>BMAW01067529.1:146767-211622 GCA_019974015.1 Nephila pilipes | reverse complement strand
GATCTCATATTTATTAATTACCATATTCAATGCAATCTGCTCATATGCCTACAACACTTCATACGAATCTTCCATTATTCCAAAACAAGGGCAGAAGTCTTCTGTCAAGTTCCTTCAGTTGGGCATTTCTCTTTCACAGATTCAGCAGTTCAAATATTGTTCCTTTTAATGCAGATTTCACCTTTGGGAAACCAGATCAGAAGTCACAATTACAAGTTCAGCGATAAAGGTGCGTTCTTGCTAGGGATGCTGTACTTGGTTTGAAATCTTGACAATGTGGAATGAGCTGGTGCATTATGTGGTAGAAGGAATTTGCCGTATGGATTCTTTGTTAATTCCACCACAATCTCCGCATTCCTTTGAATTCTTGAAAACCGACGCTCAAATTGCACCAGTTACCAACTTTTCGGTGATATTGTCATCTGTTTTTTTTGACGTAAAAAGAACGTGAGGCATGAATCATCTTCAACGAGTTCTCGGCCATCTTGAAAACATAAAACTCTCAAAAAAATTGGGCATGCAATGAACATTTATTTCCATACACACTTCTTTCAATTGCATTATAGTTCAGTAGCAGTTTACCAATTTTTATGGACTTTCACAGCAATTCATTTCTCATGATTTTCTCATGGAACAGGAAAAAAACAATGTATATGAATGAAAACTACTGGTATACGAGGATTTCTTTACAGAAAATAGAAACTGCATTCGAAAGGCTTCTCTGAACAGCCTTTATCAGTCGCTGGCGTTTGGCGCATGCGTACTTCTTCTGTAGTAACGTCAGTTTCGTTACTGCCGAAAACAAGTAAGTAGCATACTTTTCAAATGCCAGCAAAGTTCGCTTGGCTTAGGCAAGCAAATTTCAAGCCAAAACGATACCTGCCTTCATAAGCCCTTTGCTGGTACAAAAGCTAATTTATTTTAATAAACCGTAAGCAAATAGCAAATTTTAAAATCGCTGCATGCCATGCGCAGCGCCGACGAAGCTACTGCTTACGGTAGCGGCAAACTGGCTACCGCTACATTTGCCGCCGCACGCACGTACACACAGAGGCTATCGAAAATTGTAAAAGGTTTTAATTAAATTTATTGTTTCCTATCTGGAGTTAAGGGGGGGGGGGGTAATAGCTTTTGATGTAGGGAGGGTGAAAACGGGCACCTAGAAAAAACTTCGAAACATATTCAAAGTAACCTTTTCTAATTTATTCAATTTAATTTTCTCTCAAATTTCAAACTCATAGAGAGAAGACAATAAAAGAATTTATATAAATTAATATAGTTAATTCATTTCAAATTTGGGAATTCGTCTTTAGCCTCCTCGTAAATAAAGTTGTTTTTCTTTCTCAGGATCAAATCCGTTGGAGGCATCATGGGCGCAGTCTTTTGCAAATCAGAGGCAAATATCCATCGATCTATAGTTAGCATGTCAAACGCCAGTTGATCATGTCCATGCGTACTTCACACCCTCTTCATCGTCTGTCGAAGGCAACTAGTTATCTATACTCCTCTTCAGATGACAAATCCTCTCCTATATCTTCTTTTTTTCTTGCCCTTCTTTTTCTAGTGGACTTCTTCCCTTTCTTTAAGATACTTTTTATTTTCCTTTTCTTTACGTTCTTATTCTTCGGATGTAGTTTACTCTCTTTAGAGATTCGGTAGTCATTATGTAATTTTAATTTGTAGGAGGAGGTGAGGTGAAAATATCATATTTTTCTGCTTTATCTTCGACTTTTCGGAAGACACAGGAGGTTTTCATGAGGAGATAGTGAAAGGAGAACCCATTTTCTGCTAAGTCCTGAAGGTGACATTTTTTGGCATTGGCTTATTACCTGAACTTGTCACCTAGTTCGGATACCTAGTTTAACCCCATCAGGATAGTCACTCTCTAAATATGGTGTCAACTGAAACGAGAACAATTTACAGATGCCCACGAAATGAGGTAAAACAAACAGAACAACTCATCAAACGTTTTTGTTACTTTTATATAAAAGCAAGCAGAGGGCTGCGCAACTGGTGCAATGAGTAGCCTTATAAATAATAATTTCACTTTTTTTCAAGAAAATGCATGCAGTTTCAAAAAAAAATATCGCTCTCGGATAGTACTGTGTTGGTATGGACAAGTAATCCTACTTAATACATAAGCAGATAGGTTGCAGCCCGTACTGAAGAAAAAAAACGGTACACTCGTATTGGTGCAATAGGAGCCTCATAAACAAGTTTCTCTCCTTTTAAAAAATACATGCAATTTTCAAAAGAGCCTTTCGAATAGTACTTTTGGCATGGACTTCATTCATTATTTGACAGGTTGGAGTCCGTGTTTGGTGAAAAAAAAAAAAAACCACTGGTTACCCTTTCCACCCGACAACTCGATTTTTATCCTATTTCCCTCCTATCAATATATGCATGTTCTCGTCACAGTTCTATTCGACCTGTTGTGTTGAGAGGAGATGCACCAGATCAAAGTTTGGGTGGAGGGATGTTCAAAGAGGGGACTGCTGGTCTCTTTACGTCATATGACCATGTTAGGTATTTTGTGGAGAACATTTGTGTGGCAGACCAGAATCTTGATGGAACTTCAAATCCTAGTTAGCTAGCGATAATCCCTTATAATATAATTAACAGGCTCACTTTGGCTTTTTTTTTTTTCATTTTGACATTTTTTCCATTTTAAAATGCTTATTGCATCTATTTTAGCAAGCGCAGAACATTTTATACTTGTAAACTGCCATTTTCTATTTTTGCAAGTATGAAAAATTGTGCTGTAAGAACAGCGGCTTCAGTAAAAGTACCTCCACCTTTAGCAAATTTTGTACTGCTGGTAAAACTAAAAGCCATTTGCTGATATGCTGTTTAAAATACGCCTGGCCTTCATTAGTGAGAGAACATAAGTACTCTGGTAGGTAAATAACTACCAAATTTGCAAAATAGCAGTAAACACATTCCTTTTTTGAGATTTATGTGGCCGTGGCTTCAAAGCCAAAGGCAAAAAACGTAAGTACCGAGCCAAAATTTGTGAATAAATATACATACATGATATTAACGCCTTTTTTTATAGTTTATTTTTTCTTTGCTTGCTGTACATTCATTTTTTTTGTAGGCTACACTTTTTTTTTCTTCGCCCGTACCGCCCGTAGCGCCAAAGCGCACGCGCCGCGCGCCAGCGCGCAGCGCGCCGCCGTAGGCATGCCAGCTTATTAACATTTTAAAGAAAACATTATTTCAGATTCAGAAGCTTTAAGTATATGCAGAAGATTGACTTCTTTCACCAGAATGATCTTTTAAAAAGAATGTCGCGATCAAAAGAAAAATGAAATACGAAAGATAAAAAACAAAAAAAAGTTAATTTAATGACCTTCACCACCACCTGCTGCAATTAATAGGCCTAGTCGTCCTCTTTCCATGTCGAAGCTGACCTACCAGAATTGACCTACCTTTGTAGAGAGGGTCTGTCTCCGTCCACTGACCCTATATTCAAGGCACGTTAATGAAGTCGTGCGCTCTGCCTACTGTAATGCCATTTTCTGACCATTCTCATCAATCTTACACTTTGGAAGTCGCTATCAAACGTCTGCAGCTTTACATCTGACCGGTAATTAATGACGGCTACCACTGGACAGGACTTAGAATTGACCATCTGCGTTCAACCGGTATGTGTTGAAAGCCAATAAAGGAAATGAACGGTGGGTAGGGTAGGACGAAAGGAAAAATGGAATGAACTCTCTTTTGTTCTCTAGAAATGATTATTAGGCAAATTTTTTTCCACAATGCTTCAAAACGAAAAACGTTGCATAAATTTTATTTAATGTAAAGTTGTTGTTTAGTTTATATTTGGTGATTACTTATGCGGTTAATTGAATGTTGACTGAAATTAATTTAATAAATTGGTAGTAAATGTGAAAACAATTTATGTACAAACAGTTTTATGTAACCTGAAACATTAGCATGTGTTAATTATAGAATAGCTGTAGTAGACTAATATTAATTATTTTGTCTGCTCTGTAAATAAAGGGGAAGATGTTCAAGTCAAGCCCTGAATTCAAGTCTAAGTCACTAAAACACATAATGTGAAATGAAAGTGTTGCTGCAGTTTAAAATAGAAGTTAGTTTAAAATTCTCACGGGAAAATCAATTTAACAGCTTAGAGGTTATCAACTAGATTTACTTGTGGTTATGAAGCGATCAAAGAAATCTTCTATCCACTAAACCTTATGCAATTCTTGAGAGACGTCATTATATGATACTTCTAACAGTAGTCCTTTCAAAAGATTTTCTTTTCAACTAGCTTCGAGGATTGTTCTGTTAGAATTAATTAAATGATACCTCACAATAAAATGAACCTAATTCATGATTAGATTGAACTTATGAAATTGTACAGAATGAATAAAGATAGAATTACATTTATAAGAAGAGAGAAAGAGCTAGCAGATATTTGTTGATAGAATAAGTGAGAGTGATAGATGAATCTAAGTGAGACGTCAGAACCAGTCGTTCATAATGTAAGGAACGATAAGAGGAATCCTAGGAAATATACTAAAATGGACTATAATTCAAAGCCACCAATTCCAGTTAGAGAATACTCTCTAGAGCCCTTGATTTGGCAAAGACAGATTAAATTCAAGTTCTAAAACTAGTTCAATCATGTTAGGAGTGAAACTATAGAAAAGTAATAGTAACCTGGCAGATTCATATTAAAAAAGTGAGTAAAATAATTAATTGGCATCATTGTTGTACTTCCCGTTCCTTAGAAAATAATTTGTGATTGTTTTAAAACAATTCAGAGTAGTAATAACAAATTATCATGTACCCAGAATGAATTGCACCAACCAATCAACTTTAAGCATAGCAACTTGCAGAAGAAAACTGTTACCTAAATTTTGCAAACGCTGGCGGCACCACGCGCAGCCGCACGCTGCGCCGCCGTAGCCGCACTTTTAAGCATTTTAAGTTTATGAAATCCCACAATTTGTGATAGTTAGTTTAGTGTTGCTACGAGGAGTGTGCTGTGATTCTACATGGGTTGATTTATTTCAGTTACCAGTTGATTTGCTTCAGAAACAATCAAAACAAATTATACTTTTTTTACGAGATACACATTTGGAACTTTCTTTTAACAAAAAGCAACGATCAACAACTTTTTCATTTCAATTGTTCAATGTTATTTATTTTACAATAAAAGTTTTCATACCACGTGTTTTCACAATGTTTTTTTTTAAATGGATATTTTCATTGGAAAGTACAAAACCCCATTCTCGATCTACAGCATTTTTACCTCAGCCATTTTGGAAGGAACAATAAGTTGTGAGATCAGGCGATAGTTTTAATTTTAAATAATAAAGCTGTTACCTAAAATCTAAAGTTACTAAGTAGTTTCATCTTTATTTAAAAGATCTTGCTTTGAAATCGTTCTAAAATGTGTAAATATCAGAGAATTATTATATTTTTGATCATTGGTAAAAGGAAAGTTATTTTACAAAATAGTTTAGCATATAAAAATGTATCTAATTGTTTAAGTATTAACCAAGCATTTTCAAGCATCTATAATGATTTGTTTTCATAGACTCTTATCACACTTTATTTAAAATTTCAGTGTGATTACTTTCATTATCTCATTTTCATGAATACGCATAATTTGAACAAAATGTTATTTCAAAAATAACATGATTTGATGGAGAACAAAAAGTACATAAAATCCTCAAAATTAAGCGTTAATGAAAATTAATTGCGTTACCAAAAAAAAAAAAAATCCAGCCGATATGAATTGCGATGTGTAAAGAAACAAATCGAGTGGCAGGTGGTAGCTTTTGAATTCATGGGAAATTTCGGAGGCGGAATAAATGTTATTTCGTTTCAGAGCAGTAAAGCAATTAATTATAAATGCCTAATGCACGCGCGAAACGTAAGGCTGTAGAATATAAATATATCTTTACAAGGAGCGTCTTTTATGGATCATTGGCGAGTGTCAATGCAAGATAGGGCACGCAGACTGCAAGGATTACAACATGGTCGCTGCATTCTGATGCTCAAGGAATGAAAATTAAGTATTATTAAGTCCGCATTTTCCTCTTGTGTAACGCTGCGTGGGATACCTGCTGAAGCCAGGGTTTTGTTCTTGTACTCGAGGAAGATTTTGTGGTTTGAAACTATTTTCAAATACAAGTTAAAGAATTAAAAAAAAATAGGTGCCCATTTTGAGACTATGAGAAAAAGAAAGTCTATTATGATTATTTAAACAGAAGATAGAACCTTTTTTTTGATGAATTTTAGAGATTCTCTTTTTAATAAGCGTATGTGATTCTGATTTTTTTATTAGTTGCATACAGAAGCAACATGAGCTCTTGGCAATGGACCTCATAATTTTGAATCTTGGTCAAGTGACAACACCTGAGTGACATCTTCTTCTCCAAACTTCCATATCACGCCGATGGGAAAACTTAGGACCTCGACAGACAGATTTAATGTGTATCAAGCTCCATACACTGCAGGTATTAAAGTGACATCAGGGCTTGAACACACGATCGATGGAAA
Organism: Nephila pilipes; assembly: GCA_019974015.1. NCBI lineage: Eukaryota > Metazoa > Arthropoda > Arachnida > Araneae > Nephilidae > Nephila > Nephila pilipes. The sequence continues at coordinate 205,097 of BMAW01067529.1, read as the reverse complement.
CAACATCCATTGTGAGTCCGCGACCATTCTCACTAGGACGCACACACCCAATAAGTGTAGGGTCCAACAGTTATTCTTTGAATTCAAAAAAACCAAGGCAAGCTTTGTTTTTTTAAAAAAATAGTCCACTCTCATACAGTATGTTGTCTCAAATCTAATGAAACTGCTTTGAAATTAATTAATTTATTGATTTAATTTTTAGAGTTTTCTCTTATCATTAGCAATGATTACTTGTACTGTGTTTATGAAACGGATTCAAGCATAGGCTTTTTTTGTAGATAAATGGGAAAAACGAAAAGAAAAAAACTAGATGGAGTTATTGTACCAATCAATTAAAAAAAAATTTGAAGAAAATATAAAGACTAAAGATCATTTAAAACTTTGGTAGTTTTGTTAAAACACCATGGCAGCATTACAATGGCTGTTGCTCACAGCAAAAAAAGCATTACCTGCAAAACCTTTATTGCCATACTGCTGCTGCAACATAAAGCAAAATACATTTTTTGCTTTTACCTTTTGCTGCCGTAAAACCGTAAAAAAAAAAAAAACTTTTGCGCGCAGCCATGGCTTTTCATGCCGAAACATAGCACGCAGCGCCGAGCAATGCTACCATGCGTATTGCCGCATTTATTGCCTGCTTCGCCGCCCGACCTTGCCGTGGCCGTACGCGGGCTGCAGCGCACATAAGTTTTACAGTATCAGACATTTTATTTAATAGTCATACGTTTTATAAGCTGAAAAAACTTTAACACTTGAATTTTGGTTTCTTTTTAATGTTCCTTTTCTATCGTCTAATTCATTTTCATTGTGCGAGTAAATGAAACAATTAACGTATAACAACAGTATACTTCGAAGCATTTACTTCAAAATATTTATTGTTCATTACATTCGTCTCAATTATTAAATAAACTATATATCTGAGGCACAAATGGTTCAATATAAAAATATTTTATCAATCTCTAATAATTCAAAAGCATCCAATAATTTAAACGTTTAATAAATATTTCTGAGATACTCTGAACTTGATTTAATATGCAAATTTATATATTTATAAAACACTATCGAAAGAGAATGTATTCATTCGATAATAAAACTATTTATTATACTTTTATATTGTCAGTAGGTGGCAAATTTAGGCATTTTTCTCTGAGGTATTTCAAACCAAGTAATGTAACAGACATTTTTCAATTGTTTTTCCAAGCTTGTGTAGGTTTAAAGATCTTAATTCAATTTTTAAGGTTCAGTACAAGGATATTCTCTCACTAGTACATAATCAACCTTTTATAATTTTTTTCGCTTTTATTTGATTTAATATGTACATTCTTCATGAATAGCAAAAAGTCTATTACTTTAAGTTCAATTTAAGATTTTCTTTACGGATAGATCATCAGTTTTAAATAATATTCTCATGCATTTAATAAAATATTTAACATTTATTTCTGTATTAATATGTTAATTTGTAGAAATAAAATAAGGCAGCTCTGCATTAGATAGTAAATGAAATATTACTTTGATGCTTCTATTACATACAACTATAAATGCCATGGAAAGTAATAAAAATGTATTTACAGCGTCTGCATTAATTCTTCGTCGCTTGTATTACTTTCAATGAAGAGAATCTGGTTAAATATATTATCAAAATGTTTGATATAGCTGTATAATTCTGTGTATTCCTAGTATATTTTACTGTGAATTACACTACATTAAATTGTACTTCAATCTATTGAAATAGAGTTCTTTAAAAATAATAATAATAATAATGCATTAAATAATTTAAAGAAAATTTATTATTATAATTTAACGCTGGTAGTAAAATCATAGATAATAATTTTAGAAGAAATTATTATTTTACATTTTGATTCTATTAATGTACGAAAAAGTATCACAATCCAAAGAGAAATTTATTAGTTAAGTTTGAAACAACAATTCAAAAATTTAGACATTAAACATAAATACTTCTTAATCTCTATTTATAAATAGATCCATAACTTACATTGATCATTTTACGCATAAATTCAAACGTAAGTAAATAACCTCAAAAATATGATGATAGTTCTCTTCTTTTCCGCTTTGAGAATGGCGCACAGAAAGTGAACGTGTAAGATCTTATATTGCCTCAAAATTCGTTTAACGTTTCAGTTCAAGCAATTTCATTCCCCATTGCGTTATTAATCCAGATTAAAATTTATTAATAAAAAATTATTTTAAACAGCTACCATTATTTAAAATTTTTAATCAGTGAGATATTTATTTAAAAAATTTTGGTATTTTCTTCATCAAATACTTACATTTTAAATTTCATTCAATAATAAAATGTCTCTTCATAAAATGCAATAGTCATACAATTTCACTTATTTTACATAATACATTGGTCAATCCGTAGCATGAGTTGTTCGCAACACATCGCTTTACTAATAACCGGATTTTATCTTTAAGTTTCCAGCTCCTTTCCAATCAAATGAAATGTGGTTACGCCGATCTGGTTAACTTTTGAAATGTAACGAATAGAAATAATCACGTCTTATATAAAGACGACAGAGAAAAATTGCAGATATATAGAATGGTTACGCCGATAGGAAGATTACTGTAGTTGAAAGATAACAAAAATGGGGAGGCTTTGAACAGTGCGCGAGAGTTATTTGCGTGTTTGTGTGAAAGGGACTATAGGGACTAGGGCCCGACGCCGTCTGGTCCAAGATTCTCCACTGAGGATTAACTCGTATCGTATTGCAGTAAAGAGTAAGCTTTGATATTTTATAGAAGTTTCTAGTATCCGCGGGGAGGGACAATGAACTGATACAAAGTATCAGAGAAACAACAAATAAGGGTTTGAAAAGTAATTGATTACATTCATGGTCTGCATTTCTATGACTATTTTAATTACTTTATCTGGAATTAAGGGGAACTTCAGATTTACGATTAGACTAGTATTTAAAATGACAGACGAGTTGAATAACAGAAATATATTATAAACCTTAACACTGAAAGGGAATGCATATTAAAACAACGAGCTATCACTGTATAAAATAAGGTCAGCCATAGCTTAATGGTCATGATTGAGATCTTAGACCCGGCAAAACTCAAGTCAAATTGTTTGTTCGATTCCTGTCTTCCCTAAAGATCTTTATCAGGAATACTGAGAGCTTCTGCCTGATAATTTAAATTGAAACTCAAAGTAGTCACGTGGCCACTGTACCCTAATGGTAATGGTCGCGGTTGGCAGTTTTTGTTAAGTCGTGGTTTCGAGTCTTGATGCCACTAAAGACACACCGCATAGCTGAGGCTGATGCACGTTAAATCTATAGGCACTCAAAATCCCTCCTTTGGCATGGAAGTTAGGAGAGGGAGGTGACAGCTCAGATGTCGTCCTCGACACATGACCAAGCTTTAAAATTACGAAGTCCAGCTCTAATATTTCTCGTTTTGCTTCTAGTGTGACGCTAATAAAATCAATCCAGTCCAATCAAAGTAGTCCCAAGCATGGTATGTAAATTAAAAGAACGTAATATTTGAATCAGACGTCTTTTCCGTCCCTGGTCTACGATCCAATGTTAAAATATTCATCACCAATAGTCTTTGCTACTCGTATAAAGTAACTTTAATTCAAACTAAATCAAATTACTTCAGAAAAATTTTGATATGTCATTTTAATTCTTGTTCTGATTCAATTACAAAATTGAAGCAGCTTGAAATTTTATAAAGCCGAAAAACAAAATATGTATCATCTTATGTACTTAAAACTAATTTACTTGCATCAAGCTTTATATTTGTTTATTTTGATAAGTATTATATAAATATGTATAAAATAATAAAAATTTCTGAAATTGTTTCACAAGAATCGTAAGAATAACTGGTATTTAATCACAAATTACGGTCATGAATTATAAAAAAATAATGGTATCCCAGCCCTTATTGATCTTTAATGTTTAGAACACAAACTTTTTTTTTTCTTTTATGAATTACTTGAGCCGAACGAAGGACAGATTATGTATTTTTTTATATCAACAGGTAAAATACAATCTAGTAAAAAGTTCTGTTTTCTTGAAATCTATGAACCATTCATATGTAATGCTTTTTTTTTTTTTTTTTTTTTTTTTTTTTTTGGTTTTTCTTTTGACAGATGATGACAATCATTGAAAAAAGGTCGAAGATTGAATCATGTTGATGCTTTTCACTGTCATGCAATTGTGATATCTTTTTATGATATGTTCAAAAGCTGTCAAAGTAATCCGACGTAAAATATGAGATCAAAGTTTCTAGCTCAAATACTTGAAAAATTTTCTTTACTTCAGAGGTTGTATTATCGATGCGTCTTATGTTTTTACACCAAATCTTCTTTATTTTTATGGATCCTCTTCAGGTTACATTATAAAAACGTTAATTTTCGTTATAGTTCTAACTTTTAAATGTAAGTTAAATTTGTATAAGTGATTGAATAGTTTTTTATTTCTATTTATAAATATGAAACTATAGTTACATGAATTAACTTCATAATTAGGTAATTAGATATTTCAAAATTTCATCTGAAACTTTCTCAGTACAATAAATTATATCTGTGTGCGCGCGATTGTCAATTAATGTCACACTGAGAAGCAACACGAACGTTATTGACGACAGACCTCGTAATTCTAAACCTCGATCAAGTGACGAGGATGACACATGAGCTGTCATTTCCCTCCTCAAACTTCCACACCCTGCCAACGGGAGGGCTTGAGAACTCTACAAATTTAATGCGTATCAGCCCCACAACACAATAGGTTTTTGGAAGTATCAGGCTTCGGGGTTTCAGTGTGTGTGTGTGTGTGTGTGTGTGTGTGTGTGTGTGTGTGTGTGTAATAATAATAATTATTATTATCTTCTTCGATACTTAGGGTCCTTTCATTACATTTGTAAATAAAATTTTCCAATAAAACTAACTTATAAATTTTTTATTCATCTTTAAAAAGGAAGTGAGTTAATTTATTTCAGCAAAAGTACAGGGAATGCACATTTTTGTTATCATACCTCCTCCTTGAAATTTTCATAAATCGGCAAGCATTTATTTTGAATCCCAGTTCAAATTATTATTCATTAGTCTCTATTGTTCCATATATAACTGTTTTTGTTTGAATCAAGAAACGAGACCGAGACCAACAGGAAAATTATTTTTTCAAGAAGTTCCATCTGTTGCGCTGTAAGGTGGTCTTGAATAAAAGTGAATGATTAGATTAGACCAAATTACTTGGTATTTATTCTAATTTGATTTGAATAAGTGCCAAAGTAAAGATAATCTAAACATAAGCCGTAATTCTTTTAAATCATTTAAATAATGGTGGATTCATAACACCTAGAAATCAGAGTCTCGATTGTATATAACCAATAAAGGATAAATCAAATATTATAACTAAATATATTATGTATATAATAAAACCTTATTGAAAATTTATCTCAAAAATTACATTATTTAAACTATTTTTTCATATTTTACCATTCAGCCGTAAGTAAAAATAATATATTCAATAAGTAAGTTCTTATAAAAACTAATGATTAAATGATTTACTCCCAAAACAATAGGATTAATATTGAAAGAGAAAATTTCTCTCTCTCTCTCTCTCTCTCTCTCTCTCTCTCTTTCTCTCTCTCTCACTTTCTTTTTTAAATTATTTTTTAATTATTATCAGATGCTTGGTTCGAAGAAATCGTACTATATGAACGTTATGTAAAAGCCTTTTCCCATACTTTTTGAATTTTATAAAACTTACAACATATAACTCATATCACGTTTATTCAGCGATAGTCCTAAATTTATAATAAATATTGATAAATAGCTTTTCTAATGAAAGATTTTCTTTAATAGGTGTAAACGCTATCTTATAGATACTGTAAGAGGTTGTAGTTTTCTCACTGAATAGAAAATTGGTGTTTTAAAGAAGGAGAATTTTGCAGATCACAAACTTTGCGTAGTCAAATTTCATGCTGAGAATAAATTTACGAATTTTAAGTAAAGAGGCGTAAGTTTTTTCAACATAGAATCCAATCCTTAAATGAATGACACAACTTCTACAAATCAAAGGAATTTTTGACACAATATAAGTTAGAAACTTATTTATTTCTCGAATGATTTTTCAGAAACAAAAAAAAAATCATTTTTGTCCCCTATGACTGACAGAATAAGGTATTTAATCACTTGAGTTTCAAGAATCTTTTTCGTCAAGACGCGATTTCAACCAAATAAGAAGTAAAAAAAATTCTGCCCATGATCCACGATGTGTGACTAAGAAGAACAGACCCGAAATCTCCTTGTCATCGTTTCGCAAATTCATCTATATATTACTCGATCTTTACTTTTTTTTCTCCTTCACTTCGTCTCTCAGGATCCCTTATTATCCGCCTTTAAGGGGCGACGGGGCCTCGTTAGAGGCAAGCCGCCCTCTCAGTGGGGGGGAGCAGGTTGAGGCAGGGGAGGAGGGGGGTTGAGCGTAACACCTCTTCGTATAGCGCCGATTGGGGAAGAATCACTTCTGCTATCGTGATCCGTAAGGGTTACACAAGAGAAAGAATGAAGGAGAGATAGAACGAGAGAGAGAAAGAGAGAGAAGAAAAAATAAAAAGGGTTGGATTGGAGTAGGGGGAGGAGAAAATGCGTTGCCATGACAACAGGACGGTGACCTATTAGTAGGTCGTTTCAATCCTCCCAGTCGATAATGAAGCCTTCTATACCACCCGAACCCCACCCCCGACATTTCTTCTCCCCCCGCCAACTTCATTCCTTCATTTATTGCAAAATCCATTGCTTCTGTAGTTGGGAGTCCTTTCCCACGCGATTTTGTAAAACACTTTTTTTCGTTCTTTTTTCATTTCATTTTCGCGCGGCTGCGTGACATATGACTTTGTTTTGAGGGAGATAGCTTTATCCCCCTTAGAAACACCCCTCTTTACCTTCGCGACGTGGAGAAGTTTACCTTTTATTCTTTTGTCCTTGGCGAAAACTATTTAATTAATTAGGCATTTTCCTCACCAGAATTTTCTCAGGGAAGGTTTGGCGGAGGTTTTTTTTTAAATATATTTTACTCACAAGAGCGTTTTCATTCGAAAAGGTAAAATAGGGAGAATCGTAAGTTCTTTGCTGTTTTAAAATTCCGTCATTTTCCCCGCAAGAGGATTTTCGTCTACTTAAGGGAACTTTAAATCCTTTTAATTCCGAGGTAGTTTGAGGACTAATTCGCGAAATGTTACCGCAAACTTTTTCAGATTGGGAAAAGTTGATTTCTTCGCGACTTCTTTCTTAAGTCGAAAGAGTGGGCGAATAGTACTAAGTATTTTCAATCAAACGCGAATTCTTAGCAAATCGCATTCCAAAATCTGGAACTTAACATTCAGGTTCTTTTATTCTTGAAACGTAAGTTAAATTGCTTAATTACGTTCAAATAATTCATTTATTATGGAATGAAGTTTACTGAGATAGAATTCCTTTTATTTTTTTAAGGAAGTCTGTTCGAAGTAAGAAAAGAGCTAATGAATGTTATCGGTGGATTCAAAGTTCTCTTTCTAAACAACTCTAATTCTTCTTCCATCTAAATAATTGAAAAAAAAAATGTTCAGGTTGACAATTAAGCATTAAGCTCTAATTGCTGCGAATCAGATGAGATAAAGTTTCAGAAAAAGAAAAAAATTTACTGAAAATACTTTCAAAGTCCTAATTTTCAAGCTAATGCTAAAAACATTATTTTAATTTTATGCCAGTTGGAACTCTGAAATAACTCTAAGCTGTTACGAATCTATTAAAAATTTAGCCGTTTAAATATAACTATCATTCAATAAAGAGTATAACTCAGTTTAAAAGAAAGGGGGACTCTATTTTTGTCATAAGGAAACTCATTAAACTGTAAATTTATCTTAACTAAAAAAAACAGTAAAAAATGTGCACGCTTTTTTTCATGGTATCAGTTTTTTCGTGTGTTTTCCAAAGAAACTAACTAACACATCGATCAATAACTCCCAAGACTAACCCAGAGATGGCGCTCGTAGTAAACCAGTAACCAGGTCTTTCTAGAGTACTAACCTTTGCTTGAAACGTGTCAAAATTTTAAGTCGATCGGACCAGGAAAAAGGTTTTTTGAAGTGAAGTGAAAAAGGTTTTTTCCAAGTGGGTGCCGCGATTGCTTTCGATGGAACAAAAACAGCAACGAGTCGATGATTCAGAAAGCTGTTTATCGCTATTTACTCGCAACAAAAAAGATTTCTTGCGAAAAAAAAAGAAAGAAAAAAAAAAGATTTGGAAAAGCGTTGGAACGATTGTATCACCCTAAAAGGTGATTAACAAAAGGTGTTATGTTGATGAATAAAAAAAAATTTTGCAAAAAAAATGTTGTTTTCAATTTTAGACTCGGGAGTTATTGATCGATGTGTTATAAAGGATTCTTTGTTTTTCTCCCCAAATTAATAAACATAGTTTCAATATTCTATTTCAAGTTTATTTAACTTCAACACAAAATAATAAAATAATGACGTATGTTGTTTATACATACGTCCTTATTTTTTAAACACATTTATAAGATTAATGAATTTTTTTTTTCAAAGTGACATAGGACTATTCTTAATTTTCTCTTCTCTAACCTCTGGATGACGTTTTGGTAATTTGAAATGCATGAAATTGAAAACAATTTCCAATCACAATGAAACGTGATTAGGTAAATTAAATGAAGATAATAGAAATGCAGTGATTTGGATTAGAAATAGTAATGTATAAATGAAAGTAAAATGATGAATTATAGATTATACGGCAAGCTGATAGTTATTAGTAAATTGGAATGAAACATTGCAATTAGCCTTTGAGATAGAAGTAATTCCGAATCCTAGTGCTAGTATACGTAACTACTGTGTTAGTAAATCGTTTTTGAATCAGAATTAGTGATTTGGTAAGTAGATCAATATCTATTGAATTTTCGAACGCTGTTACTTTAAAACTGCATAATGGATATTAATTTATCATCAATTCTTATTAAAATTATAAATTTATATTAAATTAATATCAATTACATAAAAAAAATTACTGATAATTTGTATAAAATTTCTATCGTTTTATTTTAAATTATCATTGAAGTACATCAAAAGCTCCATATCGATGTGCATAAAAAATTATTTTAGGTACGCATCAAAATCACTGCCGATTAGTATTAAAATTACTTTCGTGATATATATCAAAATTTGTATATATTTGTCACATAAATTACTATAAATGTATTTCAAATTTATAATGTCGACATAAATAAATTTTTAATCGATTGGTTGCTGTGTGTTTCAATGAATTCATTAAAATAATAAAAAAGTCCTGAAAATAACAATCATGCTTTATATACTCATACTGTTTATAACTTAAAAAAATGAAAATGTGCTATCAAAATCAAAATGTACTTTTAAATGTAAGTGTAGTACTATAAATATTATTTTTATCAAAAGTAAATAAGTTACTAAAATAATTTCCATTATAATATATTTTTAATGAATATGTTCCCCCACAATGAATAAAATTGTCGGGGAATAAATTTCATGTTCTTTATTTGTCAATTTCTAAAAATAGTTTGTTCCTATTTTTATAACCTTTATGAAAAGTGTTTTGAATTAAACGTAATTAGTATCAAAACTCCGTATTAAATATAGCTTATATACTCGTAATATCAAATAATTTTACAAAAAAGAATGCCACCTGCATTTAAAAACAAATCAAATAATTTAAATTAAAGTTTTTGAGAGAGAAAAAATTATTTGCTTTAAATTTTTATCATTGCCAGGTGTAATATATTCACATGAAATATTAATATTTATATGACAATTTATTTATATATATGTGTGTGTGTGAATAATTAAAAATTTAATCAGACAAAAAATAAAGAGGTGTGTGTGTGTGTGAATAATTAAAAATTTAATCAGACAAAAAATAAAGAGGTCTATTAAAAAATATGTAAAAAAATATTAATGTTAAAAATGCTACCCTAATGTTAAAATTAAATTTAAAAAGTTATTTTAGAGTTCTAATATGGATTATTTACAAAACGCTCGGTCATTATTCTTATACTGTACGATTCTGTAAGAAATAAGATACAATAATCTTTACTGGCATGAATAATCTCAAAAAGTGGAAAAATATTCGCATATAGGTATTTTTCACACATCTTTACTAATTTCGCTTTTATAAGGTTATTTGTTAAAATCTGACAATAGGCTGACCTAGAAATTTTTTTGCATTAGACTAAAGAATCTATTATTATATATTGTTGCTGTGAAAACATCGTTATTTTCAGATATTGTATAATGTATTTAATACAAACTTATATTCAAACGGAAAACAAGAAAAAATTATTATTTGGAAGCATCGGACTTGTATTCGACCATGAAATTTATGATAAGGCTGCATTATATAATTTCATTCACATTTCTTCTCTCTGAGATTTTTTTCACTCAAGTCTAACCTAAACAAAGAAACCCTCTCGGGGTATACATTCTAAAATTCTTTGTTCTTGTATGCCATGGCCCAAAAGACAAAGTGTGTGCTTTCAAGACAGTAATGCAATTCAAGAGGGTGGTTCATCTTTATCCCATTTCGGACCAGAGAAGAGAGAAAATACCGTTCGCTTTCTCACACAACCATGAACCGAACCGACTTCCTGGGGTTTTCCCTCTTGCACTGGAAGCCAGAAAATAAAATACCATAAATTTATTGCGCCGACCATAGGAGCCTCTGTGGTGGTTGTAAAACTCAGAGAGTGCTTCTATGGATTTATCCAAGGAAGCGACCGGCCAAGAATCAGAGGAGATTTTCTTCTAGGAATTTTTCTTATCTCCGGACTTTATTGCATATGAGTGCGCGGTCATCTTCTTTCCCTCCCCTCTCATGGCACCCCTTCCACACACCCTCTTTTCATAACTCCCACTCTCTGTCTGAGAAAGTTCTTTTTTCGATTCGCAGCTCCATCTGTTGGGCATCAACAGCTCGACCCCTTCTTCCGAGTCCCTGGGCTCGTTAACATAAGAAATTGCCTCCACAGCTTTTGCATGGGACGGCGCAATCTTCCGCTGGTCCCAAGCCGTCATCAGGTAAATCAGGTGACTGCACTGACCTCGATTGAAGATCGCCTTTTCATTTTAGAGGGGACATATACAAATGAAAAAATTTTTAAGAAATGCTAAATTTTAAAAGACTGTATTTATGAACTATCCCTGCGAAATATTTAAATGTAAGGCAACATCTTTTTTTAAAAAAAAAAAAAATCTTTTTTCATATTTAATGGTAAGATGCCAAGAACTTAAAATTTTCTGTACGAATTACTTTATTCACAAAACATTATTTTATAATCGGAATAGCTTCAATGCATGAGGAGATAGGGGTGTTGTAACAATTTTTGAAAAATGCTTATATTTTGTAATACATTTAGAATACTTTTTATAACTGTATCTTTATCAGCCACAGCTATTCATCATATGCATACAAAAAACATTCGAGCCTTTATTGATTTTATCACTAGAAATATTTTTTCAAAAACTAGTTGGCTGTTTAACTTACCCCAGGTTAGAAGTAATTTGCAAGAAGTTGTACAGCAATAGAAACAATAAAAATAAATATTTTTAAAATATTTTCCATTATTCTTTATTAATGAATGTACAAAAAGATTTGGTAATTATTATTACGTGGTATAGTGGTAAATGATATCCGATATAAAATTACTTTAACCAATCACCATGTGTCTTATCAGAATAGAAGTTAACACAAACCAATGATAGATTGTTTTTCCTCACATAGTTATCGTGTGCTTACATCTAGAAAACTTAGTATCAGTTTATTCTCCAGGATCAGAGAGTTGATCTCCGCAAGCTTACAAAACTAATCTCCTTCTTTTATATAAATATATATTTCATTGTGTTTTTTTTTAATCTTCTGTCTTTTTCTACCTTATCTATTCTCTTTTTTTTCTTTCTGTTAATTGTCACTTTTGCTTTTCCAATGCTCTTTTGCGTGTTTTAGCTTGGGAGGGTATATTTCCTTTTTATGTCATTCGAGTTAACTCCGTTTCTCAAAATGAAATCTGGTAAAGGTGTCATCTTTGAGGGTGAAAATCATCTTTTTTTTAAAGTTGAGTGTCTAACACCTATTGAATAGGTTCAGTAGAGGTTTCAACTATCATCTAGTTTACAACCCAAATAACATTTACATCATTGCAGGCAGAGGCTGTGTTGCTTGGCAGTCATGGTCAACCCACGACCATCTATGCTTCCATCCAGTTGGTGACTTCCAGTCTGGATACTCAAGAGAAGATCCATTGTATTAGGCTAATATACGTTAAATCAATCAAGTTTCCTGCTGGCGCGGTAAGAAAGTTTGAAAAGGCTGTCGCCCATGTGCCATCTTCGTCATTTCTTCTGTCCGAGGTTCGGAAATCACAAAGTCCGTAGCGAATAATATTTGTGTTAAGCCATGGGCGACGATGGAATCCATTAAATCTATCAGTGATTGTATCAGTTCAGCAATTTCAAAAATACGCTGATAACTTGTATAAAATTCCCTCTATATCTCTAATCACTTATTTCATTTGTTTCTTCTATCGAGTTGCGATGGGTAACATACCAATCTTGGAAAACGTTAATATTTAAAGATAATAAACCGTTTGGAATTCACCTTAATTTCGACTGAATTAAATTAAATATTCCTAGATCTTAAAAAGAGATACCTATTGCAACTTGCCCTGATACTATGATACAACTTCCCATCATATGATTTAAGACATTTTCGTAGATTTATAAAAAACCTATTGCGATTAGTAAGAAAATGAAAAGAATCGTCTAAAACTTAATACACAGACACAATAAATAGGCAGGTATTTAAAAGGATCCACTCAACTTCTTAATATAAATCAAATTTATGTATTTTTATTCTCTTTAATTAGCTAAAATGACATAATTTTTTCACAATCCACATTTTTTCAACATTTACTTCATAAGAATCACGTTAAATAAAAAAATCTGACAAAAAAAAATTTAAAATCTGTGTAACGTGCGTGTTATGCTTACCATTGTTGAAACTAGTCCTTAGCTTCCCAACTAATATTTTCCCAAGGAGCATTTCCTGCTGTCTAGTGATAAAATTTATCAACTTAATAAAGTACTAACGATCGTAAAGTGTTTTACACAATATGAGACACTAGGAAAGCTATGCGAATAATTAAAGACGAGACATCTGATGATAGTTTTCTAGATGCTACTTTCAAAAAAAAAATCAATAACTGGTGATAATTACCCATTGAAGAAATACGAAGTGTGAAACCGTCAAAGCGGTGTAATATATTTTTTTTTCCTATCACTGAATGCCGTATCTTAATTATCAGTTGTTGTAACTGCAGCACTTTTTATTTCCACTTCTCATGTCTCATCTCTTGGCTTATACAGTATTAAACATTTTATTATTTTTTCACTTCTTATTTTGAGCCGATAGACTCATAACTAAATGAAAATTTGACATCATTTGAAGGTTAAGTTCTTAATATATCTGATTTTTCACTAGCATAATATCGAAATCAAAAACAATTTCAACTTTAACTGAGATAGGATTTGTTTCTTGTTTTCTTTCTGGAATGCTTTTAATTGAAAAAATATTCTGTTAAGTATTAAAAAAATCCTGAAAATTTGTTTTGAGAAAGTAGATTTTATTAGTGGAATTTTACATTTTTAATGTAACTCGTTTTGCTGTAAAGTGAATTTCAGATATTTTATTTATAAATTAAACAAAGATAAAATAATAATAATAATAATAAGCAAAATATATACACAGATTTGGAAATTAACTTTCATAAAAATATTGTCACTTTGTTATTCAATCTTTATCTTCAGTGTATACATATCAAAGCTATCATTATCAGATTCGTTGAAATATTTGGAGAGATATGACAAACATGCAATACTTAGGACAACACTCTTAATGTTAAAATTATTTGAGTTTCATAAAAATTTTGAACAAAGAAATGTTATAAAGACTGTTAAATAGAGACCTATTCAAATTTTAACATTTGAAACTAATTGTCTGCTGCTCCACAATACATAACTTTTTGATGCGTAATATTTATTGCATCAATGGATGTGCCGATAATAATTCAGTTATATAAACACTACATAGGAGACATACGAGTGCCATGTTCCTTTACAAAGCACTCTATTGTACACAATCTGCAGAATTAAGCACGACGAATAATTTTATATCAATACTGTAAAATTGGCACTAATAGTGTCAAAAGATGATGAAACATATTTTTCAATCTTGTTAGATTCAATTTAAGTTTCTAGAAATATTGCACATCGTAATAAGTAATTCTGAATATATTTTTTGTGAAAAAAAGATTCGCATACTTAATTCAGTTTCTTTAAAAAAAATATTTTAATATTTGAGAATTTAATTTGTTTGAAAATGGGTTTTTAAAATAGTATATTATTATTTTCAAATTTTAACTCTTAAGGTGAGTTATTATACATTGCATGTATAATAAATCAAATTAATATTATAACGTGACTTTGAATATTTTCTAAAAAATGCGAAACAATATATTATCTCACATTTCAAAAGATGCAAAAAGTACATTGAAAGAAATATCATAAATTAATTAATTGATTATATTAATGAAATTTTAAAATCCTGATAATCTCAGTTAACTAAAATTTGATACACTAAGGAGAATTTCTCAAAATAAGCAATATCAATTGAGTTTTGGAGAAAAGTTTCTATAAAAAATTACATTTTCTCTTTTGCTCTACAATTTCATCATTTGAATCAGAAGCTGAAAATTCTTGATAAAAAGAGTATTCTAACATATTTAAATATAAAGAAATAGAGAAGAATTTAAAAACGAGTAATATTATACAATTTTTTTAAATTAATCGCAAACGATTTTATTTAAAATAATGTCACATTAGGTTTATTAAAAGTCTATTAGTTTTATATGTAATAATTTCCCGTATCACCGAACGTCTGAAATGTACACATTTTTATTCAGCAATAACATAATGAGGTATGGTAAAGCTTTAGTTATTACAAAGAACTAACCAAGAGCTAGTTTACAGATATGTAGATAAAATTTATACTGCAAATTAATCGATCCTCATGTATGTAATGTAGTAAATTACAGATATATTAAACTGTTTATTTTCAGGAAACCGTAGATTGAAACAACAGTATGCTGGCATAGAAATAATTAAAGTCATATGATAATCTCTCGTACCTATTCTTCAGAAGCAGTTTCATTTTTTTTTTTTCAAATATTTCTTTTCCAAGTTCTTTTAGAATTAAATTGTCATTTGAAGGAAGGAACGCATACATGTGCATAAATTTCATTTGTAAATATTTTTCTCATTTTATTTTATCAGTCATTTTAGATAATCACAGATATATATATATATATATATATATGAGGACGTTGAAATTTGATTGAAATAAGAGAAAACTCCTTACTACATTTGTAAGCCTTTAATTCAATCGAGATATACCCCCTTTCTTCTAGACAAAAGACTAACGAGTTGGTCACCATGTAACTTCAATGCCATTTAGAAAAAAGATGGTACATGAGCTATTTTAATATAAATAGAAGTTCATCATATGTCACTTTAACTGGAATTGCAAAAATATTAATAAATATGTTTGCTTCTAAAACTGTTCGTTTAGATATAATCAAGAATATGTAATTGCAATTAGAGTTAAGAAAATAGTTTGAAAATGTATTAATTCATAGAATTAATGAATTATAAGTTTGATTGGTATTTAAAGGTACTGAGTTCTCGTGGTACAAATTGTCCTAATTTTTTTAATTCTTTAATAACGTTACATTTAGAAGCAGTAAAAGGGGTATTGGCTACAAATGCCCTAATTAAAAGATGCTGCATAGTTTCGTAATTTTCAAAGCCAAATATATATTTAAGGGTGCTCATTTAAACATCAGTATTTTCTTTTTATCAGTTTGCTTGTGTAAATGAATAACATATCATACATTTTGTATATTTTAAAAAAATTTCATCCAGTTTAATTACTAATGAATAACTTTAATTTCATGGTAAAAGATTAAACAAAATAGATGATCGCTTTAATTCAATAACCAATCAATAAAACTTATGTTTAACAAGTAAAAAATATGAAAATATAAGGTTTGCTTTACGAAGAAGCGTATCTTAAAACATGAGATAAAACAAATATAAGTTTTGAAATTATTGCTACCAAAATAAATGTACGTCTACTTCATTTCATACTGAGTATAACTTAACATTAAAAAACAAAAAAGTGACAAAAAAGAAAGAATTTATCAAAACTCTTTAAAAGCAGCAAAAAAAAAGAAAGTTAAACTTTTATATAATGGCATGAATTACTACTCAACCAAAAATATGTTTCAGAAGCACGGCGTGTGGTTCTGTTAATTTTTATTTCCCCAAAATTATTAAAGAACACTTATTGATCAACTAAAATCTGATACACCAAAAATTTTATATATTTACATCTAATGTGATATACAGTGTTTTTTTTTAATTACAATGAAAAGTTCCATACTTAATTAATTTGACGAATTTATCATCTTTCTCACTAAGCATTATTTTATCTTATCCGTTTCATTATTCGCATTTAAAATCAAATTGCAATCTAACATTGAATTACTTCTTTGTTATTTACATTAATGAAAATATCATGTTTGTTCACGAATTTTCTAAGGGCAATTCAATAAAATCTAAGGTCAGGATCTGATTAAAATGAAGAACATTATGTGGCGCATTGGAAACACGTTGACTTAATTTAATGAAATATGGCAAATAGTATGAAGCCCCCTTTTTAACTATTTTTTTTTCTTAAATTAACCAAAATAATCACGAATCGTCACTTAGCGCAATGTGTAACTCAGGAGTTAATAAAACGAAATAATTTTTTTAAAAAAAATGCATCCCCAAGTGTTCACTGATTATGCAGGGTTCTTACATTGAAAGCGATAGGATTTTCCTGCAAGAACACTATAGTTGTTTGGTAAACACTTTTACAGAACTCATCCTGTAAAAAAACAATTTAGACCTAACATTTAATGTCTGCGAGGTGAACTAATGGAATTATATCTTTTGTGTGTGTTCGTGTAGTTATAAAAGTTTTTAAGATATTCTTAGTTTACATCATCGTTCTTAATAATAAATAAGAAATTTAAGATATAGTTCACACAGCTTATATATTTTCACAAATTAGCAATAAATCTTAAAAGAAAATATTTATATCAGTTAACAAACAAAAAGTAGAGAGATAATGAATATTCTGTGGAATGAACATATGTGTTTACAAAATGGCTTTACTAATTAACATGCTTAATTAAATTTAATAACACTCTACGTGGTTGGTTAGGCCAATTCATTCGTTTGAAATTCAACAAGTCTCTCCTCGTTGCTTAATACTTTAACTAGAATTACATCCAATTCAAATTATAAATATTTATCAGCAGATTGTTATCCTCTACCTCCTTTCATTTCCCTTTCGATCTATTTTATTCACATGTCATTAACTCTAATTCACTTCATTTCACTTCTATCTTCATATAATTTACCTTTTCACGTTTCATTTAGGTTGGGAAGAAATTGTATTTTTATGCAGTTCAGACGATCATAAGGTACGCGAGGTTAGTGAAGAGAAACTCGTGAATAGCCACACGTCTCAAAGTATCATCGGTTTGACTTGGGGGGGGAAAAATGAAGTGCGATTCTTTTTCTCATTTCAATTTCCTTATGTGCACATGGATTAATTAATAAACTTCAGATTTGAAAGGTTACGTTAAGGTGGAGGTACACTTTCATAACACAATTTTTGGTCAAAATGTAGGAGTGTGTGTGTGTGTGTGTTTTCCCCTCGGTCTCAATAAAATTCAATCTTTTATCTGGTTGAGCTTTGTCTCTTTCTTATTTAGAAGCTGAATTACAATTGTTATAATATATTACCTGATTATGAACTTCTCTTATCGGAAAGGCTCTAAAAATGATATTATTTTCATTACTGCAAAACAATATCTCAAAATGTTATGCCTTATTGAAATTGAAATTTTATATGTATGTTTTTCAAATACTTGTACATAGAATAGACTATTCCTGAGATTTTGTGAGGAGTAGAAGTTTTTTTTAATATTGATATAATAAAGTGAAAATTGCAACGACTTTTTTTAAAAAAATTCATTTCACAGAGCTCGAACTACCATAGCTTCATATGTATGGGCTATATTATCAAAATAATAGTCTATTACTATGATAAAGTTATATTCTATAGTATTCAATTTACAAAATGTCACTATAGATATATTTTTTCTTTTTAGTTATCATATTTTAAGAAAAGTCTTAATTTTTACTTATATTTCTATTAAATGTTCTTTTGACAGTAAAAATAAACACTGGCAACACCTTTCACATGCATTTTTCTAATTTCGAAGCCCCATAAGGTTAAAAATATGAATTTGTCTTCAAAATTTGATTAATTCAAATAATTTTCTTCGAATATTTAATTTTACCATAAATTATCTATCAAATTAAAATTCATAATTTCTTTCTTATATTTTTTATTCGAGATAGAAATATTCCATCATTAAAGGAAAGTTTAAGGGAGAAAAAAGGATTGACAAGCTTCTTCTGCTATCCTCATCTTCACGACAGTCACATCCTCAGCAAAGTACACAACGGTCTTCAGCATTTAAAACAAACACACTCTCTTTTCCTCGCTGTCCATTTATCCGCAAAATATTCTCTTGAGCCGGCCGAAGTGAGTTTGAAAATAAAGATGACCAGAGGGGCAGTGCATGGGAAAGAGAAGCTCATGTGCAAGTGAAAACTTACGATAATCCACAGCCTCCATGTGATGGGCCTTCCCTTCTTCTTTTTTCCCTTCTCTTTCCTATCCCTTCACAACTCGAGGATGAGATAGTTGGCATTGAGTGAGAATGCACAGGATAGGGGTAAGGAAAGAGAAAAAATAAATAAATAGTCGAGAGAGCGAAAGATAAAAAAAATCTTAGGGATTTGGGGGCAGTGTATGTTTTGACAGTCCAAGGAAGTGCTTTGGCCAGTCACGGGTGAGCGACTCAGGGTGATGGAAGAAGGGCCCATTGAAGAGGCCCCCTCATCCATCATGCTGTCGTAGGGGCACCTGACACCCACTGCCTTCACACCCGGCCACACTAAGGGAGTACGTCTTCTAGCGGGACGAAAGGGGTCGAGAAAAAATTGCGAAATGTACATCAATCGATTTAGAGCAAGGAGGTTATAATCTGGCTTAATATTTATTTAACTATGATTTTAAAAACTTATTTATAGCCCCGGAATAAATAATTTAGAATTTAATTAATCGAAGAACAAAAATATTGAGCCATAACATATGAATTATAGACACTTATAAAAATATCCAAAATGTATTTCTATCAATGTATAGTTGCTTATATTCTCCCCAATATTGCATTTTAACTATTCATTCCCTGATTCAAATAAAAGTTGCTTAGATGTATAATTTAGTGTGCAGTGAGTGCAAATTTTTCAAATTACATTAAATCTTTCTTTTGGCAAAATCTATGAATTTGCCACTCTAATTTATTGCAATATTTTTAAAGAACAGATTTTGAAGTAAGTTTTATTTTGAGGTTTCTATGGCATTTAATACAATGATATGATATCCACTAACTGAAGAATACTTACAGAGTCAATACACTATAATTTTTAAATAGTTTTAATTTTTCAAAATCAAATATTTATTATCGTAATTACCCTTTCCACTTTAAATTATGCAAAAACAATTTTCGTAAGTAAATTTGTTATAAAAATTTTATAATACACAAACGCTATTGATTTCATAAATAATATTGATTTCTAAAGAGTAACTCAATAAGTTCTTTGTACCCCGCGCCCAATGAATTAAAAATGTATTAGAAAATATGTCTTGATAATATTTAAAGTTACATCACATAGAATAGCATTTTGAAAAACAAGAAATCAAAATACAATAATAAAAATTTAAAGACATTGAAAACTTCTTAGATATTAAAAAATTACTTTATAGAATGTAATGTTGTTTAACAGAATTATATTTACGCATGTTTCAAAACGTTTTTGAATGATAGTGGGAAGGAGTGTATAGATTTATTTCTGTTTAACTTATTTCGAAAGTTTTTAATAAAAAATAAGTAAACATAAATAATTGCAAATTTTCTAATTACAAATCAGCTTTCCTCTTAAATCGATATACATTGATATTAATTAATAATTGAACCAATTTTATGTCTAACTTACGGTTTGAGGTATGAAAAAGTACCCTCTAAGATATGAAAGTAAGTATTATATATACATTATTGTTAAAGAAAAATGCAAAGTGATAAATTTTTTCTCTGTTTTTATTTTCAATTTCTATTCAATCTCAGTTTTTATTTTATTTTCAATTTCTATATTTCTACTGCAGTTAAACCCTAATTATCTAAGATCTTCCCTATAATTACAATAACTGAAACTTAAAATAAGCATCTCAAAAAATATTCATGTACAAAGAAATTACGAAAACTTTGGTTGTTATTGGTTCCCATCTCTTAACCGTTTATTAATAAGATCACATGGCTTCTAAAGAAAATGCAATCTTTCCTTTCCCAATATTTAAAAATACAGTACTCATTAAATCATATCTGTGATTGATCTATCTATTGTTTTTGTATATAACAATTATTTTTATGAATATATTTGGATTAAAGAGCACAAATGAAATTAACAAAAAATGTTATTATAATTAACTTACGCATAATTAGGGTTAGTAAATCTATTAACTGTTAAATTTCGCTTGAAAACCATCAAAAGGTCTTAACTCTTACCTCAAAATTTAAATTTCTGATAGCCTAGTTAAATCTTTACTCAAAAAACTCAATCCTCAGTTTTTCCGTGTAAGATAAAAATTTGGAAGAATGAAAATTAAACCAAGTCTATAAAAAATAATTACTGCATCAAAATTAAAAATATTTTATGAACCATAAAAATCAACATTAAATTCTTAATTTACAATTACTTTTTGAAACTTTGATATTTCTAGTTCAATAGAATTTATACACCAAACAAGAATTATCAATTAATACATATAAGCTTACTTTAAAAAACGCACTAAATAATACACTAATGATGTCATTTAGTTAATATATGCATAAATTATAGTATAAAAGAAATGATAAAATATGTAAATGCTAATAAAACTATAAATGCTATGAATATAATAAATTTGAACTTCAGATGGTGATCTAGTATAAAATGCTTCCAAAAACATATATGGGTTTTTGATCTTTGAAGTAACCCATGCTCATGAAATACCTGTTTTAAATGTTTCCTCTGATATAACTCAATACTATTGATTTGAAATATTTGAAGTAAATAATAACTGCAATGAAGTTTAACAAGGTTTAATTTAACTGTAAAAGAAAATTATTACAATATAATTACTTTTTATCTTAAATGATATAAATGAATGCACAGATTAATATATATATGTATATAACATTTCCACAATTTTCTTTACATTAGATTTAAAATTTAACAATTTCCTGCAAGACTGAGAAGAAAACTGAAAAAAGTTTTGAGGTATTAATTAAATATTATAAATTAAATTCATTAAAAAACATCGTTATAAATATTTTTAGAAATGACTAAATTTAACCCCAAAATTTTTTTAAGTGTAAAGCAAACATTTACAGCGAAAAGTGAACTTTAAAAAATTTCACAGTTGATTGTAGAAAGCTTATGTGGGGTAAAAACACATGTCATTATTTTCTTTGCATGAAAATAACTAGTCTATATTAAGCTCTGAGAATCAAATTCATATGTAATTTGGTTTTTACCTATAATGTGTTATGGATATTTTTGTTTTGGGGAGAGGGGTCACAGAACGATTTTCAGGGCCTCTTTCATTTTATCGTAATATAGTTACATATGACAACCCACTGTGATTATATTTCATACGTAAGGTTATTGTATTCACGTTGTGAGCATACACGTGTTTCACCAAGATTACTGTTAAACAAATTGTTAGAGTCGCCTTATTTTCTTTCTCTTAATTGTCTTTTATTTTTGTGAAGTGTATAGAAAAATCCTCGCAAGTCATTTAAATTTGGATACCAAAATGGATAATTCTAAGGTATTCAGAGAAGTTATGAATCTAATCTACTATTCAGAATTTAGAACAAATCTTGAATGTTCGATTACATGAAGTCGAGAAAAAAAATTAAAGTGATATTTTCAATATAAGATATAAAATGGTGGGGTGTTTAATAAATCACATTTAGCTATCATGTTCCTTTATATGGAAAACTTCAAAATATATATACGAACATTTTTAAAAATCTTGCAAAAGACGCACATAAATGTTATTGGTAGATCGGCCATACTAATTACAGTGTTTTTTATGCTTGATTTTCTTTCATTTCATTAATCCTCGACAAGCATCGTTAGCCTTTTTTGTTGTTTTAGTAAAAAGTTTTAATGTAATGGTTAATACCTTGTATTTAAAATATTACATTTTACCCATATCGGATTTCTTATTGATACTATAGCTTTATCGTAAGTGGACATACTTTTTTACCCACTCATCAATCTCTTTCTGGAAGAGTGCAATAGGAGGAGCGTTCTTACATGAACAAACAAATCTCTACAGAATCTGCGATGCCAGCAGAAAACTACTATTTTATAATGCTTACAAAGAATCGTGGTCATCCTCGAAAAGCGCTTAAAAGATTTCAGACATTTGAGGAGACCCGATGCTTTATAATTAAAATATAACCGAAAATATTTGAATAAAATAATAGATGAGTCATTTCTCAAAGTTTCAGTGGATCAGCCTTTGATTTGGAAAATAATATTTTTAATAATAATTTTGAAAAAAAATTGTTTTTGAAATTTAGAAAATAATATATTGAATAATATTTCGCTGAGCCAATTATTTTTAAGCAAATCAAAGATATTATTTATTTTTTGATGACTCCAATCAAATAGATGACCTATCCTAGTAATCATAGTCACCGACTCACGGGCGGAGATTTTCGTCGAGTAGCGAATTCGAGCCTTCATGTTTCTAAAACCCACTGTGTAGCCAGGGCTGATGCATGTTAAATCTGTATCGAGGTTAGAAATCCTTCCATTTGTGTGGTGTGGAAGTTAGGAGAGGGGGATAAAAGCTCAAATGTCGTCTTCGTCACTTGACCTAGGTTCAGAATTACGAAGTATGTTGCCAATAGCTCTCGTTATGCTTCTAGTGAGACGTTAATATAACCAATTAATCAAAAAAAAAAAAGGTAAAACAGAAAAGTATTAGAAAAATAATATTTATATCATATTCATTATAAAAATTCGAATTTTATGAAAATAGAAATAAAGGAACAAAATAAAGCAAAAAATAGATAAAAATGTGATAAAAAAGAACTATTCTAAATTTGAATACAGTAAAAAAAAAACTAAAAAGATAAGAAAATATTCAGTAATTTCTTTAACTGACATTTAGATTCTGAAGTAATTGTATTGATTCATTGAATTTGTTTATCAGCATGTGTCTCGGGATATTCAAGAAAAAAAAACAGCTTAAGAGAAAACGTGAAAAAGGCTAACTGTTTTGTAATTATAATTGTTATATTAAAAAAATTAATGAAGAATTTCTATATAAATTTTTAAATAGAATTTATATAGAAACTTCTCTCTCTCTGGTCGCACACCTCTACTAACGTCTTTAAAAACCTTTAAATCATGGTTTCTACAAATGATAGACATTGTTTTGTTGAGTCATGGTTTTGAGTCCAGATTCTACCATCGATTAGTGGAACTTACTCATGTTAAGTCTATCGGGACTCAAAACCCTAACATTGGCGTTGTTTGTAAGTCTGAAAAGTGTATATCAACTCAGGTGTCATCTTTATGTTGAGCTGTGGATCAAAATTACGAAGTTCGTCACCAATTCTCCGTTTATATGTAAGAGCGGCGATAAGAAACAATCAACAAACTCTGTAAAAATATTAATTTATACACAAATAGTATATGAAATGCTAAGAAAACAATTATTACTAGAAAGTTTTTGAATTTTGATGTCAAATGATTAAATTAAACAAATAATTGTATGGTAATGTCTTATAATTTTTATATCGTGGAATATTTTTGTTGTTAGCTTAAAATAAACCGAGAGAGCATCAAATATGAATAAAATAATGAAAATCTGCAATATTTGTAGGAACCAATTAATCATATCAGATACACAAGTAGAAATTTCTTTTTGATTCCTTTCAAATTAAACTCGAGTTTATATTGTATAATTATGTATTATAATGTGTATCAAGGAAATTTGAAACCTTTAAATAAAGAGAAAAAAAATTATATTACTTTCAATTTCATCATTTCACATTTCAATACATTTTAATAACACGTTTGCATTAAATAATATTTTTAACGGTTGTTTTTTTTAATGTTTCAAGTGTATTCTTTCTTTCATGTTAAATATTATTGCTTTAATATTCTTTTAGCATTTTGGAATGTTGCTTAAACTATTTTAATTGATGCTTGAAGCACACTATATCTTAAACAAAATGAAAATTTTGGCAGTAAATATTTCAATGTAGGAAATGCAGAAGTAATAAATTAAGTTGCAAAGTGGTAAATGATGCAAATAATAAAATTAATTAAAAATCAAACTATATGTAATATTTAACTTTTTATATTGTTAAGGAGTACGCTGAACGTCCATAATATATTTTAACTTTAACATTATGTTAAACAATAACGTTACGTTAAGCAAATTATGAAATCAATTTAATACAATATTAGCTAATCAATATTAAACATTTAATACTTATTTACTAATTATAATTTCATGTCTTCTGTTATTTAATATTTGCGAATAACCCATGATATTGAGAAATAATGATTTTAATTGCAATAAAATAAAATCAAGTTGTTAACTTTACATTATCCAGAATATATATATATATATATAGAGAGAGAGAGAGAGAGAGAGAGAAAATTGTTTTAATAATAAATTCATTAATATGAGCAACGAAATTATAATTAAAAAAAATACGATATCATTTTTATTTCTTAATATCAGTAATATTATCAAATTAAATAACATCAAAGTTACAGATTTAAAAAAAAATTAAATTAATTTCTAATGATAACTACATAAGCATATCAATTTCACACTTGAAAACTATTGATTTCTTGTAAGGGAAGCACAAAAAGAAGAAAATAACATTTAAATTTGGTTGTTATAAATTCAAATAATCATCAACAAAGAACAAAAGTATTGTTTTATCAAAATATCTTTCGTTGGCGTTGAGATACTAATTAGTATTGTAGATTCACGTAAATGTTTAGTACCAAACTATCATTTAAATTTTCGAACAACAGTACTTGTTTTAAATATATTTGCAACTGGTTGATTGTGAAGTCAGTATTAGTTATTCACAGCTTTTTTTCATTAACTTTTCATTTTGAAAAGTGTGGAGGTACTCGTATTGAATTACAAACGATCGTAAGAATTGCCTCTGGTTGACAAAAAAAAAATTACACTGCAGCAAACAATAGGTAACAATTCTTTCTAAGACAACCACGTGTATTGATAGCAATTGTTGCATACAAAACTACCTGATGCATAGCATCAAATTTCTTTGAAAGATGTGAAATTCTCAAGAAGAATGAACCAGCTCAAATACGTTCCTCGATATCTAATATTCGTTCAAATTTACAACCGACGCTAAGGCATGATACAGAATCATGCTGTAGCAATTAATCCATACGGTAATTCTTACACTATAATGCACAAAATGGTTGTTATATTATATTATAGATTACATAACCTTATATGGATTACGTGTCGAAATTCCACAGGAATTACTAAACGTTAACCTAATGGCAATAAATGCTAATAGGCTCAATAGCATTGATATCAGAACTAGATTAATATACCCTATTCAATGAATTCACAAATTTTATTTAAAATTACAGAAGTAATAATATATTTGGTGGTTTTTATATGTACTGAAATCTTAAAAATGTTGTTCTCATTAAACTAACTATAACATTAATTTTCTGCCAAATGTGAATAGGAAATAAATAAAACTGAAAAAAAAAACTATAAACGTTTTTTGTTCCTGGGTTATAAAAAATGTTTTTAATAATTAAAATTGATAAACATTGATAAACTATTATCGATGATTAAATTATAAAAGAGATTGAGCAATCCTGCTTAGAAATCTTGAATCCCCTGTAGTAGAATTCCATGTAAAGTGCCTATTATAAATGCTGCTATGAAAGGTGGATTTAATTAACTTCTGTAAATAAGTACCCCCTAAAATGTGAAATTTAATTACTTTTTAATGAAATACATTAATATTCATTATTTCATTTTCAAAATCTAAGCTTTAGATTTTTGAATTTCATAATTTCATGCCATCATGAACCATTTATGAACCGTGATAGGTTTCCTTTCTATCCTTTCAAAAACTTTAAGCACCCAAATTAATTCATCACAGTAATTCAATATAGCACTTCCTCTAATCTCCCCCCTACTTTCATAGCAAGTAATCAACCCATTCAAGAAGTCAACCCACAAACATTACCGCATGGACAATTTTACACGTTCACACACCTGTCCTTTTTTTAAAAAAATTCACACAACGCCTTTTTTATCCCGCATCCTATCCCGACCCCAAAACCCAACAATAAACGGGGAAGGGGGAGAGAAAATGAGCTCGTTTAACTGTCATCAATTAAACGAGTGGTTTCGTCCTCACTTTTAGAGGGGTTGAGGGGGTAAGATCAAAACACGAAGAGGGGCGGTGAGAAATACCCGTGTGCTTAAAGAGCCTGACGATATTAACGTCTCTGACCTTCCACAACCCTTCTCTCTCTACCCCTAGTGTTCATTAACAGCCACAGAAGGCACGACCACTTGTTTTCCTCCATCCTCACTCTCGTCTGCTCACCCCCTCTTTTTGGATTCCAGAGCACCCCCTCACATCCACTCACTCCGACCATCTTCTCGACGTCAACTGCGACCGCCTCAGATGACAGGAAGCGAAGGAAGGAAGCACCCCTCCCCCATTTCGTTCCATTCCACCCCCCTCTTCTTCACCACTGGGGTGGCTTGATTAGCGAAGACTCCAGGATAGAGAGAAAGGTGGAAGTTGATTCGAAGTAAAATGGAGTAAGTCTGTTTAAGGGTCTTTTTGGAGTTTAATTTTTTTCAGAGGGTGGAGAAAATGTATAAGAAGCGTTTGGAAAATAATTGCCTGATTATAACTTTGGGATGGCTGAGGTGAAAGTTTCACAACTGATGCATATCGTTATTCTGTTTTCCGCGGACTGATGATATCGTTATGATATAGAGACTCGGGGTGATTTGATACTGTAAATATGCAAGGAATAAGTTTCATTTTTTGTGCAAGTTGGATTACAAAATAAATAATTGTGTTATCGACGTTCTTAAAAACAGACAATAATAAAATAAACAAAAAAAAATTAATATACATTTTTAATGAAAAATATTTTTCTAAAATATAATAATACATTTGTAAGTCATCATTTAAGAACTATTTTATTTTCGTTGAATGCAATGTTAATGTCATAGAATTACTAATTGTCATCTAAAATCTATGCTATTGTATTAATTCAATTGCGTGAAAATATTCCCTAAAGAATAAAATAAATAATATTTAATTTGTTATACATAGAAATGCTTCTCTCTATTTGAATGCATTTTTGCGCGAATTTCAGAAAATGCTAAAACAAACATTTTAGGAAGTATTATCATAAAGGTATAATTTTTTTTTAAAGATTGAAAACCAATTCTGATAAGTCTCTAAAATACGCTTCAAATTTCCAAACATGAAAGAACAACTGAAACTGACAAAAACTCTCTCTCTTTTTTTTTTTTTTTTTTTTTTTTTTTTTTTTTTTTTTTTTAAACTTTCTAATGAATTTTATTGTACATCAGTGGCCTAAATTTGCTTTGGTTTGGTTTTATTAACCTCGCACTAGAAACAACATGAGGGCTATTGAGCTAAATTTGGAAGACTTAGAATAAATATAATATTAGCAAATATAAAAAGATTCCAAAACAGCTTTAAGTATTCAATATTAATTATTTTTATTAAATTCAACAATTTGATTGTGCATATCATGTTTTCAGAATTCCCTGAAATTACATAAGCATTTTTTTACATTAAGTGACATTTCTATGGAAGTAAGTCGTTCGTGGTATTCGAACGGACATGGTTAATAGCCAGCGTTGTTTTCAACGAGTCGAGAGTTCGAGTCCTTATTCCTCAAAAGACTCGCCGTATAACAAGGCTGATGCAGGTTAAATACGTCAACGCTCAAATCCAATCGTTGGTATAGTGTGGAAATTTGGAGACAGATGGTTGAGTTCGTCCCTTGATCAAAGTTTAAATTTTCGAGATCTACCACCAAAGGCCTAGTGTTGCTCCTAATTGTGACGTTAATAATCCTTCTGTGGAATTTTAATTATGTTCAGACTTTAAATTGTAATATTAATTTAAAAGCTTCATAATAATTCGTTAAATAATACAGAAATCATTTTTAATTTCAGAAATTCATAAAATACGAATTAATTGTATTTTTTTAATTTTTACCTCCTTTCCATTCTAATGTACAGTAATAATTCCAATTTTTACTTTTCTAATGAAATTTAAACACATATCCTATTTGTATTCACTAAAAAATAAACTTTAAGACAAATAAGAAGTCATTTAGGAATCGAATGACCTTTATTTGTGAAAACTAACTGAACATGAGCGAAGATTATATATTTTTCCTTTTAATGAATAAGTATAAAATCATTTTAATCAAAATGAAATATTACATTTATAATTTCTTTACAATCTGATTTAATTTTTATGAAATTTATGGCAGGAAAGTCATAATTTAAATGTCTGTAATAAAACTATAGTTTAATTTGAAGAAATCATAAAAATTTCAACATGGCGGTCTTTTGCTACAACAAGCAGCTAACAAAGAAACCAATACGAGCGTCTAATAACAGTTCCAGAAAACAATTTCATTCTATCAAAATTATCAAATGCACAGATTTGTGAATCCGAAGATGAGAATTTCAAATTTTTTCCAAATAACTAGGTCAACTGACCAAGCAAAATATATCCAATATTTTTGCAAAACTCAAAAGGCAGAACATCAATAACATCAGACGAAAATAACATAGTTATATATATATTATATAATATATATATTATATAAGTGACTTCTTACTTTTTAGCATTATTTTAATAAAAATTACTCTAACATTACAAATGACTCAGATATCGTCCTCCTCACTTTAACGAGGTTCAAAATTAGGTTCTCCGTCAATAACCCTTATGTTGCTTCTCATCACATTCACTGCTCGTGAAATTTTCCCTTAGTTTTAATTCTTTACTTTGATACTTATGTTTTATATAACAATTCTTCTCACACGTATTCATATCCCAAAATTATTTATCCAAATATGCCAACTGAACTGTATTTCGTATCTTAGTAATTAGTTATATTCTAGGAAACAATCGAAAGAAGGTTAATGTTTTAAATTGTAATATTTCATTAAAAAAATATTGTGGGGTCCAACGCCACTGTTGATTTGAAATGGATCTAGCTTTGAATACAATTACTTTCAGCTTGATTAATTCTTCGATTCCCGCAGCACTAGTTTATAATTAGACTATTTTTTTAAAAAATTATTCTGTTTACTACAAGTTTAGGTATATATTAAACTGGGAATATAATAAATTTATTTATTTAAATAAAAAAAAATCTTTTCATTTAATGGTACATTTTGCGTGAATTCGAACTTCTACATGAACTTTAAGTCTATGAATATTCGATACAAATTAAAGAAGAAGCTCAAAATACTGCATCGAAATGGACATATTCCAAGAAATTTCTCTATGTCCTACATAATGAAGCACTGATCGAATCCCAAAAAAGAGCATTTAGGTTATATTTTAAAAAAAACGAGAGATGAATAAACGTAAGGGCTGAGATAGTTAAACATTTAACATGATATAATTGGAACTCTTGATCAACTATCACAAAGACTAGACATCGATGACATTTTTTTTACTCAAAATGGTAAGTTACTAATTATAAAGGGGAAAAAACAATTGATAGTTCCTAATTCTAGAGAGAAATAGCCTTAAAAATAATGTATTGAAGCATAAATTTGGATCTTTTCTTTCACAGAACTTCGTCAATTTCTTTCATTCTTAAAATGCAAAACATAAAATTCATAGGGTGTTTATTACAATACAATTAGGAATCCATTTCATAGATTTTTGGAAAAAAGAGATCTTGATCGGAAGAGAAAAAAAGCTTAAGATTTAATAATATGATAAAAACAATATATTAAAGCATAAATTTGGTTCTTTTCTTTTACAGGACTTTGTCAATTTCTTTCATTCTAATTCTAACTGAAAAATGACAGATCATAAAATTCATAGATTGTGTTATACAATACGCCTAGGATTCCATTTCATAGAATTCCAGATAAAAAGATCTTCATCAGAAGAGGAAAAAAAAAGTTTAAAATTTAAAAATGTAATAAAATCAACTAAATTGAAGCTGACTTTAAGTACCCTACATATTCATCCGTAATAAAGGAACATTTAATTACTATACACAACAATAAATTTATATTAAGCATTATGCATATAAATGTAATTTTTATAAAAACATCCTGTGAATTAGTTAAAATATCCTTAAGTGCAAAGTTTTATTTGGAAATAAGTTTTTTATAAATCTTAAATAACAGCAACTGAAAGAAAAGTTTGTACGAGTGGGGTTCAAAATGAATGCGTGTAAGAAATAGTAAATACAGTTTTATGAATTGAAAATAGGAATAGAAGAATTCTCTGTAATATTCTCTAGTGATAGGTTTTTTTCCCCCTAAGAAATCATTCCCTTCCCTTCCCAAAAATCGTGCAGTAACTATTCCGACCTATGATATCTTTTTCGTCTTCTTTGGAGCATATTCACCAGAACAACCCATTGATGCTTATTTCCGGTGTATAATGAGGAATCCAAATCTCACTGATGATGAAAATTTGACGCAAAATGACGACGATAACTCGATGAGACCACAATCAAATTTCTATTTCTCTGCCAAATCAAAACTAATCCGTAAATCAGATTCAAACTTGTTTTGGCGCCGTTTAACAGGTGTTAATCCACAGCGGGAACATGAATTCATCGTAACAACATCATATGTCTTCACAAACACAGGTACTGAACATTACTTTATTGAACCATCCTCATATACTAAGCAGTATGCATTTAATTTTATTTTTCAATGCATATCCCGTAAATTGCAATAATATTTGCAAAGAGTCTAGTTTCAGCGATAATTTGTCGAAGCATAAATAACAGTGACTGATAAAAGTATTTCAAAATTGTAGATTTTAAAATATGTATTAAATTGCGCAAGCACAGCTAGTAAAACCACTCGTAGAAGTTCATATCCTGTCGAATTTTCGAAGAGCATAGAAAGAATTTGCAGTTTAGAATGGGACGGTGGTCGTTTGAATGATTTGCGAACATCTCGCAATGGTTCGCACGTGTATACGCACATCTATACACACCGTAAGTTCACCATATTAATATATTTAAGAGCTTGAAAAACAAGCACAAGTAGTTTAGGATGTAATGCAATTGATTATTAATGTTGTATTGAGACGCAATATGAGAACTATTCGTGACGGACCTCGTAATTTTAAACCTCGGTCAAGTGATGAAGATGATACCTGAGCTGGCTTCACCATCTTCAAGTTCAATATAACTCAAATGGGAAGACTTGAGACCTCGACCAGATTTAATACGCACCATCCCCGCAACATGGTGAGCCTTTAGTGATATAGGGGCTCGAACCCACTACCCGACGTAAACAATGTTGGCTGCAAGTCCACGACCATGACCACTAGACTACCGCGACCATACTTTCGGGAATGAAACGAAAAAAGAGTAAGCTAATGGAAAAAAATCTTTGTTTATTTGCTATTATCACGAGTTATATTTTCATAATAGGATCTTGGTTATCAAAATAGGAATTATAGATTTCACTATTTAGAACACAATAAGTGATATTATAAATCAATTTGGCATAGCAAGATGTATTCAGTTCATATTGAAGCATTGGATAGAAGTTTATTTTCTGTTCTCTTTTCAAACAGAAAAGAATCTTCCTTCATTCTGCGTGTGTGATGATAATCAATTTAAGTTATACTACAAAAGGCTTTTCTAGTGATGATTGCTTCTTCGTGTCTTGAGAATACCAAAAAGTGATTTTCATGCTGGCGAGGTTTGCAACATTTTCAAAAAGACATCAAGAAAATTACGCTGACTCTGTCATTCCCAGTCTCACACCCAAGTAAAGCATTTTTGAACATTTAACCTATGTTACTTGTACGGTAAAATATTTTAGGAGTCAAATCAGAGTTCCGATATTCATCAATGGCTGTATTCCATAAGCTATAATTGAAAGTTTTTAATCACGATCAAGAATTTTTAATTTGTATTGTATCTCCGTAATAGTATATTCTGAATAAACGGTACTAAATGTATGTATGTCCTTTTGCGCATTTTATGCATTCAGATATATATATGTGTGTGTGTGTGTGTGTGTGTGTGTGTGTCATTCAAAAATTTTTTCAGTGATTCCTCAAATGAACTTTCTAATATCTTGTTTTGAAACGTAAAAATATACAAACCGACAGCTTTCTTAGTACTGAAAATACCGCAAAAATTATTTTCAAAGATGATATCCATTGTTCGCGTTTTCAACATTTTTCTATAAATTTAAATGAAACTTATAAAATACGTGGTTAATCAAAATGAATTATCCGATTTCAAAATGCTATATTTTCATAAATACATGACATCGAATGATAAGTAATACGTGAATGCAAAGAAAAGATATTCAAGCATTTTTACAAGTGTTCGATATAACTTGTTTTAGTTACACGCATAATGTCGGTTCGATATACAAATTCCTGCCAAACACGTTGTAAAGTATATCAGTGGTAATTAATTGTACAGAAGTTTAATTCCGTTATTTAAGTTCACATAAATATGTTGGCAATCGTGGAGCATACACTTTACATTTTACAAACCCCTAAAGGAAGAAATCGCATGGGGCCATATCAGGTGAGGGAGATGGACGGCTGTGTAGCATCAAGTCATCTGGTCCACTGTTACCTACCCGACTGCGAGGTAGCACCATGAAAGCTTCTAAAACAGCTCTCGTGAAATAGTTTCGCTAGAAACTCACGAGGGCCATCTGATTTTCACAATATAATGATTCATTTTTTTTCTATGTATTCAATTGTTCTTTTTCATTATGTGTCATTTATTTTTGAAAATATAGATTTTCCGAATTGAGTGATTCATTTTGTATAACCCTGTATATATCTCTTATAAGCCGTAAAAAATTTGTAAATTTTCAGAAACATTTTTCTTTTCAAAAATCATTCATATGAGCTCAATTTAAGTTAAAAATGATTTGTATCACTTCATTCAGAAAATCTTCTGGTTTTTAAATTTTGACTTAATTTTCATCATTTATAGATGACATTTTCTCCGAATGTCTTAATCAATCGTTCCTTAATGTATTCAAAAAATAACAAACGTAGTGTTCGAAGTTGATTGAAAAAATTTTAATGGTTATGTAATGCCCAAATTAACTTCAATTTTCAGGTTTAAAATGTATCAAAATATTCTTTTAATTATTCGTATTTTTAAACATCTAACAATTTCTCGTATTTAATAAAAAGTTAAGACATAAAAACTTCAATAATTAAAACATAACTGTCAACTGATCACGTAGTTTGACATTTAAAGCTATTTAGAACAAATAATAAGTGTCAATTACAATCTAAAATACAAAAAAATTAGAACGCTTTTGAATGAAAAGACTTATACTTGTATTCGAAATTTATTAGATGTATTCTTGGAAATTTCAGTTAGTTGAAAATAAAAATAAGTTTTACGGTTTTGGTGCAGTATACGTTCAGACGCTAAGTTCGATATTTTTTCGGCAGCTTATATGTGTGGCATTAGGCCTGATATGGCATGCACGAAATTTTCCTAGATAAGTCTCATCTATAAAAAAAAATGGCGCCATTCCAGACTTATATTGCAACAGTTCCAAATTTACTTCTAAAACTACAAGTCCTAGCCTTAATTTAATTGTAACAATGGAAATATTCGGAAAAAAGAATCCGCTATTTGTTTCACAATCCTCTATTTCATATTCAATTCTTTATTTTACAGGGTTTAAAACACCATTTGATAAAATAGAACCCATTGAAAAAATCTAGCCTCGATAGAGAAAATGTTTTTCATCAGAGCTTTTCAGCAAGTTTTGCCTGCAGTATTCGTAAATTTACTGGAAAATAAATCTGAAATAACCCACAGCAATCAGCATGTGAGCTAACGGAAATTGCTCTTCTTAGAATCTCTATTATTATGTTTACAGTTACTCATTAAAAATATTGAAAACCTAAAACTATATCAATACCTTAATTGGTATGTTGAGGATTTCAAAGCCGACATGAAACACTTCGAAAACTGCGGGGGCCTTTAAATAAGAATTTTTTGAAACTTTTAATAAAAGCTTCAGAGTATTCTGGAGTTTCGATTAAAAATAAAACACCGCTCGGATCGGTTTCATTTTACATAATTTCACTTCTGACTCCAATATAGTACAAAATGTTTTATGTAAAACTTTCAAGTAATTTCAGAAAGCTCAATATGGAAATTACTTCACAGAAGCGTATTAAACCCAAAGAGAATCCTATCATGTTAATGTATTCGACTGGATATAGAAAGATCGAATGGGAAGTGCAATTCCTGTTTTAAATAATTATGTTGATTAACATTCAAAAAAGACCTCAGAAACTGCATTATTACTTTATAATGATCGGGTAATCAGAAGGAAGGATTTAAAAGCATCAATATCTTCCAGTGTTTCTAAAATCATCGGTGCTTATAAAAATAAACCAAATCACAAACAGGTGATTGATTCCAATGTACTTAAAAATATTTAAATTCCACATTGTAATCAGCAAAAGTATCAACCATAAAATATTTAAGCAAATATAGAAATACCTCCCAATAAGGGAAACTCATATGACCAGATACGTTATCCTTTAAATATAGGTGTCCCATAATAAGATATAGGTACATATAATATTCAATGGGACCGGAACTAACAGAATTGTCTCTTAAATCCTTATCCTTACAAGAGATACTCCTTCCTTGTTTAGAGTTAACCACCAAGTCTGGAATCTATGGAAAAGAAAAGCTCAACACATAAATAGGAGAGCAAAACGAATCTATAGATGCATTTGTATTTCTAATTTTTTTTAAATATTCGATCACCAACGTTTACTTAATATTTGTAATTTCTTTTTAATGTTACAATCGATTTGACTTAAATAAATTAGAATTTCCAAGACTCACTCGATGACTTTGCTTTATACAAGGAGAGCTTATTTGAGACGCATACGTACAATGATATTATCTTTCCCAATGGTCAAGCAATTTTTATTAATATCTCAATTCAACCCAAACATGGTGAATGAACAAAAAAGAGTAAAATTAAATCCCTATTTTGTTCAAATATTTAACAAATTACCTCTTGATTTTATTGTAAGGTTATTCAAAGAAACAATTTATATATAAACTTATTGCAAGCTTAATACTTCCCAATCTTCAACTTAAAGTCGATCTTTAACATTAAGAATGAAGAGAATAAATTAAAAACACATGGGAACACAAGCACACGTTGCATATCTATATGGGACTAAGGTTTTCTGTAAAAATGCGTATTTATATATCTATATCAATTTATATTACGGAAATTCTGGCATATCTCTGACCGCGGAATGTAAATAATCCCCCCGCCTACACTCACCAGAAAAGAAAAACGCAGCAAAAATTTAAATATTCTACCGGTAACTCATCCCATTACTCCACCTAACACCCTGATCTCTGGCGGGGGTGGGGACAGGGTTCGATGATGGCCCCTTGATTGCATTCCGACCGCAAAAAAAGCGCGATGGCGCCACGCGGCGTCATCTGCATATGTCAATTGCTGCTGGCCTTTTAGCCGAAAAGACCCCTCTGGCTTCGTTCTGCTTGGGCGAACCCCCATGTTCTTATGCCGAATGAGCCCCCACTAATGGTTCCCTTTCCCTACCCCCCTTTTGGAACAAGATCCCCAGGATTTCTCTCTCTCCTCCTTTTGGAGGCATCTTTTCGTCACCGAGACAGATTCTTGGTGCACTGGTTCCTTTATCCTCTACCATCTATCTTCCTGATTGGACATTAATCTGCCAGAGTTTCTGGTCCCACCATGCCTTGGCGAAAAATCCTGGCGATGGAAGTAAGAAAAAAAATTATTTTGGCCTTAACTGGAAAATAAAAGGAAAGGGTTGAGAGCGCACATGCGCCGTGTGGAGGAAGCAGGGAGACGTGACTTTCCGTTAATTTTACGTCGGGAAAATTTTTCCTCTGGGCTTGTGTCGTGCATATTGCGAAAGGGAACTGATTAGGAAAGGGAAGGATCAATACGGAGCGACGCCCCTTCAACACACAACAAGGATTTGTTAGTCTCGATTCCCTAAGAATTTTAGGGAATTTCTCTTTTTATGTTCCGATGCTTTCCCCTTGATTTTTTTTTTCCCCTCTTCAATTTTTTTTTTTTTTTTTTACTTTATTTTACTTTTTCACGCCCACTCCCAGATGACTAATTTGAATTTCGTGCTGTGATTCTCTGTCGGTTGAAAATAAACTGATTTGGATAATGAAAAGGAATTTATCGAATGTGTCGACTATTAAATTGAAGATTCGCATAGACAGTTGAAAGAAGAGTTTTCTGACATGTTTTGGATTTGCTGCAATAAAATAAAATAATGATAAATAATTTACAACAATGGTTAAAATATTTTCTGGCTTATATAATGATGTTTTATAAAACTATAAATTACACACATAAAAATGTATAATATTGATTTACATCGTAATAAATTATATATTTCCGAATTAATGAATAGTATATTATATGCATAAAAATTAATTATATGAACACAATGAGAATATTATTCCTTTTATATACGAAGTGAAAGCATGTCACCCACTAAAATATCTAAAAGAATGTTAATTACGTAGCAGTCCAAAAGATTTCCCCATGCTTTTAATTCTTTAAACTCTTGTAATATTTTTCAACATTTTAAACGCCATGCTAGATTATAAAAGATTTTATTACATAATTTTGATTATTTCCTTAAATTTTATTAAAAATGAAATAAATTAAAGATAGTATATATTTCAAATTCAGTTTTAGAATGATTGTATTCAGTGAAATAAAAACTTTATTCTCTAGTTCTAAGTACAACTGTACATATAGACTCTTCGTTTTGTACTTACTCATTAATAAAAACAATTTATGACGAAAATTATTCAACTCATAAGAAAAAATATTTTTTTTTCTATTTCTCTTAAAAACTAGATTAGTAGTATGTTCTCTCTTTTATCAATAACTTTTCTTTCGAATGATTTTACATTATAAGAGTTTCGAAATATTTTTTGAGCATAAGTACTATTTTCTTCTTTTAGATATTAATTTGCATAAAACAGATAAATTTATCCCATCATAACTTAAAAATGGTAGTGTTATACGTTAAAATAGGTACTTTTTAGTATAAATCATATTAGAAATAGTACTTGAAATTTTTTTATATATATTTAAATTATAAAACATTCTTCTGTGATAGAATTTAAATTTTAAAAAATTTTCAACAATGTACTGTGCAAAGCATATTGAAAACATAATCAAAGATTTTTCTCGAAATTTTGAAATGATGATTTATGACTAGATAATTCAAATTGGTGTATTTAAAATATTTGAAATTTTATATCAGATATTAAATATTACTAAGCATCTAATAACATTTGGGAGTTTGGGTATAATTCAAGTTTAAAAGAAAGAACAGAACAACGAAAATTTGATTAATTATTCAATGAAGATTTTCCGTCAATATTTCATGAATGTTATCTTTCGAGTGTTGCAATTGTATGAAGAAGCATTGATTCAGAAAGACATGGGAATCTTTGGGGAATCCGATCAAGGCGAAACGTAATAATCTCGTGTGTATTAGGAATCATTACTTTCAGCAATCAGATTCGTATTTGTAGAATACCTCTCTGTTATTTTGAGTATTTTCACAAAAAATATTAGTCTTAGCAATATTCTCAAGATTCTAGTGCAGTTTTAAAAAATTTTCTTGTCGCAAGTGTTTGATTATAGGAAAAGCGTCCAAGCATAACATAAAAACGGCAACTATCTTCTGTTCTTCTTGGTGATTTATAAGGTGCGATCCTGAAACAAAATAATTGGTTGTTACGTTCTTTAGTTATGTAGCCTTATTATATGAGCAGCTGAATTTTTAAGCTTTTTATTATTTAATTACGCAAAAAATGACAAGATCCCTAACATAAAGTACATTATATGCTATTTCTATGCACGCAGAGAAGTAGAATGCTTATGTAAGTTGATCAATTGCTTATTAATGTCGCACTTAAAAGCAACACAAGAGCTATTGGAGGCATACCTCGAAGTTCTGAGTATCAGTCAGGTGGTGATAACTTGATCAGCTCAAATCCGAGCTGGCACATCTCTCCAAACTTTATGCAACACCAACAAGGGACTTGAAGTAAGGGAGTGATGGAGAAGTTTAATCGCGCAAGAGCCATTTTTGGTTGTGCTGCACCAAGAAAAGTATGACAGGATCTAGAGGTTTGAGAATAATAAAAAAATATAAATTGGTTGATACGAAGGAGGGTCGAGAATAAAGAAATATTGCTAGGGTATCCTTGGGACTCGTTACCCGTGTTTGCCAAAAATAGTAGGTCCTATGGAAAAGGGAAAAGATCACTGGAGTTCCTTGCGGAAGTGACGCCGTACTTGCCTGTTGAAGATGAATTCCTGGGGACGTAGAAAGATTTAGAGCCTCGACAGATTTAAAATGCACCAGCTCCGCTTCACGACGGGTCTTAAATGACATCAGGACTCGAACTCATGACTCGACGAAACAATGCTGGCCACGAGTTAGTGATCACGACTTCTAAGCTACCGTATCCACGAATATTTATAGAGTCCATACCAATTAAATACTTCCTTTATAAACTATAATACTCAAATGCAATTAAGAAATATCTTAATTTTGAATGAAAATTCTGGATGAAGCAAAGTTTTGTCGACTAAATATATGATTTATAAATATTGTAAGGAATGAGAAAAAAAAACTACATACGGAATAAAGAATAATTACATTTCATTTCTTGATTTGTTGTCAAGCAAAAAAAATGTTGTTTCGGACAAATCATAAAAATAAAAAAAGAGTTATAGTTAATGGTGGAATTCACAGTTAAAAATTCGCTTCATTAAAGGTCATTCCAAAAGGCTTCCCCTCTTTGAAAGCAATGTTGTACGCCTTTGATATATAGAATCAGTGAACCATTAAAGTCGAATTGTGATATTTCTCTTTCATAACTGATTTCTGATTGCTAAATTGTTTCTAGATGAGTTAAGTGACAGAAATCTTTCTTCATAGAATGACCTACGTGTGTTCAAGTGTTCTATTGAGTCTCCTACGTATAGAGATTTTTGACCCTGTGAAGGAGGAGGTTGTGGGTTTCGAACCAGGGACCAGGGGGTTCAAAGAAAAATAACCGGTCGCTTTTTGCTGTCCTTTACCAACCAGGCTGAAAGAGACGTCTCTCCCGGGCTAGTTATTAAGGCGGTTTAATTTCTCTGGCAATGATATTCAAAAGAACCACTTTATACTCCCCCTCCAGTATAATGGTAATGATACAAAGAGAAACATTGATACTGGTAGAGAAGGTTACTTTCACAGCCATTACTGCAACAGAAATGCATCCCCCCCTGTTGTATTGAGTTTTACTTGGAACAGTTTCCATTTGACGTTATCGGATGTCATTAGTTGAGTGGTGGGTCTCGTCAACATTTGGGCCGTAGCCAGCATATCACTAGATGTGATTTATGTGCGGCTGTCTTAGTTAGACCAACAGAAGCAAGTATATTTTCGTCGGAGGCATATTCAACCAGTAGTTCTAGACTGTGCTGCTATCTAGTGTTAAAGTCCTGGGTCACCACTTGGGCATTGAGTGATTTTCGTCCCCCTAAGAGAGAGAAATAGTTGATGACCTTGGGTTCTGGCGGCGTTTCGAACCCTGCACCAGTGGGTCCGAAGAAAGTTAACTGGTCACTTTTTGCTGCGCCTTTACCAACTAGACTAAAAGAGACGTCTCTCTCAGGCTAGTTATTATGGCGTTGTAGTTGAAGCCGCTACAAGACCAAGTAAATGGAATATGCTGGCCATTCCATTCGAACTTTTTGCTTGGTGAAAATGAAAGCGGTCATCAGCTGAGGATCATATTAGTTGTTGTTATCGTGAAAAAGAAGAATCTCAGTTTTTATTACTGCATTGTACAGCACCACAATATATCTGAAGATTTCAAGCCCATGTATCACGAAGACGTCAGTGATCTATTCCTAATAATGTATAAGTGGATACGGCCATTGATAAAGATATCAACTTATACCACTATATATTTTCCTCCAAATCGGGCTGAAATAAAAGTATTTTTCCGAGTGCCGCATTTTCACCAGATTTTAAGCCGCCTATTATAAGGTTGTATACCAAAAAGAGTTTCGACAGTAAAGAAAAAGTTTCTCCATCCGTCTCTTCTTTAAAGGAGATGATCTTGTGTCCTCTTCCTACGGGCAGAACGGCAGCACAATATATACGAACTATAAGTCTACCACGATACACTTCAACTCGGTAGAACTGGTTTTAAGTATTTTGAATGGAAATTCTGGTAGTATCAGTTTCCGGAAGGGGATGTTACTGTAAAATACCACCGATTCTATAGTTTCTTATGTCCACATAAGTGTTAAATTCAAATTCCTTATTTTATGCTAATGAACGTTTACGACCTGGCCCTGATCTTTATCTAATATTTCGAATTCTAACTTCATATTGTAGAAATAACAGTTTAGAACATCCGAAAGACATTTTCAGTTAGATTGCGTTTAGGAAAGTCTCTAAGTGACCGATGACTTTAGAAGTTACAAATTTGGCTAAGTCATATTGTAAAAACATTATATTCATTGTAATGAGACCCTTTCAATGTGTGTTAATATGTTCTTTTATTTTTACCGACAAAATAAACGCAATAGGTTGTTTTTAGTTCTTTATCTATGCCGAAACATTTACCTACAGCACACTCGCATATTCCCAAATTTGTAAATGGACAAATTTCTCATTACACCACTGGATTCATATTTAATATAAAAAAGGGTATTTAATTATATGGTTGTTTCATTCTAAGTTCAAAATTTCTTTTTAACTATTTAGTGCTGTGTATTTTGCACACACAGTAAACACACATTTGATTGTTGTCAAAGGTCATTATAGAAAAGAGCGTTATGACCCCTACGAGTATTACGTTTCACTAATTCCTGGTTTTTAGTTTAGCGCTACAAATATATTCAACTTTCCAGTGATCGTATTGAAGATTTTATACTTGTTTTAAAGGCAACAAAGTATGAATGATGAATTTATTATTTGTAAAATTAAGTAAGTATTTCATGCAATTCAGATTAATTAACCCTTTCGTCCCTTCAATTAAATCTCTGGTAAGTAAGGTGGCCGCTTTAAAAGTGTATGCGTAGCAAAAATGAATTGAAAATTGTAAGAAAAAGAGTATACTCACAGATTCTGTACGATTTGTGATAATCATTTATTTTTCAATGTCATAATTCAATGATTAATTAAATGTATTGATATGTTAAGATATGACATTTGATTCCATATACATCTCGTGATATAAAGATTCTCTCAAGGGGGAATATCTAAGGTTAAATTTGAACAACTTTACTAGATATTCAGTAGAAGTTCGAAAGTTTTAGAAGTCAAAATATAGCTACATTTTTATTTCCAATTCAAACATTATTTCTAAATTTAGTGAAACAACACAACTAAACCATAAAATTTATGGAAACAAAATAGTCCCATATATTCTGAGATATTAATTTATTTCTTGAGCCTACTGAAAATTAGATTATAAATAATATCTCCCTACATTTCAACAATCATTTTTTTGGTAACACACAATAAGACATGACATGATATTCATCTTAAGCTATTTTGGAATTTTAATAACGAGCAATAATGTAAAAAAGACCCGTATTGCTTCCATCCCCTGCCACCATTAATCTTATTTAAGACAGTGATGAATCAATAGACAATTAAATAGAAAATCATAAGAAATTATAACAAAACTATTTATTCTAATCTATGAAAATTCAAAGGCCAATCCTTAGCCTATTGTTTATGTGGATACACTCTATACGCTTCAGAACCTAGCATATAATATAATAACTAAGTACTTATCTGTGCCGAACAAATCGGATTCGAGTCTTAAATAAGCTAAAAAAAAATGAGAATCCGATTTATATACCAAATGCAGATTTTCCTGGCTGTAATCTGACACCTAGTCAACACGGTCGATTTTCCTTCGTTTATTGCTTCCAATCCCTCTCTCTACCATAAATTAACACTGAATTAAATGTTTTGCTACTTATCAATGTATTGTATCAAATCTATCCAATATATTTCAGTAATTCTAATATAATCTACGTAAGTCAGATTTCATCCATTGGGTGAGATTTTCAATCCATACAATATCATAATGAAGTCCTAAATAGTTAATTGTAAAGAGGAACGTCATAGAGCTCACGTTATAATTTAACAAGAAACATCTGTGAGATTATTTCAGTCGTATTCCCTTTAAACATTCAAAAATTAAAATCGAAACAATATTTTCTTCGAGTATACCTAGAATTTTGATATATGATCCTAAAACATTCCACCTCTCACCCTCAATGACGAATTTTTATCTTTTTTTTAATTCTAAACTTAACGTTAAAGTAAATAACAACGATTTATTTTGCAGACATGTTTACCAAAACATTAGAAAAAAACCCATTGTGTCATATGCGTTTTAGGCCATTAATCATGTTTTGTCGCAAATCAGTGCTTGGAAAAGAAAGACTGCCTACAAACACGAATTAATATTAGTCTGGTCACTTGGAAGTGACAGACTTTGAATGAGTTGCCACCGGTATGTAATTATTTCTAGTATCCGTTTATTGATTTGTTGCATCTCCATACGATA
This sequence comes from Nephila pilipes, assembly GCA_019974015.1. Classification (NCBI taxonomy): domain Eukaryota; kingdom Metazoa; phylum Arthropoda; class Arachnida; order Araneae; family Nephilidae; genus Nephila; species Nephila pilipes. Next base: position 161,768 of record BMAW01067529.1, on the reverse strand, counting down.
ATTGCTAGACAAATTGACAGGTACGTAAGATGTATGATCCATAATTATTCTAGTAGTAACTTCCCAAACTGGACACTCTACCCAGTTCGGAATCAGCAAATTATACTTTTGATTAGAGTTTCCATGGGAGTCTATTTTAAATATATTAATTATAACAATGGCAATCTATTTTAGATTAATTATGAACGTGTCAGGTCTGTTTTTTGTATGTATTTTGTCTTGTATGGAAGGTATTTGTTAGTTTATACGTTCCCAAAGTAATAAAAGGTTTTAAATAAAATTTAAGAATATATCGTCGTTTCAGATTAATGAAAAAATAAGAATCAACTTTTCATATATGTATACAATAGAACCTTCCTAAACTCTTATTGTATTTCAAATATAGTAAAATTTTGCAAGCTGATTTTTCATTGTTATCTTATATTTTAAATTAATATTTGAAATGACATCGATATTCTTATATAATTATTTATTTGATTAGTTGTTAATGCTCTTAATAACAATATTTTGCTCCCTTGACGGGGTGGGAAAGATTGGAGAGGGAGGTACAATCTCATGTATTGTCCTCATCTCTAGACCGAGACCCAAAATTACGAAGTCAGTCACAATAGCCCAAGTGTTGTTTCTCAGGGAGACGTTAATAAAAACAATAAAATCAAATCAGTAACATTTTATTTGAAATATTAATAATTAATTGTGATGATTTTGACTAATTTACAATTTTTTTCTAATAAATATGAATAGAATAAGTTCAGTTAAAAAACATTCTTCCAAACAAAATTTATTTCCAGCAAAGCGAGAAACATACTTGTGTGTAGGAAATAAAACCTAAGTGTTATTACCAATTCAAATGTTCTAAAAATTAATTTGATGAATTATTTCGCAAAATTACTGCTACTTTATTTTCACAACATACTCCAGACATAAGCTAAGTGACGCTAAGTCAGCAATCGCCAATTCAATTCGACATGAAACAATAATGCCATATAATTGTCTATGGTGTGTTTGATTCCCGAACACGCAGGCCTTCGGTCAATATGAGACATCCGATTTAGTGGTTCAGATTATACATAAATTTTACTGTTATATTGCTCTTGAACAAGATTAAGGCATTACACAATTACTATTTTGAGATAAGGAACTTTTCATACCTTTCATTAATTAAACTGGCTCAAAAATTATTCACTAAGTTTAAAAATTTATACAAAGCATACAAACCAATAAATTTTACTGATTGTATTCTTAAATGTCAACCACCAGGAACCAATAGATGGGTTTGATAAATTGTTACATATTAACGGTGATGGCCAAAGTCTTATACATTACATACAACTGTTAAAATGCATGTGTTAATAAATTTATATAAATATATTATTTCAAATTCCTTATAATACACATAGACTGTTTCAAAAGCTTTATAACTTATTATATACTTTCTCCTACATAAAAAAATAATTACAGGAATAAAATAAATTTCTGTTTTCTTTGTTGCATTGAAAGTTTCTGTTTTTTTTTTTTTTTTTTTTTTTTTTTTTTTGTAATTCCTGCATGACATTAGGTCTACTAACAATAACCAATACACCTAATAATTTTGAGCACACCTGAATTGGCACTCCATTCTCCGTACTCGCGCCACACTGTTGTGAAGAAAATTATCAGAACAAATTTGACGTGCATCAACCTCTCTACATGATGGATTAATGGGATCAGGACTCGAACACGTGTCTCGATAAAGACATCCCACCGGCCACAAGCTCTATACCATGACCATTATTGTAGTCTTCGTCAATGTTTTTGGCAATACAGTTTCTGTTTTGTAACTAATGCATCAAAATTTGAATTTTTTTAAAAATAATTTGCCTCCAACTAAACATTTATTTAAAAATTACAGAATACAGATGGATCAAAATATTTCATTAGATTATGTTCCTGCGATAATAAAGATTCACATTGTAGTCTTTTAGCAGTTGTTGCATCACAAAAAATGACGAGTGATGTGCAAGCAGCAGTTCTGGTGTCGTCGTCATCACTTGACCGTGATTCAAAATTATTAAAACCAGCACCAATCACAATATTGTTCTATATAGAGAAGTGTTCCAAAACCATATCAGATCTGGTAATCATGACAGAATGCAACATGAGTAATTCAACTTTCATGGTGTAATATGTGTACAGGGTGTCCCAAAATAGTACAAAATTTGAGGTAGATATTGCGCATTATAAGGATGGAGAATTGAATTTTAATCTATGACCAGAAACATGATTGTGCGTCGATAGGTGGTTTCGTTCAAAAGAGCGCTGTAAAAGAAATATTTGATTTCTTGTCATTCACCAATCGCCTTGAGAAGAGCTATGCGGACAACAAACTACCAGGCATGCTCATTGCTTACAAATTGACTTATGTCAAAGTACAACGACTATAAGGATGGTTATGGTATGGTGTTAATTATTACCAAGAAAGAGCAGATATGTCAGGATAAAATGTATTCTGCTTATTAATTTATCCTTAAGCATATAATGCTGTAAATTACTGTTATTAATATTGATTTGTTTTGGTTTCAGGAAGCCGTGGATTGAAGTAACCCGCAGTATGAAGAAGATAGAGACTCGCAACGTGATTCAGTTCCTTTTTCTGCAAGGTTACAGTGCACAGAAAATCCCCGACGAAATGATGACTGTATATGGAAATGATACCCTCTCAAATGAGTTGTGAGGGGGGGGAGGAATTTTTAAACTGATCACACGTCACTTACATACAACCTAAGAAGTGGAAGACCATCACTCACTTACGATGCTGCCCCGGTGAAGAAAGGGGAGGAGATCCTATGAGACTGAAGGGGAACCATCTAAATGATTATGAAGGAGACTGATCTTATTTGCGACAATGTATGAAAAGTTATTCACTAAGACCTGCACACGTCATCGGTGTCAGCACGCTGAGTTCCTCGAATACTGATTCCTTTTCAGAAGCATATATGCAGCGAGTTGTCAAGGAAAATGCTGAATCTTTTGGAACAAGGTAGAAAGGAATTTTTGGTCATTTGGTAACTATGGTTGAATCTTGGATTTATCAATACGATCTAGAGACTAAAGAGATGAGCAAGAAGTGGAAGCCAAGATAATTAGCTTTCTCCTTGAAGACTAAAGTAGAGAAGTTTGCAGAGAAGGCCATGCTGTCTGTTTTTAGAACTTTCTTGTAATCATCTTAACAGAATACCCGAAGAAGGATCTTGCCATCACTGATGCTATAAAAGTACACTTCTAAGCAAACTGTGTGATACTCTGATCTAGAAATAGCGTGGTATCATCACCAAATGTGTCCGTCTTCTTGCCAACAATACAGATGCTCATTCATCTCAAATTGTGGTTAAGGAATCAAAGTGATGTGTCTGAAATTTTGCAACATCCAACCTATTCTCCCAGTTCTTCCCCAAACGAATTCTTCTTATTACTAAAAACTTTTAAGAAAATTAAAAGGTTGGAGATTTGACAATACAAATAAAGTCGTGCCAGAGGTGGAACAACGATTTTCCATGAAATGGAACAATGGTTTCCAATAACAATAGTTTTCCTTTGTACCATTCAAAAAAGATAGCCGGATAGATATAAGTATGTTTACAGACACATGCTTATATTTTTCCGGTAGATAACACAGATATAAGCATGTTTTTTCAAACTAGTGTTATAAAAGCTCAAATACGTAAATTATCTTATAATTTTAGAACTCAATTTTGAGTTTGCATTTACTTTTATAAGCAAATATTTGTATGCTTCCTATCAAATCAAAGAAAAGTAGCATTCAAAGAATGTACCCATTGATGAGAAGGCAATCTATCAACGTAATTGTTTTTAATCACTTTAAACATCGTATTGAAATTGTATTGAATAACTTCTTTTTTGACAGTCAATGAAATTCTTATTTGCAAGTCAAGACAAAAAACATATTTCATTGGGTCCACCGAAATACTTTCTTCCAGGTAACATCAATTATTTTTATCCGACCATTTTAATTTTAAGAGCTTAGAAAAGAAGCATGTCGTTGATTATAGAGCTCTGTCTGGTAATTTCTAAATTACAATAATTGATTTTGTGATTCGCGTGTTAGATTTTTATGACTTAATGTGTTTTCGATCCTAGGCTCTTTTTTGTTTCTCAAAAATGGTGTTGTCAGGTTCAAATTTATAGTTCACAAAGGGGGAAGTTCAGTTAATTTAAAATAGATTTTATGATAAGAAAAAAACCAGGGTAACGCAGTTGTTAGTGCGTATACACACACACACACACACACACACATATATATATATATATATATATATTAGCTATTGTTATTTTACAATCTAACATTAGAGAGCAGAGACGAGAGTATACTTTTAGCTCTCTAGAATAGTTCCAAAACAAGATCAATCTTCAGAGCTGTCATTGTATAAGCATACGTTTTTATTAAGGAATATGAGACGGGAAATCTACAATTTTTCAAAAAGATAAGTTTATGATTATTTTTTAAAATTTTTTTATATATATAAGACATAAGGAAATGATTATTCTTAAGAAACAGCATCATTTTTCATACTAATGCTGTAAGTTAAGTTAGTGAAAGAGCAACGCGACTTGGTTATTCGTGGATTAAACAGCACATGAAAACTCTCTTAGATAGTAATAGAAGTACTACACATGAATATAATAGATTTTGAAGTTTTTGCATGAAATATCAGAAATCTAAAAGAAAAGAAAACATTTTTTTTTTCTAATTCTATTTATCTTACCTACTTCGGAAATGCGAGTCTCATAGCCGGAGAAATAGCTCTTAAAGTAACTTCATCGTACATTCTAATGAAATGCGATTCTGTTGATATAATTACAAAGAAAATTTTTAAAATATTTTTTCTACAATTTTTTTTTTAAATCAAGATAGTCCAAAGTCTATATAATTTTAAAACAAAATGTTTTTTATTTACTTATAATTCAGTATGTGTTCTTTTAGAAACAAAAAACTCTCTTCTTGGAAATAAACTTCATTTATTTTATAAAATCATATTTCCATGTAAAAGTATTACAAAAGAAGAAGGACAGATGTACAAACAATCTTCGTACTTATTTAAACTAACTTTTTTCAAGTACATTCCGAAGATGGGTATGGCCGCGATAACCTAGTGGTGATGGTCAAGGTCCCGTGGCCGGCGGTCTTCGTTTAGTCACAGGTTCGATCCTTGGCCCCAAAAGACCCGCCGTACAGCTGGAGCTGATGCACGTTAAATTGTCGAGGTAAAAAGTCCACCCGTTGGCGTGGTGTTGAATTTAAGAGAGGAGTGCCAGCTCAGGTGTCGTCTTCGTCACTTGATTGAGGTTCAAAATTACGGCCTCCATCGTCAATAGCCTTCGTGTTGTTTTTAGTGTGGCGTTAATAAAACCACAAAAATCGAAAGTTGGGTAGGTGTGGTTCTGTAAATCATAAATCATACTGTCTACGTGTAGTCACAATAGAACCTTCTCAAACTCCAAACAGTGAAGATGTTTCATCGAAGGATTTACTCCCCCCCCCCTCCTCAAGGACATTCGAGAACTCTTTTCCATCATTCACTAACTCATATCCAATGTCTAAGACAGTTCTATACTATTCCCTAACTAAAGCATAACAGATAAGTTTTATATAGCAATATATTCATATTGTATTTTTTTTCTAATTGAATATATATTAGTTTTTCGTATAAATTACTTTTTACATTTATTTTATAAAAATTATTAAAGAAAGGAAAAATAGATATAGCTGAAACAAAAAAATTTTATGAATATTTAGTTTCGTTTAGTCACCAGTAAATTATTTTCATTGTTCTTCAGCTGTTTGATGAATAAAAACCTGTATTGAAGATACACAGATTAAAAATAAAATAAGATTTAACTATAAAAAGGTTTTTTTTAAAAAAAAAATTTGAAGATTGCCAATATCATCGAAAACTGCAGGATTACGGGTCTTTCTTTAATGATTTCTAGTTTGAATGTGGGAAGTATTAAGGATATATTTTTTATATGTTGATGTTTCAAATATTTAGGGAAACAAAACGTTATAAAATTGCGTTTTGCTATCGTTTGATATCCTTTTAAATTTAAATCTATGAGATACTTTTACTCAAATTACCGAAATCTTTAAAAATATTCTATATAGCTTGATATTAACGATGTTGAAATATAACAGTAACATAAAACTTGTAAAAATTTATTACAACTGACTTTCTAAAAATTCAAAACTTTAATATTATTTTAAGGATTGATTGATTGATCGGTTTAATTAACGTCGCACTAGAAGCAACACGAGAGCTATTGGTAGAATGCCAAATAGGGACCGAGCTCACCCAAATGGTTTAGAGCTACAAACCGGCCCCCTGAGAGGCAATCACACCTGCACTCAGCATTTAATAGCAAAAAGACTTTTTTTTCCATTTTTTTACAATAATAAGGGAACAAAAACAGTGTATATTGGAGCAAAGAAGAAAAGGAAAAAACATTATCCCAAAAATCAAAAGAAAACATAATCAATCAATTTGTTTACAGAGACGTCATAGTTCTAACGACGTTCATTTTTAACGTCATATTTCTGGCTATTGGTGAGTGACCTCGTAATTTTGAACATCGATCAAGTGACGAAGACGGACCCCTCCCTCTCCTAACTACCAAACTACGTCACGGGAGGACTTTGAGCCTCGACAGATTTAAAGTGCATCAATCCCGCTACACGGTGGGCCTTTAGCCCTTTAAGCAGTTTGCCCGTTCAGTGTACGTGCTACCCGAAATTGGCCTCTTCTGGTTTGCCCGTACGGCGTACGGGCATCGATATTTTCTCCTTTCCTTTTCTGGTTTGCCCGCATTTTTCATTATTGAAAGAGACTATTTAGTATTATTATTTTTCAACAGATGGCGTGGCTTGTCCATGTAAATGAAATGCTTTTCATCCGGGTTTTTCTGTGTAGCGAGAAAGCAGGAACTTTTCTTTGAAATTTTTGTTCTACTGTATGCCGTGCTTGTGAATCTTATGGAAATTATGGATGGAATAGACGACGAAAATACTTTCTTGTTAGATGATGAACTACATTCTGATACAGATACAGATATTTCTTCTAATTGTTTGGATTATTCCTCAGATGACTCGTGCAGTGAGCTCAGCTCTGATGAAGATTTGAGTTCTTCTTTTTTCTCTTCCCCTCTTGGAATTATATTATTTTATAAAAAATGGAGGGAGAATCCACCAATCAAATTATTTATTTTAATTTTCCCTCTCACTTGGAGGGAAAATATATTCTTATGATATTTTGAATATCATAGTATGGTACTTAAATATATGCAATAAAAAATATGCCTTTTTTGGAAGCATTTCTGGTAAAATAATTGACCGCTTAAAGGGTTAATGGAATCTGGGCTCGAAACCACAACTCGACGAAACGTCGGCCACGAATCTTCTAGGTACCGTGGCCGTTGTGTAAAATGACATGAGGATTGCATTTAAAAAAAGATATTAGCTTATTAATTTTTAGAGACAATTTAGTGAGCACACTTTTTAAATTTATGTCTGAAAAGGAAGAAATAAACACGTTAAAAATATTCCTTACGAATAAAACCAATGAAAGAAATAATCCATAAAGAACCTTCATAACTACAACTTATTAAAAAAAAGTAAATCAGCTATTGCTCTTTTTCGGATCTTTGAAAAGCTAGAATTTAATTTTTCTTTCTTATACAGATACAACATCAGGATGCGAGTCACAAACAGAAAATTCACCAATGCTTCACTATTACACTAATTGGTATATTAGGCTTCATTTTCCACTTGCTTAAGGCTCCCGTCTACCGGCCATTTTGGTTTCATGAACGTGATATTAATCCTATGGAATTCCTAATACAGTTCTAAAATCTGTATTATTTTATCTATTTGAATACAATAAAGTGCATCCGAAAGAACAAAAAATAATGAAGGTTTCAACAGAATTACATTACCTTCCCGAATTTTGAAAATATTTTAGAAATAATATTTACAGGCTGAAAAATTCACTTACAAATCATTAAAATATTTGTAAAAAGGCTTTTTAAAATGCGAAGGGAAATGTAATTTCGCACAAACCTTTATTCTTTTTAATGGCTTTTCTTTAACTCACATTATGACTTTGTCTGGGTCAATACTTTAAAAGCTTTTTTTTTTTCACATTTTAAAGCGCTCAATTGAGCTGAAATTTTCTATACACGATTGTTTTGGATGAAAATAGAATAATTTAAATATAATTAATAAAAATCAATTGATTAAAACTAATTATTTAAAGAATTAAATTTTACGCCATATTTCTCACCAAGTCGCCAAATGGTCACCAAATCCGTAGGAACAATAAAAAAATCTTACAAATGGAATATGAAACGTAGTCCATTAACATTGTATTTTTGATTTTGTGATTTTGAAATGTGTCGTCAATTTTTAATATATTTTGAATTATTTTATGCTTCTTTTGTAAGCCAATATTCGTTACTTTACAATGCTTAATTGAGCTGAAAAATTTACACGCATTTATATTAAATGATAAATTTAATAAACGCTAAATAATAAAATAAATTGTTAAACCTAATTATTGAATAAATTCAATTTGACTCAATGCTCCTTTTTGCTCTTAAAATTTAAGGTAAAAAAAATTATGTTAAGCAAAGTGTGAAGTTTGAAAGAGAACCCATGTTTAAGAAACTCGTATTTTACAGGTGTTTTATTTGCTCTTTCAGATACATAATTTTGTATTCAGATGGATAAAATGGTATAGTTTTGAGAAACGTAGTAAAAAAAATCTATAGAGTGAATATTACGTTCACGAAATCAAAATGGAGGATAGACGGGAGCCTCAAGATGATGCTCCTTTAATTTATAAATGTTTTCATGCGAAATAATGAAAGCAAAACCCAAAGCCTTTTTTTTAGCTTTTCATTTGAAAACCGTGTAAAAGAGAAATCGAATGAAGGCTGTATGCACTTGTATGTATTTTATTACTGAATTATTATTCGTTTAGAACATCAATAAATATAAATAAAACGCATCTCCTTACAATTATTTGCTTTGTTTTCACCGTATGTTCGTACAGCAAATCAATTTATAAGAATATCAAGCAAATTGAAAATATATAAAGAGTAAAAAGTATCATTGGCTGTTATAAAAGGAAATTTCAAGTAAAACACTTTTTTCTTGTAAATTAATCAGAAAAATATACGCTTTTCCATCAATCTCTTTTAATCAATATGTTTTATATCAACGAAAATGAATAACCGTTATAACTGAATTTAATTCTTTTGAGTAATTTAATAATATTTAAACAGTATACACTTCTCTTGAAAAATTAATTCAATTAATACAAGGTACTCAATATTCATGCATAATTTAAAATTTTTGTACAAATACTTGCAGATAAACGAGGTTGCAGACAATTCAGTTTTATAAATTAAATGTAGACTGAAAGTCTGAATTATGTATTTTTCTCCAATTTAAAGTTGTCTAGACATAGAGAAATACAATAACATTTAATAAGGTGCCTTTTGTAAAAAGTGGTAATATAATTTATATTCATTATTTTATAGTTCCCTCATATACTATAAGGCTTTTGATTATCAAGGCTTATATCGAAAAATTTTCATATACTTTCAATATATATTGTCTGCGCAAGCTAAATGCAATTATTATTTAATGAATAAAACTGTCTGTCTATGATGTCCATTCTCTTAACAATGGAATTAAATCTTTTGTATTTTGTATGTATTTTTATAGACTTTATGGCATAACATTCAATTATTTGCAAAACAAAAATTGTTTTGTTTGTTTTGTACGTTTTTTTTTTCAACTGTAAATTCAAATAATACTTCAAAATTTTAAAAAAATGGATAATATACATAATGTCTTGTATTGCAACATCATTTTTTCGCAGTGCTAATATCCATTGTCAAAATAAGGAGCTGTGAAGTTATTAAATTATATATTACGTTTATTAACGAAAATGTAACATATTATCATTATTTCTAGTACCAATATAAAAATAATTACGGATTTAACATGTATAAAGCTTTTTACTACTCAATTAAATTAATAAGGGGGGGGGGGGAAGAGGCTTGATTTAAATGTAACTGAACTTTAAATAACACTTAAATTTTTACTTTATACATATTTTTTTATTTATTTCAAGTCTGCAATGATAACTACATTTGTAAGCATATACCATACTTCAATTAACTCGGATCAGAAGTTTGCAAATGATCCAGGAGAAATTTCACATTTAAAATATCAATTTGTCAATTAAGTAAGTTTTGTGCATGAGAATATCACTCGTTTTAATAGAACAATAATGAAGTTAGTTCAAATATTTACAAAGGAATACAGCTTGCACCATAAAGTGATGATTCTGGATTGGAACATAGCTATGAACAAATGTGATTTATGCTATTTAAAACGTGAATACTGCAAGATTCGAATATCTAGAAAACGACTGCAGAGAACTCTGGTTAGTTACAAAACGAAAACGATGAATCTTCTGGTGCGAGATGTCTTCTACTAGTTCAGTATGAACTCAACTGGTCTCGGCTATTGATAGAGAGAAGGAAATCCGGACAAGTGCAGGAGGGAATTTGAAGTTGTATTGTAGGTGCAGGATAGCAATCGGGTCGGGAAGGCAAGAGAATAACTCCTGTTCTTCTTTTTCTGCTACTGTTATTGCTGTACGGGTATAATTAAATACTAATACTGCAGGTGTACACGCAGAATGCTCGTGATTTACATAACTGCTCACATGCGGGATTTACATAATGACTCGTGATTTACATAAGTGCCACCAAGGGAAAAGATGAGAAAAGGCAAATGCCTTAAAAGGGGCAAATATAAGCAGTAAAATCATTTTCAATAAAATTAAAGATGTAAAGTTTAGCAAAAATTATCCAATCATTTTGATTCAAACTACACTGTGTAAAAGCTTAGAATACAAAACAAATTTCATTCATAAATATATATAAAAATGATTTGATTTCGTTTTTAATTCTGTGAATAGCTTTTAAAGTTTTTTCATCAACTACATTTTGATAATGGTGTTAAATAAGCCTTCGTGGAAGGAACCAAAGACATTTTATTTCTTTTCAAGAATCGTAATCATTCTTAATCACTTCTAATAATATCTATATTTTGTGATAGTTCCCAGTTAAAACAATGTTTTTTGACAAGTTCCTCTGAAGATTCTCTTTTGGATTACAAGTAATGGACTATTATCATTTCCGATGGAAATATTGTAAGATAAGATACAGACTTTGCCATCGTAAGATAAGTTGTAGACCTTGCCGCAGACATTCGTCAGAGTCAACGAAACAAATATGTATGTCCAAGAAAAAGAATCGAAAAATATCCAAGACAATTTAGTTAAAGTCTGAATGATTTTTGGATTCCTTTTTTATATTATTTTAATATCGATTTCTAAAAATGCCAAGTATAGAGTTTACAACTTCTTACTTCAAGACAATTTTAGTTTTATTATTTTTAAAATACTTTAAAATGTTTGTTGTGTTCTTATTTTTTTTCTGGATTTAGTGAATGTATGAACATAAAAAAAGTAAAAAAAAAGTCAGACATTATGGAGATCAGTTATATTCAGTAACACACATTGAGAACAAAAAAGGAAAAACATGCTCTCAAACATCGTAAACTTACCGACAAAAGTTCAAAAAGAAGCAATGATTCCTAGTGCGTTTGCCAATTTCTTTCTATTTAACTCATTTCTTTTCACATAGCTGATCATTGCTGAACTCCTGAAGAAACCTTTCCAAACCTAAGTAATTCTTCTTGATTTGTATTTCAATGATGTGAAGTCAAATTAAATTTAGGTTTGGTTTTCTTTTATTTAAGTCTCGCTAGAGCTACACAATGGAGACTGTTAGCGACGCCTAGATTCATGAGCTTATCACAAGGAGAAATTTTCTTCGATAATGAGTGCAATACGTTAGTAAAATATTTTTAACTCGAGCTTAGAAATTGCGTAATATAAACCTGCTATGTGGTTAGATTTTATAAATGTCTCTTAGCGGATAGTTTTAAATTATTGTTCATGGTTCTTTCAAAATAGAAAAAAAAAAGTATATCAACTTTCAATATTTAAAGATAGAGATTTCTTTAGAATTACATAAGATCATGATGTCTTATCTAATTTATCAATGAGGATAAAGATAATATCATTTTTAATATAAACGCAGTGTTTGTACATTTTTTCTTAAAAATTAGCACTTTATTTTATATTTGTATGACTTTATATATAAAATTCCTTCTATCAAATTTTAAGAACTTTGTCGGTTTTAGTCTCAAAATACTCGACCAAATACATTTTAACCGCTTTATTAGAGCTGATTTTTTCTCGCAACAGATTAGAGGTGTAAGATAATAACAAGATGGATACAAGTCTAATAAGTATAGAAAATGGAAGACAATTTCCCATCAGAGCTTCCTACTTTTGAGTTCAATGACCTATCGGAAAGTAACGCCTTTGTTGTTAAGTAAAATTAAATGTCTTCATCTGATGTCTGCTAATGAGTTGAGTTGATCACCCCAAATATCTTCAGTAGAGAATTTTCCCCCCGATGTCATGCAGTTCGAAATAAATTACACCATGAATGATCCAATTAACACATAGCACTTTTTTCACATGGATACCTAGCTTTGGAATTTTTTTCGGGGTTCTCCAGTTAACACATAGAACTTTGTTTCCATGGATATCTACCTTTGGTATTTGGCTCGGGGGTTCTCCTGTCAAAGTTATTTCTTTTTTATAATAGTATTATCACAGAGGAAAGTTTTTTTTATAATAGGGTTGTCACATATTTCTCGTCTCCCGCTTAAATGAAGTCAAAAAAGGCTCTTTTTTTATGATCGCTCAGGGAAAAAATGTGTGGGGAAGACTTTTTCAATTAGTTTTGATCCCTGAGAATGCGGAGTACCCATTCACTGAAATGTTGAACATTTCCAATCGATTTTAAATGGAGTTGAGCTGTTGATCAAGAAGCAAATTCAAAAGAAAGTAACTTTTTAATGCTCTCTGAGATTGTCCAGATTTTTTTCCTCCAGAGTTTCTTAGTTAATTGTAAATATTGGTGTGAGAAGCTAATTGCAGTAATTCATATCCAAAAAATTATCGCAGACTGGTTCAATTTCTTCACTCTGGGCAACAATATTATCAAAAATCTCTGCTTAACTTACTTATAATTCAGTAACAAAAAAAAACTTTATTTAGGTGTGAAATACGATAAGTTTAAGCTAACGTCATTCTAGAGTTACTCAATATGCTTTTGGCAGTGCGCGTCACAATTTTCAGCAGCGGTCAAATGACGCAAAAACATTCGACTAACATCACATTTTCCCAATTTCCTCGCATCGTTACGTGAGGACTTAGGATCGATATAAATCAAAAAATTTCTGTATTTTTGTGAAAACTATTTGCAATAAACCTCGTAACTTTGAATTATGAGAACGATACATGAATTTAGTATCTTTCCAAATTTCGAAAGGGTATCACGTGTCGTTGACTTTGAAGTGAACTAATTTTAATATATGTACTTATTTTCATTATTATACATAAAAAAAAAGTTTTAATCGGGAACGATAGTGAGAAATGTTTTCTTTCAATTAACAAGGTACCATAAAATTGAGTACAAATTTACTTATTTTAGTAATAAAATACATGTAGGAAAGAAAGAAAGAGAGAAATAGTGAAAGCTGATATTTATTTCCTCGAGAATCTTAACCTTTTTAGTCCTTCCGATTTATAGGACAAAATGTACGAATTTAACTTCATTTGTGTGATGCCACGGCGATGAATTTAACCCTACAGAAATTCACCTAAACAAATGAGTTTTGGGTTGATTGGTTGAATGAGTACTTTTTAATCGTATGCGGATTTTTTTTTCACAGTTTATTCTAAAATCTCATTCCATTTTAACTACTTCTATCATATGAGTCTCTTACATTATAAAAAATATTTTGTGACATCACATCTAGTTTTAAATTAACTTGTGAAAAATTTCTATATTTTTGGTATGTCGAATTTAAACATAAACTCCAAATTAATTGATATTTATGTTACGAGATCTCAAAACTATCTCTCCAGGTAAATAAATACCCACACAAATTATCCAGTTTATTCAAACAACTCGGTAAGTACATAACTTCCCAAAAAAAAATGAGTGCCACGATCTTGAAAAACCAAAATCAAACCAGCATAAAATAAAAAGATGAGGGGAAAAAATATTTTTTTTAAAAAAAAAACTATCCCGCTGGCAAATGTGGAAAAAGGAGGTCAGCTAAGGGGCGCCTTGGCGATATTGATGCAGCAGGTGTAAGAGGGATTCCAAACGACCCTACTCCCCCCTCCCCATCCCCGGATCGATGCCACTGGGGGGTCGAAACTGAGAGGGGGGCAGCAGGTGAAGCAGAAGCGGGATTTGGGCTAATTTAGCGCGAGTTCTTCCGGAGCCGCTTGACTGGCGTGACTGTCTGTCTGTCTGCCTATCGGCCGATATGAGAGCCGCTCTTAAGGATTGAGGAAAATAACGCTGGGTTGGCACACTTTGGCGAGATATCGCTACCTGAGCGCCGATTTCAGAACCTTTTTCGTTTTTTCATTTCCTTGTAGATTTATGGCTCTTTTATAGGCGCGGAGTTAAGTGCATCCGCGATACTAAGTGATGCTGTTGGCAAGACGAAGAAATAGTAAACGTTTTTTTTTTCTTGCTTTTTTTTCTTTTTTTATCTTCTTCGATTAATGGCTTTCAAATCTGTGTCCTGTGCTTGGTACTACTTGCATTTCTTTGTTTTACACCATTCGTTTTGGGGGATTTTTTTTTTTCCTTTCCTTTTTTTTATTACAGATCTTGATTTCTCAGTGGGGAGAGAAGAAGGGGGAGAAGAGAAATTGACAGGAAAAATTTATTTTCTTAAGTGACTCATGCTAATATTTTTAAATGATCCGTG
>BMAW01067529.1:128893-139371 GCA_019974015.1 Nephila pilipes | reverse complement strand
TCTTTTAATAGGAAATGCTGTTTTTCAGTTCAGACGAATTTTTGGAAGAGAACAACAACTAATATAATATCTATAGGAAATAATTTTAGTCTATTTGTCTATATAATCTGTCAAGATAGTCCTTGTAGGTGCGCGTGGTAAACCAGCATTATATCCGTCGTATTGTGGTTTAATTGGTCCACTAAAAGTGGGGCTGATCACATTCTGTCTCTTAGATTCCAAGTTCAAATATTTAGTCTTGAAATTTAAGATGGGAACAGGTCGGATATCATCCTCGTGTCTTATTTAGGAGGTTTTAAAATTATAACATCCATCTTAATAGTCTCGTGTTGTTTCTAAGCGCGGCGTTAATACTTAATCAATCAATTGTATTAGTCATCAGTACATGTATTATATATCGGTTGAATGGGAATCTATAGTATTTGACAATGGTTGATATACAAAGGGATTTTTTGAAATAATTTATAATGGGCATTTTTTGAAGAATTGTAATTAAATACATTTTTGTAGAAATTTGCTGGCCACACATTCTTAATCAGGATAAAATATGCATATTCATTTAAGAGGAAGGCAAAGTGAAGAAAAATGCTCCATAGAGAATGTTCCCAATGGTGGTGAAATGTTCATTCTGTGTAAAATAATTAGTGAATAGGTCTGCCAGGAATGTTTGATGTTCTCGGAAACTAATATACATTTAGTAACAGTTTATGCGTGTTCACACTACTAAGAGCTGTTTCAAAAATATTAGGGATATTTTGTCCTATTTATGTCTAGAATGAGGATTTTCTGCATTTCAGTAATTTCTTTAGGCTTAGGTCGATCTACTTCTTCATATCAGGACAAACTCTACAAGATTTATGTCCATGCAAAGGTCTATTTTAGGACAATGGGAGGTCATGTGCTTCAAATATTTTCCCAACAAAGTTAATACTTACTTATGTAGAAGACTTAGCACCAGGTCATCACAATGAAAGTTTATTCTTGCCAAAATAGAAAAAGTGGAAGTTTTCAGTATGGATGAGATACCATTGAATATACCTAAAAATATGAAACAGTGCCTTGCGATTGTGTATAATTTCATAACATCAATTACTCTTCAGCCATCATATCTAGCTTCCCACGAGGCAGTGTGGGCAGCGTCGGTAAAATTCCTTTCTCCTCTTCTGACTCTTAATTATGTAAAGATATTCACAGAATTATCTCTCAACTAGTATTCTGAGTTTAGCTCTTGAATACCATCATTGCATCTAACACTTGTCGTTCAACAATAGAATTAGATGCAACATATGTGTGCGTGAGTGTGTGTGTGAATGTGTGTGTGCATATACTCGCTCACAATAGGCAGCGTGTACATGGAGGACTGATTCAAGTGTCAACTTCGTCATTTGATTGAGGCTTAAAATACTAGGCATATTAAGTGGCATCACTAATTCAGCTTTTGGATTGGCCAACAGGTGACTACCTTAAACATTTAGCAAACAAAAAAAATTTAAATAAAATCTATTGGTAATATCAAACTTTTTGTGCCTTTTTTCCTTTAAACTTGTCAAGAATAAAATTGGTAAGAAATTATTTTAGTAAGGCGTATTAACAGCCTAATACCTATTTCACGAAATCATGTAACTTGATATAGTTTCTGATCAAAATGTTAATGGACAATGAAACATGCTTCAAAAACGGGTAAGACACTTTAATATATTTTAAACTATAAAACACTTTTCAAGAAAACACCTATCATTCCTTTACATACTGTACCGAACATGAGTAGTTTTATTTTTAAATATTTAATATAAAATATTGATGCTATTGAATTTTTCTAGTTCCTGACTCAGCTGTTTGCTGAACAGTATCGTTACACTTGCTGATTAGGATCCATGATCGGAGGACAAAGTTGACATCTGAGTAGACTCTTAGCTATTAGACAACGTAAGAACTGTGCCCTTACACAGATTTAAAGGTCATTAAACTTCCTTATTTCACAATCTTTGAAAGTATGAGACAGGAATCTGTAACATACGTAATGCGTAATCCGCAATCCATCGATTAAGCAGCCGTGACTCTTAGTTTTATGTTAATTCATAATTAAACAAAAAAAACACCATCTTTACTAATGAAACTGTTTTGCTTAGCAATCTTGAAAGTATCTGATAATATATATCTTGAGGGGGAAAATACCTGATCGTTTTTATTGAGTAATTTTGAACTTCAAAATGTGCATGACAATGAGATCATCAATCTTCTGTGAATCTAATTTTTTTTACACCAGCCGATGAAAAACTTCCAAGGGGAAATTAAGATAGTGAACAATACACATATCTAGAAAGATTAAAATTAGGAATTTTGGATCGTGTTTATGCTCTTTGGGAGCAAAAAAAAAAGTTGATCATAAAAATTAATGCAGCTTCTTTTGTATCATTTTTTATATTCGCGCAGATGATGAAATTAAGCTACAGTGTCTGGTAACAGCTAACTAGAAAACATGTTTGATGAATAAGACTAAAAGATTATTTATAGTTTTTAAAGTACAGGCAGTTTCCAAAAATGTCAAGAGGTCGGGTGCTATATTAAGTAAAATGAGAAATTAACACTGTATTAGGAACATCGTAACCTGAACTCCAATGGCATCAAAATATGCTTTTAGTACCGCAAAATCGCAATTTGCAAGTATCAATATAGTTGCTAAATATAAAATCGGTAAATCTGTTATATTTTTAAAAAAATTAATGTTTTCAGCAGAATTTATTTTAAAATGATACTACTTTAAAAAAAAGTGAATGATCTCAGTATTTTCATAACAATAATTATAACAGACTAATTTATTTATTAGCATATGATATATGTTAGAAATCTATCAATAATTAAACTGATTATTTAGTATTTTGAAATTGTATGTATTTAAACTGTGTGGCAAAGCATATTTTCTTCAAAATTACATCAACTCATTTTGTTTCAAAATTTTGACTAAAATTTAGCTCTTTGAGTTTTTAAAAAATATTATTAATGGTCTTCTGATTTTTTATTTACTATTAACCACAAATTCAACAAGAAATTTAAAGGATAGCTATTGTTTTCCATCTAACATCGTAAAAGCACACACACCCTTTCAACTTAAAAGTTATATCATGTATTCCATATAATACATAGTATATTTTTTTGTGATTTCATATAGAAAGAAACCCATCTTATTTAAAAATATTTGTAGAATAAAATAATGTTATTTATCTTCAGGGAAGAGTAATCGATGTCAATGTTATATTCCTTATAACATACTCTACATATAAAGTATTTTGAATCGTAATTTAATACATGTGAAAAACTTCTTGTTAAAATCCATTTATGCAACAAAATGTTATTTGTCTTCAGCAAATGGTAATAGAATTTAACATTTTTATCCGTATAACATACATTATTTATAGAATATTTTACATTGTAATTTAATACATAAGGGAAATATCTCGTTAAACTCTATTTGTGGAATAAAACATTATTTACTTTTCATAAATATTAACCAAAAATAGTATTAGAATTAAGGAACATGAGATTTGCTATATTATCGAAATTTCAGATCATGTGAACGTATAAATAATAACGAAGTAAGGGAACCGTTAAAATACTCAAGGGGATGCCAATCGATATTTTCAGTGAATGTAATTATTTATAATGTCACAAATGCCAACAGAAATACTTTTTTTTAAGTCTTGAGAGAACTCTACATCTATCTTATCTCTCAACCCTCCATAAGCCTCTACAATAACTTCCTTCTACCTCTTCCACAAAACCGAAATAACGATTGAAACCCAAGATAACAACAATAAAAAAGAAGAATTCACATCGTTCTCGAAAGGTTATTCCCGCTATCACAGTCCTTCCCCAACCCTTTTTCTCCTAACTGCAGAAAAACGTACGGAGCCCATCATATAGAAGGGGAAAAAAGGCAAAGATCGAGGGGGTAAGAGAAGAAGAAGAAGAAAAATAATAATAATCGCCACCGATACCCTTATCTCGAGCGATTCCGCGAGATAGAGCCAAAAAAGCTGCAAAATCGCCCCAGGGCCAAAGTAATTACGCCGCCCCATGTATCGCTCTCCTCGGCAACGATATGGCCCTTGGGGCGCGCAATCTAAATGCGACTTCAATCCCCAGGATCGATTTCCTCGGACTTAGAGACCAGGTGCGAGCAACGAATCACCTGGTAATAGTCCGTCGTTCGTGGATCTTGTTCATCAGTCCTTTTGACTCGGCTCTCATCATCATTACGGGTGGGGGATGACCGCGACCCGCTCATCGCGTCTCGGAAGTCATCTGGGCGGCACGAATCTCTGCATCTTCATTAGGGAACGGAGGGCGATTTGGATGGTAACGGGTCTTTTACGACGGATCCCTCTGCCTCCAGCTTTTTTATTTATTTCTCTTTTTTTTTTCCTGCTGTCGCTTGATGATTTGCTATTTGGAAGTGCTATCGCCAACTAATCCTTCTTCAAATATCCTTTTTCCGGAAGATTATGTTGGTAGGTATGAATATTGGGGGAGTATATGAGCATTCCAAGACATCTAGATCACGCTATATAATGTGCGGTAGATTAGTTTGATTGGAATTGACCCCGCTTAATTCGTGCGATAAGTTGTTCTAATACTGAAGTAATTTGAGTATTTCTACTAGATTTTTTTCTCAGAGATGTTTCGATGCAATCAATGGAAAAGTGCATTAATTTATTTTATAAATTTGCATCGACCTGAAATTTGATTTTTCTCGTTGAAAGGAATTAAGTTTAACACTTTCATAGATCATTCCAGAATCCCTTATATTATTCGATGAATTTTAGCTTTTTTTTTATCCGTCACAAAAATTTAATTTTAGATATAATTTTAAAACATCCGTTATACTATCTGGGAAGCAAGATTTTCAGCGTTTTTATTAGCAAAGTGAGAGGAAAGATGGATAGTATTATGTCATTTATGATAAAATCTTCTAAAATATTTATTTTTATTTACTAACAGGGTTTTATGTTTTGCTATCACTTGATTTGCTGTTTTTGGAAGTGCTATTGATCATCAATATTTCTTCAAATATACTTCAAGCATAAAAAGGAAAATACTTAATAAGGAACAGTATGGCAAAATCTCGTATTGTAATTTGATGTCTACTAGATCTGATCTTTTTAATTCGTATAATATTTTGCTCCACTATGTAGAACTTTCAATACATTTAGAATAGTCTTATCGATTATCCTAAACACTTTAAATCTTTTGAGGTCCCAAATCTTCCTATTGGTGGGATGTGGAAATTTGAAGAGGGAAGCTATAATTCTCGCCACTTGACCGAGTTTCAAAATTACGAGATCCATCGTCAGTAGCCACCGTGTTGCTTTTGAGTATAATGTTACTCATCATCACATTACGATCAATATTCTGAATACTTTCAAAGAAAAAGAACATTAGTATGTGATTTGAAGATTTCACTGGTTCTGATGTGTATGTTCTCACATGTGTGAAGAACTTATACTCTAAATTAAACTTTTATGTTTGTGAAAGGAAGTGGACGTTGAAATGTTAAAAATCATACATTCAGGACATAGTTTCAATTAGTTAACTTATGATATGATATAGTTTCCCTTATAATATATAATTTAAAAACAAAATATTTTATACTGTTTGTGGCCAAAATTTGTATATGTTTTGGATGGTAATAAGCCTTTTCTGAAAAAATCATTTTATCTCTTTCTATGTACAAAGGTGTATCATAAAGTTTTTATTATTATTAAAAATAAGCTAAATACAGAAATTTAACTTTTATATATTATTCTTAGGACTTCTCTATGTATTCACAATTCAGAGCCATGGGTTTCTCCCAGCTATATATATATAAAAAAAAATATACATATCTTATAATCACATTTTGCGTAATGTTAGACTCATGACTAATATACATGTTATTTATAAAAGCTTCAATAATTTTCACAAATTTTGACAGCAAGTTAAAAACCCTTAAAATTTAGAAAGAGTAATTTAAAACGTAATAATTATAAAACAGAGTAATTATTATTATTCTTTTTTAAATTTAATTTATTTTTTAAATTTTCCCTATTATTCCAATTAAATTTTTCGGTTTAAATTTAATTATTAGGTTTAACTTGCATATAGTACTCTCGCTCTCTTTGACAGATGGAGTTGCTCTTTGCTTACGATTTTCAATATTCCTCTTTGTTTAAAGGGATCTCCACGTTATGTTTAAATTTTCTGTTGTTTTCTAGATATAATTTTTTTAAATCTTTTTTAATCTGCTGCGTAATAGTTTATATTGATCTTTTTCTCTGTTCATGAGATTTATCTTGCACATATGAGTCTACGTACTATGTGTCTACATATGTATTTTACTTAATTTTTTTCTTTTTGTACCTTTGATATTTTGAAATTTTAGTTATATAACATTTCGTTTAATATTATTTTTTCTGCTAGAGAAAGTTTGATCTCTGAAGCGAGTTTAACTAATTTATATAGTATGTCTTCAGCCATATACAGAATTTTAAAATGTTATACCTCATTTTCTTTAA
Source organism: Nephila pilipes (assembly GCA_019974015.1). NCBI lineage: Eukaryota > Metazoa > Arthropoda > Arachnida > Araneae > Nephilidae > Nephila > Nephila pilipes. The sequence continues at coordinate 132,820 of BMAW01067529.1, read as the reverse complement.
GTTTTTTTCTTTCTTTTTCTGTGATTTTTTCAACATCTAGTTTGTATTTTATTCTCGAATTTTGTTTTTCTTTTTTTTTTAACACTTATGCATCTAGTATTTTTTTCCTCGGTAAATTTGTGTCTTACTTTGCTTTTTTCACGATTTGCAATGTTTTACAATTACTTTTGTTTATGTAACAAGTCATAACAAAATAAGTTGATTCATTATTCTCTATTTAATTTTTGCTATACTAAAAAAAATTATCTTAATTTGTTTTTGTGCATATTTATCACTTTATAATTTTTTTTTAATTATTTACTTTTATAAAAAATTTTAATTAGTTAATTTAATTAATTTCTTCATATTTATTTGAGTTTCTATTTTCATTGTGTGTGTGTGTATAGTATCTCATGTAAGAGACATTTCCGAATAAGGGACATTTCTATTTTAAGGACAAAATATTTGATCCGGTGGGTGTCTCTTATATATATATATGTGTGTGTGTGTGTGCGTGTGTGTGTGTGTGTGTGTATTCTTAATTCACTCACTTGTTGATTTCCTATTTGTGAGGTAGCCGCAGTAACCTAGTGTTCATGGTAGCGCACACACGGCCGGCTGTTTGCGTAGAGTCGCGGGTTCAAGCCTTGCGCAACTAAAGACCCGCTGTGTAACTGGGGCTGATGCACGTATAATCTATCTGCACCCAAAGTCTTCGCGTTAGTATGATGTAGATGACAAGAGAGGAGGTAGTCAGCTCAGGTAATATCCTCGTCACTTGACAGACGTTCAAAATTACGAGATCTCATGCCAATAGCCCTCGGGTTGCTTCTAGTGCCATGCTAATAAAACCAAACCAAACCTATTTGTGAGTACTGTCCCTGAACCTTCTATAAAAGAGAAGAGAAATTTATGATGGATATCTCCGGTTTCTTTTTTCTTCTATTCTGTACTTTGAAAATTCAATATTTGGGAGCGGTATTAATAACGACAATTTTTAAGGCGAATATTGCACGGATGCAATATGCAGTATAACGTTTTATCAACTCGTTCAACTGGATCCAATACCATGTAGTTCAAAGTTAGTTACTCAAATATTGTATGAGTTAGACCTTATTATAGAGTAATTTAATGGATGAATTTGATTCATAATTTTTAAAGAAAAAAAATACAATTGAACGTATTTAGAAATCAGCTGGCACTAGTTTTGATTAATCTAGTTTATGAAACCCCTCTTCCCCAGACCATAATTTCAGTAAAGACCTGCCGTGAAGCGGGTCTGATGAACAGTAAATCTGTTGATGCTTAAATTTCTCCAGTTGATTCGGTGTGGTAGTTTAGAGAAGGAGGTGTTAGCTCAGATGTTGCCCTCCTTACATGCCCAAAATTAAAGACTACTTCCATTACCAGAAACTCTTGTATTGCTTCTAAGTGAGACTTTATAAACAACCAATCAAAATCGCTGAGCCTAATAAAAATTTCATTCTGTGTTAGCTATTCGTTTTCGTTGAAAAGATGTATTTATTTAAGTCTTTCTCCTTTTTTAGCTCCACATCCCATCTAAAAAATGGAACTTGGATATAACGAGTATTTTTGTTTAATTCCAATCTTTATTTTTTAAACTCTATTGATCAATCATACATAAATAAGGCGTTTTTTGAAGAATTGATTTATTATTTAATACTTCTAACTACTTTTTCCGTAACAGATTTACGCAAGGCATTGTTGGATTATTAATTTTGATGGAAATAGCATTTTTAAGCAGTATATGTGTGTGAGGGGTGGAGTATATACTATACCACACCGTACATCCTTCTGATCACATGAGCTTTTGGGGTTGACTTTTAATTAATAAAAGGTTAGTAATTCATATATGTAACAATCTAAGCAATTTTTAACACGGTTGTGATTCCAAATGAGAAAAGATCTAGGAAAAAAAAGCCTTAGCTATTTTTTTTAAATGTTATTGGTTTTGCTTAAAACGTTGCAAAAAGTTATATCAAATTAAGAAAAAGTTTTTTTACAGGTTAAGTTTTTCAGTGTTTTTTTCCCCTTAATTTTCTCTTCTCACACACATACATAGAGTTCGCTTATCGTTATAGACTAGAAGCTTTAAATCTATTGTATCGCATTAATATATTTTCCATTGCTTAAAGTTAGTGTTTTTACATAATGTGTTGATTTTTTAAAAGTTTTTAGTTATAAAAATCTTACAAATAGCCAAATAACCACTGCCCATAATTTTTAAAAATTATGCGCAGTGGTATGCAGCTGATGGGATGAACTCATCATCTGACCATGAGGCAAAATTACAAGTTGCATGACAGACGCGATTAGCAGACTTTTGAGTAGAATATAGATAAGCACCCGGATTGATTTATTTTATATTAACATCACACTAAGAAGCAATATGAGAGCTATTAGCAACGAATCTCATAATTTTTAATCTCTGTTAAATTACTGAGCTGGCACTTTCCTTAATAAACTTCCACACCCCGCCAAAATGGAGGACATGGAACCTCGACCAGATTTAATGTCCACCCGCACCGCTACTCGGCAGATCTTTAGTGTAATCAAGATTCTTTCCAATGAAACACCTGGAATTGTTCAACAAACAAATTAAATATAATTAATTGAGAAAAAGAAAGTTTAAAAGAATTTTGATCATAAATTTACACTCATACAATTCATTTACACATAAAATGACTTGTGATGGATAGTTGTTACATTTAAATGCGAAATTATAAATGAAGAAGCTAAAATGTTAAAAAATATCAGAGAAAAAAATTTAAGGAAATTCACAAAAGAATGGGTTGCTAGTTCGGGGGAAAAATCACATTCATAAGAGAAGGTATAAACGAAAATAAATCAAAGAATATTTTCGTATCCTTCCTGTTTTGAAAAGTTTAAATAGGTAATTCATTAGAGAAGAGTTCTTTTTCTCGGTTTATCACTTTTATTTCCAAAACTTGTATTGCACGAATAGTTTGGTCTGAAAGGATAAACTCTGACATGCACTACAATTTCATTTTGCAAACTGTTTTTATACAATAATTGTCTTGTTCTGCTTAAATATGACAAATATGTTACACATTTTTCTTTTAAAAATTATTTCAAATCAAAGATGAGTTTCTAAAATTTGCTTTGTTGCTTTTCCTTAAGTTTAAAAAGCAGAATATTTTTGATTATTATAACAATGAAATCAATAATTACTAACTGAGTATAGTATCTTATGAAGAACGAAAAACACTGAAACTGGGAGAGATTTGTACTTAATATATTTTTTAAATATATTTTTCTATAATTCCTAATAATACTAATTCTTTTTTTAAAAAAATCTAAATATTTTCGTTCCATTAATCAAAGTCATACATAAGAAGAAAGATTTATGTATTTGTATGCATGTTTTTCTCCTATTATTTACATCTATTATTTTTTCTTATCACAGTTGAATTATGGAAAACTTCAGAATGAATATCTAGCTGTATATCCAAAGAAATTTTTAAATTATTGGTAAAATTTTCTTTTTTTTTTATGTTCCTGTACCTTAATTACATACTAATTGTAATAGCCATGGACACTAAAAGATAGTTTTTAACCTCAAAGCATTTTTTCAGAAAAAGAGGACATATTAAATAAAAAAAATACTTTAAAATAATGTTCATTAGATGTTGACTTACATTGATTAGATGTCCTTAAATTTTTCTTAATATCAGTACCGCCATCTGTTGACGAATAGGAGAATATTTTAAGAATTTTTAAAGAAACTTTTAGATTAGAAAACTCAAAATAAACTTGATTCGTTTTCAATTTATTTTTGGCTAACTAAATTGACTTTATCTTTAATATTTCTCGGGAAAAAACTCTTGATCATTCATACTTTTATTCAATAAGCATGAAGAATGTGGACCAACGAAGGCTATATTATATCCATTCATTCCTATTGCA
>BMAW01067529.1:66258-125767 GCA_019974015.1 Nephila pilipes | reverse complement strand
CCTCCATTTCTTCAAACTCCTAGACCGTAGTTATATTTTTTGGTGAAGAATAGCTATATATTGCTTTTTCACCATTAGACTTCATCCACTATCCATTCATTGATGCGTCTTTAGTGTCATCAGGACTCGAACCCATGACTCGACTGAAACAACACCGACCAAGAGCTCACATCTATGACCACGCGACAACAACTGGCATTTACATTAAATGGAGATTTCTTCAACGGAAATCTCTTTTCTTCTCCATTTTATTCATTCATTTATTTTTATTTATATATTTATTTTTGAAACTTGTTTCTTTCTGAATTTATGGAGTTTCCATTTTGATTTATAACATTTTTCTGTTGGGATTATTGGGTACCTGTAAAACATTGTTTCTTTACTAGTCGGAAAAGAGGAAGACGAAAACTACGGGGGCTTGATCGGATTATAAGGTGATTGGAAGAGAGCAACTGGCAGACAAAGGCAAAACGCGGGCTATCTTGGAGAAATCTTCAAAAGAAGGCCTTCGCCCTCCCTGGGCTGTTGAGTCAAATATAATGATGTGAAACATTATTTCACCAAATAATCTGTCAAAACTCCAATAGAGAATTTAAAATTGCTATAATTCATTTTCTTTTCTTTTTTCTTCTCTCTGTTTTGTTTGTTCTTCATGCCTTGGTTTATACATATTCACGATTTGAACGTTATATTCTTGTTTTATTATTTGTTTAATATTCATATAAATATACTTATCTCTTTCTTAATTGTTTTTGTGTACTTTCTACTTTTTTCTAATTCAGGTTTTTCTCACAATTAAAAAAATTTCATTTTTCTAACACTTTTTTAGAAATCTCTCTCTCTCTCTATGTTTTATGGTTGACTTCTCAGCAGCACACACACATTCACATCTTAAAGTCAATCTTAAAACATAATATCCTATAGGGCAATACAAAAGAATTTCTACTTATGTTAAGTTGAAAATAGATGACAAAAAGCACATATTAATATATGCTGACAAATATAAATATAAACAATAATAAAATAAGTGGATTGAAAAAATTTCCTGCAAACTTTATTTTATTCAGAAAATAATATTTGATAGTCCATGGACTCATATCAACGCGCAAATTTGCTACTTCTGTCCTAGATTAAATATTTTTAGGAACTTGTATATATGTAGAATTATTTTATCAAAATTGGTTATAATTTTTTTTGAGTCACTACGTTTTATTTTAAAATTAAATTTTCTGATTAGTTAAAGATAGAGTTTTTAACGTCTGATCAAAAGCATCTAAATCTCATTGAAATTTAATGTATTTTAAATATACCGTAACATAAAGCGTGAAAAGTAAAATAAATTAAGTATGCATTCAAGTAAAAATATGTATTTAAGTTTTTTATTTAAAAATTTATTATTATCACATACAGGATATGGGAAGACAGAGCTTTTTTTCCAGTTCGAAAAGAGTAAGAATAGTCAAAGCATATGTTTTGTTTCTGATACGACCGTATGAATTAAATACATCTCGATATGTTGAACTGTTTTATAATTTTGCTTATTGTGATCTGAATAGTGAGATGTGCAATACCCCTTTTGATGACCAAGACCTTGTAACGAAAATATTATCCGTCATAACAAAAATTAATAATGAAGTTTCAATTAGTTTCCTTTTTTTTCCTTTCATTTCCAATAATACTTGTAGCCCTGTTAGCCTAGCGATCATGATATTGTGATTGCGGCGGTCGTTGTTGCCGTCGAGATGTGATGCTTCAAAAGACCTATGTTAAAATGCACGTTAAATCTACCGAGGTGGTAATTGCTCCTGTAGTATGGTGTGGGAGATTATAGAGGGAAGTACCAGCCCATATACGTGTAGTCCTCGGCTCTTTACGAGGTTTGAAGTTACGCTAACAAATTTCGTTTTGTTTCTGAATGTGAAGTTAATAATAAAAAAAAGCAATCAATCAGTCAAAGTAATATAGTTTCATTTCTTGATAGCAAAAAATTATATTTAACAGTAATTTATCTTACATTATCATTTTGGTATGTATTTATCAACTACTGTTTGTTTCTCAACATCTTAGAGATTCTTACATTTTAATCGAAAGGTATATAAAAATAATATCAGCGTATCTATAAAAAAAACATGATGAAAAAATGAATTTGTAAAACTTTTATAATATATATCTGAAGTCCATTCATATTTCATTAAATTATATGAAAAAAATTAACTTTCCTAAAGCTGAAATAAAATTAAAAATTGGAATCACTGTTGCCTAAAAATAGAAGTTCAAAAATATAAAATATATCTAGTGATTTAATAAGAAATTCAGTTGAGCAATTTATAATTGTTAGATAAAATTTTCTTTTTTTTTCTTCTTTTAAACTTCATGTTTATACTGCTTAAGGCACTAATCTTGGGTAAGTAAAGCTTATAAACAATGAGAAATTTTAAAGTAACGTAAGTTTAAAAAGCCGAAATTGTTTTCATTGTATTTTTATTTGTGTTTTTCTTTCACTCCATAAACTCAGGCATGGTTATGACAGGTTAATAATACATTTTGATTGTAATTTTGGGCGAAAAATAAAATTTTAAAAAATAGAAAAAATCCTTTCGTTGAAAAAAAAGAATCATAATGAGTGGACTGCATTCCAATGCTTTCAAATATGAACCTTGAAAAGAAAAGCGAAAATAAAAGCTAACGAAAGTAATGCAAAAAAAAAATTAAAGCAAAGAAGGGAAAAAACTCAAAACCTACAATCGGGAAAAGTTGTTGAGAGAGAAGAAACCCTAACAACCAAAGAAATAAAATATACTACAATTCCTCTTTTTTTCTCTTGGATTTGTTAAAAAAAATAGTGCGACTAAAACCAACACTCAGAAAAATCTCCAGTTCAAAAAAAAAAAAGAATAATAAAACTAAAAGAAACAAGACCGAGAGCCTGAAACCTTAAGGCCATCCGAAACTCGGCCTGACCCCAGCACTGGGGTGGGCGGTTGCAAAGTGCGTGTAATCGCAAAGTCTTCGCCAAGGGTCCCTTTTGGCAGTGATTGATGAAAACCCATTACCGCTGGGGGTGGGGGGAACCGAAATTTTCCACCCCCTCCATCCCATCTTCTCGCTCCAGAGAAGCCCTCGCGCAGAGCGATTCCTCTTTCTCTATTCCGAGGGTCTGGCTTCTTTCTCCAGGAGCACTGAGGGGTGCTTCTGGAAAAAGAAGGCAATTAAGGGGACCAGTCGGATCTTAATCAAATCACGCACCCGGGTAGCTGGATGTGCTACGCATGAAATTCCTCTCTTAGTGAACACTGGTGTTGGGAATAAAGCAGAGAGTGCAGCCAGTGCAGTGAAATATGAGCAGTCCCTTTTCTTCGATGCTCGCGAAGGCGCACGGCCACGCATTGGTAATGCGCTCAATATTCAATTAACAGCCCTAAAAACGGTTTTAATTAGGTTGCAGTGAGGTGCAGGGTGGAAAAATGAGCGAGCAAGCATTTTGTTGCGAGAAATTTGATTTTTAACATAAGACTAATGAGAGGGTCTCGTGCAACACACTCACTTCTGAGGACAGACACTGCAACTGTTGATATGTTGTTAAAAGTATGGAGTTTTACAGCGTAGTTATTCGGGTTCTTTTAGCGAGCTTTTAATAAGGGTGCTTGGACTTGGACACGAACGATGCTCCGAGTTTTGGGAGAGAGGGAAAGCATATAAACTGTTGATGAATTGGTGAATATTTTACGGTGCAGAAAGTGAGCAGTGTTTAAGAAGTTTTAACCAATTAATTTGGTTTCTTTTGATATTTTTGCTTGATTAATTTTATAGCTTCAGAGAAAGAAAGATGTGCTTTCATCTTTTCCATCGAAACTGAAGATTAATCACTGTCACATTATGTTAATATTTGTGCTATCAACTCTCGAAAAATGCTTTTACTACAGTTGGATTTAAAAAGGTGTGAATTCTTAAGGTGTGTTTTGCTTTTAATTTAGAAAAAAAAGGTTTTGGGTTGTTTTTATTTTAAAATTAACTTTTTCAATTTGTTTCTACACATAATTCCAAGATCCTAATGTGAACGTATGTTAAATGAGCAAATTTTTAAATCGAGTTATGAGTAGTAAGTAGCTTGATTGATTGATTCTGTTTATTAACGTCGCACTAGAAGCAACAAGAGGGCTATTGCAGAATGCCCAAGGGGACCGAACTCATCCAAAGAAGAGCTACAAACCCCCCCTCGAAAGACAATCACCCCCGCACTCTGCATTTATTTGCAAAAAGAAATTTTTTTTTACAAATTTTTAGAATAATAAAAGAAAAACAAATAATAGTTCATGTTTGAGAAAAGAACAAAATATAAAACATAATTCCAAAAATCAAAATAAAATAAAATCTAATAATTTGTTGTTCTAAGTATATAGTTCTTTGATAGTTCTAATACTTCCAATTTTTCCCTTCTCATTTTTTCTTTTTGGAATGCATATATTAATCTTTATTCTATTGACGTCACAATTTCTTGGTAACGAAGGCTATTGGCGATGGTTCTTGTGATTTTGAACCTCGGTCAAGTGACACCTGAGTTGGTAAATCTCTCTTCTAACTCCCACACCACGCTACCGGGAGGACTCTAAACCTCGATATACTTAACGTATATCAGCCTCAGTGAGTCTTCAGTGGCATCAAGGCTCGAACCAACGACTCAACGAAAACCGCGAGTCTGCAACCATGACCACTAGGCTACCTTGACTCACGTAATTAGACGATATTTTTGTTCAATAACTCAGTGATTGAGATATTTCTTTAAAAAAAACTACTCCTGCTCGTCAGCTATTTTTAAATCAATATACTAAATAGCTTGTGATTTTTACAGACAAAATCAGAAATTAAAATTAATTTAATTAAAAACCACTAAACCATTATTTCGAATCTTGAAGGAGCAATTTATAAAATAGATTGATTTATATATTTTAGCACGCATTTCTTTCGGAATAATATAGAATACATAAAACAAACGTTAAATATTTTAATAATCTACGTACGATGCCAAAAAAATGGCATTTTAATCGTTCTTAAGATTAATGAATGGACTGATAAAAATCAGCTTATCAATCTTAAAGATGTGTATCTTTTCTCAGGCCACATAAATCTCAATTAATGTAGAGGTTTATAGAAAAAGCGCCAACTGGGATTGTGTTGCGACTGTTTTTATTAACATCACATTGAGGAGCAAATAGAGAACTAATGGCAACGGACCTCGTAATTTTGAGTCACGGTCAAGTGAAAAGGACGACACCAGAGCAGGTACCTTCATTTCCAAACTTTCGCGCCATGCCAACAAGAGAACTTGGGATCTCAACCAGATTTAACGCGTATCATCCCCTTACACGGTGAGTCTAGTAGCATCTGGACTCGAACCCTCGATGCGACGAAAATAACGCCGTCCGCGATTCTGCGACTATGACTACTAAGGTACCACGGTAATTGATAGATCGTCGAATGATCACTCGAGTGAAAATTAGTTTCTGAGAAGAATTATTCCCAGATCGAAAATATTATCCTCAGAAATTCAACATATATCGTAAATAATCATAGTTTCTCATTCAATTCCATAAAAGTATCGAGAAAATAATTAGTTTCTTGTGAAGTATAATATATATTTAATAGTTTAGATTTATGTAAACGAGTTAAAATTGTTAAAAGTTCCAATTTCTATAAACATTTGGTATTGTTTTATTAAATTCAATTCTTGAAATCAAAAAACAGTGAACAAAATTGCCATAAAATAAATACACCGAAATATTTTGTGTCGAAAATTTTATAATGTTAAGCAAAAGATTTTAATCTGAGAGACTGTAACATCCTTATAGCCATAATAACGAGAGATATAGCTGCGTACGTTCAAGTATTAAAGGTTCGATCTCTGGCTCCATCAAAGACTGTCATGAGGAACAATTAGATTTACCGCATTTCAAATTAAACTTGGCTTCAAACTCTTCACATGGCAAGGTATGGGCAATGAGAAAGGAAGGATAAAAACTATGGTCTACGTTGCTAGATCGGGGTCTCTATGACATAAATGATTCAAATCAATACTATCGCAAATACAATTCCATATTAACTTCAATAATCAATTGTAAAAAAGCATAACTTATTACAATTGAGACAAATACAGTGCCATTTCAGAGACTTTACTAATTTTAAACAGACAATGAAAAGATAAATATACTTTGAGTAAGGAAGACTAAATGACAACATAACGTAACATTTTTTTTTCTTTCTAAATACATGTACTGGAGATTATATCTGATTTTATTTAATGCTTAGTACTCTGTTATGTCACATAACTTTTTAGTTGGATAACTACTTACGTCTTACCTTCCGCGAAATTCTTGCTTTCTAACCAGATTAAGAGAGTGTGCTTACTATATAACAAGAACCAATTTCCTTTAGAAAATTATCTGGAAGGAAGACATCTCTTACTCTCTTTCACTAACATTCTTTCTTTAACAAGCTAACTCCTTTTTTTAAAAGTAATTCTATGCCTTTATTAGCACCCAATCAAAGCTGTATTTCACATAGATGATAGATTCGAAATTCTTAACACTTTTCAAGAGATATATACACATCACTGAAGTATTGAACTAAACGTGTTTTAACATAGATAACCTTTCTTTTTTTTGAATCGATCAATTTTTTCTCTTCTAAAAATTTCTTCCATATATTGCCTTTTTATTTCTTAAGCCAAATGAATTTTTAACCCTCTCTCTCTCTGTCTAAGTGTGAGTATGAAAAATTGCATCACGTTTATCCGGTGTTTCTAAACTTGAAGAATATACAATTATAGAGAATCTGTTATAATCTCACAAACTTACGTTAATATTGGAGTATTTTTCATTGCAGGAAAACTTTCCAAAAGTGGACCGTTTACCTGAAACACTACGTCAGACGGAAAAGTGTTTGAATTTTAATATAAATTTGCGTGTTTATAACATATAAGTATCTCATTTTGTATCCTCAAATGGAATATTAAAGTACTATCCTCACAATGTAAATATAAGTGTTATATGCTAGTGAATTCAATAATTATAATAAAAATTATGGTATTATATCATATGCAAAAGTGTTATACATTTGGAAAATTTATTACAACTGAGATATCTTTATTGCAACCAGTACAATTTATATATATATATATAAAAGTTTGTTATAAGTTTGTTACGTAATCTCGTACATTTCCCCTTCAACTAAAGATATGGGTTACTTTATCACATTATTTTATTTGAGAACCTCGCCTTGTGAGAGATCCGGGATTTATGTAAATTATAATTTCTATATAAGAAATGTAGTGAATAGAAAATGAGATAGAGGGGCTGGAAGAACCAGATCGAGAGCCTGGAGGTGTTGGTATGATTGCCAATAGGATGAGATTGATCATTAACGAAGCACTGAGAAGCAACACGAGGTCTATTGGCAAAATGTTCCAAGGGGACCGAGCTCACCCTAAGGACTTAGAGCTACAATTCGACTCCCCGGGAGCCAATCACTCCCTCCCTTCGCACTCAGCATTTATTGTCAAAAATAATTTCTTTTACTACAATAAATGGTAAAAGAATAACAGTACATGTTGGAACAAATAACAAAATATAATACATAATTTGGAAATTAAAAAACTAACAATCTGATCACAATATATGTCGTCATAGTTCTAACACTTCCATTTTTTTGGAATGCACATCAATCTGTATACCATTGACGTCACGATTCCCTGCTAACAACAGTGAATGGAGACGAAGCACATAATTTTGAACCTCGATCAAGTGACGAGGATGACGCCGTAGATCCCACCTCTTTCTCCAAACTTCCACACGTTGCAAATGAGAGGACTTGGGACCTCGACCAGTTTTAACTTCCATCAGTCCCACTTCATGGCGGATCTTTCGTGGGATCAGGGCTTGAACCCACGAAAACAACACCGGCTGGGGATAATGACCACCAGACATTTACCACCACAATTAAAAGAGAGACCCATGTGTCATATTCTCATCATGTGTCATTGTCTAGTATTTTTAAGTTACGATAACAGTCACCAATAGTTCTCATGTTGCTCTCCAGCAACGTTTTTAAAATCAATTGAATCTGACATGATAGTAGCCCTATGGTCATTGTCGTAAGTTCTGTTGCTGACGATATTCAAGTTGTCATGAGTTAGAGTCCTTGTCCTACCAAACACCATGGTGTTATTAGCAGCAGCCTCGATTTTCTATAGGAAGAAGTAGCGATTACGTTGTGCACACAATATTGGTGCAAGGAAGTTCAGTGATTATCAGAGAGCAGATATTTACTTCTGATCCAATTTAAAAGTATTTATTCCTGACTTGGATCCAGTTGCCTTTTGTAAGATATGTACATTTTTCAATTATAAACCTTAGTGAAGGTCACGAGTTAGTTACTAACCCATATTCCTAAAAATAGTTGAGTTTATATCATTTTAAAGGTTATATAAAATAATCTAGGTAATTTTTCTTAAATGATTATTTGCTGAATCTGGATGGTTCTCAGCCCAAGTAGTGACTCCGACGTTACAAATATCATGAACTTTTATTCTATCATTTTCTACGTATAATGGTCTACCTATCATATTTTGCCTTTTTAGAACAACTTAGCAGCTTAGATTGCGTTAATAGTGCTGTTAATTTATCCTGAAAATTATTTTTTAATTGAATAAGTGATCTGTTCCTAAAGTTTCAAAAATTTCTAGTTTAGTCCATTTAATTTTTTTAAAAATCTAATTTAACAGCCTAATCATTTTATTTAATAATACAACAAGTAGAATAATCTTTCAGCTCAAGGGCTACATTATTTTACTCACAGCTTTTCCGTCAAATTACCAAGACTTCCAAAGCAAGTAAAAGTTGCCGAGTTACATATTTTGTTGATTAAGTGAAAATACATAATTTACCTTAGAAAGCATTCTTCCTCGTGGTAACAAAAAGTAAGAAAAGTGAAGAGTCCCTCCTTTTGTTTGGTAATTAATTAAACAAACACCGTTTTACTTACGGTAAGGCAAACACTAAAGTGCTGAATTGCATTCTATCTTAACTGATAGGTTGCCCGTTGTTTATTATCAAAGATCTAACGTATTCTGCGCATACAGAATATATCCTAAAGATTAAAATATTGCTTAAGAGGTGGAATATGATGCGTTTTTGAAGCTCAATTTACTTATTCGTTTCGCTTATATTTGGTTGATTTCTGTTGTGCAGTTTTAGTATGTTCATTCTATTTTTTCCGAGGGAGAACACGTACAGTTCCCGAAGTCGTTTATGCAATTATACTGAAAACAGAAGTGAACTATAAAATGGCTATAGTTGCTGCAAATTAATTTTTTTATGTAGCGAAAATATCGTAAACACCACTAATTTAAGATGGAGTTCGTCGAATCTAAACTTTGGATAATTTCGTAAATCTCGAATTACTTTACTTGCAACTTCCATTTTCTTTCGATTTCTGATTCTTACTTCTATTCACCTAGAGTTGAGGCTTATTATTGTTGTATATCTTAAGCTGAGAGTTTGTAAATTATTTTATTTAATTAAATCAAAAAAACTATTTAATATGCAATCCAGTCTTGTGTGAATATTTGGCTTCTTAGACACTCTTCTTAAACTTTTTAAATAAGTCGAAAAAGTAATATAACTGTAACTTTATGTAGCAATTTTAAACAAAGAACAATTCATTAAGCATCTATTTTTTCCTCATTTGTCAAAAAAAAGTTTGAAATACATTATCATATTCGTATACTATGATGAAGCATCCCCTTTCTATAGCAGGGGGAGACACTCTTATATTTAGAAAGTGACTAATGATTGAAAATACAGGAAATTTTAATTTTTGAAACTGTTAAATAAAATCTGGGAAGTATGCGCTTAGTTCTCTCTTTAGAGAATCTTCATAAATTAATAAATACATTAAAAAGCAATACTTTAATCAAATTTACCATCAAAAATATTATACATATACATACATACATATATATAATTATATATTTATGTGAATATATATATATATATATATATATATATTGTCTCTCTTCCTCTGTGTATAACTCTTAGAAATTAAACTTAGAAAGAAGTGAACGTTTCTTTTTTTCCCTTAAAATAAATGTTATTCAGCGTTAAATGTTCAGCAAGAATATAAAAATTGTGAGAGAAGAAAAAATTTAATGAAAATCATTTGAATAAAAATAAGGAAGAGGATATAATTTCAGGAATGAAGGAAACTTTCAAACTAAGTTGAAAGATGGAAATGTAATTATTCCAGAAGGGAACATATTGTAATCTTATAATAAATATGTTACGTCATGTTATTGGGACACGAATGTTATGATATATGTATATATATTGTCAAACATTCAAATTTGTGTTTCAATATAATTTAGTTTTTCTTAAGAGTTTCAAATGTAAATCATTTTCCCGCGAATGCCTTGGGGAATCACATTTAAGATATAGTTATGTAAGCAATAGAATTCTAAAGTCGTTATCGATAAATAAATGATTAGTACTGCAGTAATTTTTCTTACTTGTTTAAATGTTGGATTCTTAAAAGTTATTAGAGTCTTTGTTGTTCTACACCTCACAAAACCCAACCATTCTAACAATCAATGTTCGACCAATACAGTGTATAAAAATATGCATTAATTATACTTTAAATGTTCTATCAAACAGTATATATAGGTAAAATAAAGTTATTTTAAAGGATAAGAATTTGTATAGTTTTCATGCTGGATTTTTTAACCTAGTACTAGAATCGGTACAAGTGCTATGAGGACAAATCTCAACATGTTGAATCACATTTAATTGACAAAGACAAAATCCAAGTTAGCATCCAACTCACCACATCCGCCACTCTATGACATTGTGAGGATTTTGAACCCCAACAAATGTAGCCTTCATCAGCCCCGTAAAAAGACGAGTCAATTACTCTATCAAATAGGTTAAAGATACTCTCCTTTATAACAATCTCTCATGATTCCCTATATATATTTAAAATTCAGATAAATTATTTCCAAAATGTGTTTTGAAATATAATTGATATATTTTTTTTTTAAAAAAAATCCTGGAATATGCTCTGTATTTGTAGTTTTTATCACTTTGCAAACATAATATCCAATAAATATTTCACCCATTCAATAAACATTCTCTAAATTGAAGAATTGAATTTTAAATGTCTTTTTTGCATTATTAGTGAAATAGTGTTCTAAATCTTAAATATCACATCCTTTAGCTTCCGAGCCGGTGGATCTGATTCTAAGGAACTAAAGATCCATCGAGAAACGGGCTGATGCAAATTAAATCTATTGAAACTCCCTCTCTTAGGAGTAATGTAGAAATTTGAAAAGGGGAAGGGTGCCAGTTCAGGTGTATTCCATGTCACTCGACTGAGGCTCAAATTTACGCGGCTCGCCGCAAATGGTCTTCGTGTTGCTTTTAAGTGCGAAAAAAAAATATTTTATCGCAATATTTTTTTATCTTACAACCGTTTAAACAATCTTAATCACTTAATATCCGGCCTTTATCAGTATTAAAATTAAGTACCACCTAATATTTCTTACTAAAACTTTGTTTTAAAAAAAATGTATCATTAACATGTTTTACTTATAAAACCATCTTCGTCTTACGTAAAGAACATGTATATAACGCGGAACACATTTTTAAATTGAAAGGAGTTCCAATATAAATCAGCGAAATAAAAACTCACACATCTATTTATTATACTGTGTATCTTTCAACTTTAAAAATATTTCATTAATGAACAATGTTTCCCTTTAAAATGTACAGTAAAAAACTCATTCGGTATTACAATGTAGTATACGATACATTGAAAACAATTCATTTAGAAAAACAAATTTATTTGGGAAGAAGTGATTATTGTAATACAAAATACTACTTCTCCATTGGATAGTGAAACCATAATATAATCGTAATATTTGAGCATTTTTTTATCTGAAAAAAGGCTCCAATATTGGAACAATTCCGTATCATTGCACGAAGATAGTCTTATATTTCAAGACTTTTTTTTCATATAAAATATGATAAATTTTATTTTATTTAAGATTAATTATAAATTATTCATAACAGAAATTACAAACTATTATCTACTTTTACGAATTCGGCATGAAAGTATGAACTTAGCTTTATCCAGAAATGATTTATGATTTATGTCATTCCGTGAAATATCGTGAAATCTGTCAAAACCAAAACTAAAGGCGACCAGTGTTGAGCATTGAGGGAATTTTAAGTAAAATATTTTCACAGTGTATGTATGTATAAAGGGCGAATCTTCTTTCACATTGTAATTTCTACCATAGATTTTGGGAGGCATGGCCTTTTCCTGATTACTGTACGTCGTCATGCCTCCTGATATCCACGGTAGAAATAACGTTTATAAGAAGAATCACGCTTTATGCTTTCCATAGCCTAGCCTAGTGATCATGGTCGCGGATTCGCGGCCGGCGGTTTTCATCCAGTCGTGCGTGTGATGCCACTCAAAGCCTTGATGCCACGAATGACCCGCCGTGTACCAGAGGCTGATGCATGTTAAACCTGTTGAGGCTCAAAATCCTCCCATTGCGTGATGTGAAAGTGAGGAGAGGGAGATTCTCAGGTGTCGTTCTTGTGATTTGACCGGGGCTCAAAATTACGAGATTCATCTCGAATAGCCCTCGTGTTGTTTCTAGTGCAATGTTAATAAGATTAATATCAATTAAGGCTTTCCATTATAGCTAGCTCTTGCTCTCCGTATATGCACTGCAGGTTGAAAACTGTTTGTTTAGATGCTTTCTACCACCCTTTAAATTTCTGCCCGTGAGACATAGGTAGAAGATAACTTCCTAGACCACTCACCCATCTTTGGTGTGGTACCAATTTTTGTTACGCAAAGTGTGGATAAACAGCGGCTTTTTTCTATCTCTAATTGACTTCAGAGTTTTTATATTTCACCTAGTGAACGAAGGGTCGCGTGTTAAAGTCTCATTTCTGCTCATGACATTTTCGAAAAATTATAGAGGCTCAAACACATTAAGCTGAGCTGGCCTCATAGATTCTACGTGATAAAGAGTCATGTGTTGATCATTTAACGTTACCAGTTTAGTCAATATGACCAGAATAGGTGTTACCTAACTTTATCCTCCTAACTTTATTGTTGTTAGAACTTGCAAACCCTTTGTTAATGTTCGTTTTAGCTGCTTTAATGTGACGTTAATTCAAAAAGTTCCAAGTATACCTAAAGCTGTTAGGATGTTTGATCTTCTCAGTAGGTACGTTTTTATAAACATTATCACTTCACGTAGAATATTTGTTGAACTTAGCGAAAGAAAGAGGCGGCCTGAATCTATAGCCTTTTCATGTACATTCATTGACTATAGTGACGTAAATGTGCCTTTAGAACATATTGAACCACGCTCAGTTCTTTATTTGTTTCTCTTAAACAAGACTGTTTATGGGTTATACCTAATTTTAAACTTTTCGGGGGAAATGTTTGTTGAATTTCTTGTTGAATAAAGTAATTTGCAAAAACCTATCAAATTCCTTGAAAAACTACTGAAAAAGGGTTTATACCTCTCCTTTATTAGCGTTTTGATTAATAGAGATATTATTAAGCGTTGACTAGGCAATATTATGATTAAGAAACAACAATTCCAGGACAAACTTTAATAAAGGAATCAAATGTTTGAAAACTAGATTGCAATCAATTCTCGATCAATTTAAAATCATTTGTTCGAAGTATGAATTTGCAAAATATTTATTATTATTATTATTTCTAAGTACAAATGTAGAAATGTATCAATTGTATTCAAAACTTATTGCTCTTTCTTATTGCACCAATTTAGAAAAAAATGTAAACAAATTTTTAAGAAACATTTTTCAAACTATTTTGCACATTTACATGTCATTATAATTAAAACTTTCGTGTAATTTACTAATTAATTCTCTTTCACAAACTATCGCAATCATTCAAATACTAAAATCTGAATTTTAACGCACTGTTGATAAAATTTAGAATATATATGTATTTTTTAAATTTATATTCATACAATGGTACTGTAAAAATTAACAAAAGTAAAAGCTGAAGTAAGGTTTTTGATAAAACTTCAGGGAAAAATAAAAGTGTTTTACGTATCAAAAGACATTTTTTTTAGTTTTATGAGTATCTAATATTTAAATAATTCAGTTGTTCTGATTAAAATATATATGAAAATTATTAATAGATCACTTTCGATCCCTACAAATCAAAAATTATATCATAATTGCTTAATACAGAAAATCAACTCAAAATTATATTTAAAAAACTTGTAAACATCTACAGGGGTTGGACAAAAATATGGAAACACCTTTTAAAAAACATGTTTCTTTGCTTAATATGGTGTAGGAAACCCGTTGGCATCCAAAACAGCTTGCAGTCTTCTCGGAATGGATAAATACAGTTCCTGTATGTGTGCCAAGGATATATTATACCATTCTTCCTGCAAAACGGTGGCAAGTTCAGATAACGATGTTGGCGGTGGATAACGAGAACGCACTTTCCGTTCCAATGTAGACCACAAAGGTTCGATAATATTCAGGTCTGGTGACTGTGGTGGCCAGGGGAGATGGGACAAATCCTCCTCGTGCTCAGAAAACCAGTCCTGGACAATGTGAGCTTTGTGAACAGGGGCTTTGTCGTCTTGGAAGACACCATCACCATCGGGGAACAAAGTTTGTACCATGGGATGAACTTGATCTGCCAAAATGTTCACATAAGTCTTGGCAGTCATGTGCCCTGACACAGTTATCATGGGGCCAGCAGAGAACCACGATATGTCTGCCCAAACCATAACAGAACCCCCGCCATGTTTCACTCTTGACAACAAGCAGTCTGTATTATAGGCTTGAGATGGCGTTCTCCAGACGTAAACTCGGCCAGAAGTGGGAAACAATGTGAAAGAAGACTCGTCAGACCATATTACACGCTTCCACTGCCCTATAGTCCAGGCTTTATGACTTAAACACCACCTTTTCCTGTTACGGGCATTAGCATCACTGATGAGTGGCTTCTCAATTGCAGCACGGCCAGAAATTCCCTGTTTATGAAGCTCCCTTCTAATTGTTTTGGTACTCACAGGGTTCTGTAACACAACATTCATTTCAGCAGTAACTTTTGCAGCTGTGGTCTTCTTATTTTTCGTCACAATTGCCCTTAATGATCGTCTGTCACGATCACTCAGCACACACTTTCGTGCGCGCTGTGATTTAGCAGATGATGTTTTTCCGCTTTTCAAATATGCGGAATAAATCTTCGATACAGTACCTCTTGAAACACTAAACACCTCGGCTACCTTGCTTACGGAAGCACCTACCATACGTGCTCCAACAATTTGCCCACGTTCGAAGTCTGTTAACTCTGACATAATGCAATGACAACCTCACATAACAGTACTCCGACAACAACTGAACTGTTTAGCACATTTACGAAGTTGTATAGGTGGCGTTAGTAGTCAAAAACGCCAGCGCCACCTACATATTTCATTAAAATCAATCTTTCTTTTCAAACATGCATTTTACAAGGTGTTTCCATATTTTTGTCCACCCCTTGTATATTCTAATATATATTTTGAAAATATAAAATGTAGTACTCGAATAAGTTTATCTTCTTTTTAATAACAGCTTCTAAATCACGTAAATTTAAATAATAACATGTAACAAACAGTATAAATCAAATGTATCTTGAAAGAGTGTTACATTTTGCTTTAAAAAACTTCCAGTATCAGTGATCAATTTTGTAAAAGCAAAAAATATGTGTGCGCAGAGTGAAAACAAAATATATTATGTAGGGAAAGCTACGTCTAAAAATAATAAAACCCTGAAACTAAATCACTTATAGTTATACGCATTTCCATAATCTTAAATTTCACAGAACATCAAAAAAAAATTTGAACTAACCAATCACTTCATTTTGTGACACACAATAAAGCATAAAAATTGTTCCCTTTTCTTCCATTCACTTCAGAATTGCTGAAAATGAGCATATTTCCACTTTTCTATTCTCTCACCAAAATTTAAAAAAATAAAAAATGAACCTTTAACAAATGTCTAAATTAACATACACCAAATCTGTTTTAGACAGAGATTTGATGCCACTAATTCTTGTCTCTATTCTTCTTCCTCCTGCACGATTTTCTCGCCCTTTCGGTTGAATTGTAAATTAATAACTTTCTCTCTCGCCTCCTGTGAGTCTCTTCCTCCTTCTTAAGACACAAATACGTCTCTCTCCTCCTGTTTCATCATTCAACTCCTCTACGATTTCCTGTCTTGCTAATAGTAGTGTCCACGCCTCATCTTTATTTCATTGTTTCTCCAGCTGATCTAAATTCATCCGCCTTTTTTACCTTCTTCTTTTTTCCATCACAATTCTTTTTTTTTTCTTTTCCCCCCTATCTTATCAGTATTTTTTCTTCTTTTTTATCTTAATGGATTCGTCCCATTTATATTTAAGTGTAGAATGGTTTTTTTTAAAGAGAAATATATGGTATACTTGAAAACTCTTTCTTAGATTTCATTCTTATTTTTTAGAAATTATTCATTAATAATTATAAAGAACATATTTTATTTTTACTTGTTTGATTTTTAAACAACTTTAGTATATTCCAAATTGTTAAATCGTTGAATCTATTATAATTAGTTCTATTAGATATAAGTGATATATATATGGTTTAAAAAAGTTCAACGAAACATACACCTCATATTAAAATCTAATTAGTTGATTCTGATTATTTCAAAATTAATGCAACTATATTATAAAAATAGTTGGTAAATATTTTCTTCTGAATCTTTTGTAGTGAGTACGAAAGCTTAATTATTATATTCCGTTCCCCAAGTAAACAAAGTAATATGAATAGCCTTTGGATATATCCATATAGCCATCATAAAGCTTTTTAAAACTTTATTACTCTTTTGGTGAAGCTGTGGATATCTAGAAATAAGTGTTTATATGGAAAGCCTCAGGACAGTTATTATACTTAATTTAATATGTAGCTTCCCCTTTATATTCTATGCGGTGATATTTGAAGGAATCAATTCTGGAATCGCCGATCTATATGATATCTTGTGTCTAATAGTTGCATCAGGAATTCTACCAGTCAGGAAATCTCTTATCAAATCCTGGATTTAGGAAAGCTAATAGGAAAAATTTCATTAAGTACATTTTGTAAATGAAAGCAGTTATGGTAATATGGATACATATTGATTTATGTTGTCATCCAATAAATTTTGGCTTCTTCAAAAACCTTTTTTGGGATATTATATAACCTGATATTATAGAAAGATTTTTGAAAGTGGCTTAAGACGAATCAATTTTTAAAATATATGAAAGATATTTAATAAATCGAGCCTTTTTCTCTTTTAAATGCGAGATAAGTAGGACAATCCGTAGACTTCTAATATATACAAAAATTAACAGCTTCAAAACTTTTGAAGAACAGAATTGAATAGCAAAATGCTTTTATTTGTTTCAAATATAATAAGATGTTTTTTAACTGCAAATGAATGACAAAAATGTAAGCACACCAATCCGATAATAATTTCGTTTTAGAGCATTAATATATCGAAATGCAAGATTAGAAAATATTTTAGTCTTTTTTCTTAAAAATAAAAATAACACAGAATAATTTTTTATTGAATATAAATCTAGAATTAAAGATATACTCTTCAAAAGCATTTAACACAGTCAAAAGTACACGGCAATCTTTTAATAAAACAATTAAAAATAAAAATAGGTTTTCAAATGAAGGAAATGATTTTATCATATTCTCACGCATAAATTTGGTAGTAAGAAATTTGTATTTACTACTCACAAAACAGGCCACTTAGCAGCTGAGATTTATCAAATATTTGTTTGTCTTAGAAATATTTTGAAGTTTCTTGATAACATTTTTAATTTTGATAAACTCCTTTCCCGACAGCTTGTTTTCTTTACATATATCGAAGCTTTTCATCTTCATAAGTTCATTTAATTATTTTAAATTGAAAATAAGAATAATTTAAGTAGACTACCCACTAAATCTGTTTAATTCAATACTTCTATATTAGTTTTCTCTCTTTCTTTTCTTTCTCTGACGTATGCATTTGAAAATTGCCTGAAATCTTATATCTTAGAAGCTAACTTTTTATGTACAATATTTTCTAAATGTTACAAATTTTTAAAAAGTTATCAAGTTTTTAAATGTAATTCTGTGTTGGGTATTATAATTTCTTTTTTTAAGATAATGTTATGTAAAAATAAGATTTTAGTTGTACTGTCTCATTCAAAAAATTCAGAAGTAAAATTTATGTGAAATACGTTCTGTGGAATTATTATTTTATTCATAGTGGAATAAATTATAATTTTTAAGTCTTTAATCGAAATAATTGGGAGAAATAGGACTTTTAGAGCGGGAAATGCGCACTGTAATTTTAAATATTATAAAAAGCTTTCGAAGATTATAGTTATGTGTCTTAAAGGAATTCTGATCAACTATCTTAAAAACAATGAATATTGTAAGCAGAAAAGATTGCATAAATTCGAAATAAACCCCCTATTTATGTATTTTAAAATGAAATGAACCAGTGTCTTCTTTCCAACGGTTTCAATAAAGTTTTTCTATTGTATTAGAGTCTATAAGTAAATGAAAGAACTTCTCAGGATTTTTTTTATTTATTTGAATTAAAATATTGATTTTACCTATATGCCCTATATTATCATTAAAACAACTTGGAACCGAAATTGTCGTTTCCCAATGGCTAACGATCAAAGAAACGCGCAGTACTCAATTGCATGACCCAGATTCGTTAGTAAACCCATAGAAAAAAAGATAATCCTCTTGAACAATGAGTTTTCTTTCTTCCTTAACACGTTCGATTTTAAAATTCCTTCGACCTCCAATTAGCCGATGGTTCCACGGGCCTAAGAATTCACTCTTCAATAAAACCGCCCGACCATGTTTTCCTTTATAAGAGTCCCGACCCCCTCTCTTTCGAAAACCCACCCTCCCTCTCTTTTCCTCTTGAAAATGTATGCGCAATCTATAAATCCATAGAGGGAAGAAAAGAGGGGGTCCCACCTTTTCCCACAGAAAAGTTGCATATTTATGAAGGGTTCAAAGAATCCATCTTATATTGGCGAACACGTAGGGGGCTGAGGGTTTTAATAGGCGGGCTTCCGTCCCGAAATTTTGAGGGGGCTCAGTAATGATAGTAATTATTCAGAGGTGTGTGTGAGAGAGAGTGAGAGAGAGAGAGAAAGAGAAAGAGAGAGAATATGAGGGAAAGCAGATGGGTCCCTCCGTGCATGACACCAGAGCCCAACCGTAAATTAGCGTGTGCAGAAAGGGGTTGTGGAAGGGAGGGACGAAAGGGTGGTGGGGGCGATCGATTCCTCGGAACAGCTGGAAGAGATAGTCTCCACTGGATGGTGGGGGGCGCACACTGTTTCGCCGCCCCTACCTCCTCTCTGATGAGCCCGCCGGCTGAATACAGAACGCCCACACCAGGAAATTCTTAGAGAGAGAGAGAGAGAAATGAAAGGCTGGAATTCTCCTCACGTCGTTGTGGTGGCGTAGTCGCTAATGCGGCCGCAGCTTCTCTCTCTCTCTAACAACCGGCCGTCGTCGATTCCCTACGGCGGGAGCCCCTGCTGGCCTGCCTTTTAAAAGCCCCGGCGCAGGACAATTGCCCCGGCTTCACCAGTGGTCGTAATAAGCGCAGTGTCACATGTCTCCCTCTCTCCCTCTATTAGATATTTGGAGAGAGCGTGCCTCAGGTCCGAAATATAGTGAGGCCGGAAATCTGTCACAGGAATTTTCCTCGTTCTGGGAAAGGGGGGATTTAGAACGAAATTTTACACACAGGCGTGGGAGATAGAGCCTATAACGAGGGGATCAGGGTGGGATAGTTTCTTATTTAACAAGAGTAGTTTCTTAGAAAAAAAAACCGCTGTGTGTTAAATTGCAATGACGTGTGTATAAATAATGATGGTTGGTGCTAGTTAAACTGTTAGTTAAGCTGATGGTTGATGCTAGTTAAGTTATTGACCATACTGAATTATAGATAGATGATTTGTTTGGTAAAATTTAAAATAAGTTTATGTTCATATAATTCGAAGAGCTATTTTATGCATCGAAAAACGCGATATATTTTTCAAATAGTTACGGCATTTATTCAGAATTTAATGGTGCACTGATTAGTACTAATTAATTTTTCTTGCTCGCAATAAATGGTATGAATATAGACGGCTTGATTATAGTTAAAATGAGTTAATAATACCATAATTCAAATATATATATATATTTATATATATAATATGTTTCGAATGACACTGGTTGATATTTTTCTTCAAATGCTTAAAATTTTAACTAAATATTTAATCAGGGAATAATCAGTTCTATTTAAATTCTAGTTAACAATGAGGTATACAGATCACTTATCCCTGACTTAAATGTGTTTAAGTTTCTATAATCTGTAGAACTGTATTTCTTTTCGAATATTAGTTGATGGATTTCTTCACATAATTAAAATATTTTCTCAAAACTTAATGACGAAACGGTCAATAAAGGTCACATTTAGTCTCTCAAATATGTGGTCTTGCTATATCTTGTTTAGTTATAATTTAATGGTAAAGTTCGTAAATAATATTATGCTTTTTTACTTGATTTCGTGATTTTACTATTAAATGTGTACAATTAATATCTCAATTTTTCTTTTTTTTTTTTTTTGAAAAGCATAGATCTACAGTTATTTAGCACATGAAAGATGACCAGGGGAAAAAATTCATTGCATTATAAGGCTATGAGATTAAAAAACGTAATTTACAAACACATCCTACGAAGTGGATCTGTTAACCGTACTTATCTTCTAATACTAATGCTTAGCATAAATACAACTAAAAATCATTGTAGATAAAAATTGCGATAAAATAGCTATGATTTCAAGATGGAAGTACAATTTTTTTGTGCAAGAAACTGTGTCAAAATTTGTGTGTATTGGTAATTAATATTTTGTTTTTAGAACGTTCCTACAAATTACCGTTATATTTGTGTTACGCATTACCAGGAAAAATTCCAAAATGACCAAGACATGGCAAGTACGTAGAAAAATTAAAGAACTACAACGTTAGTTTTCGGAAATTGATGAAGAAGGAGCCACTTTCCGAAAATGAAGATAAACAGTTTGAAAATGATAATGATCTATTAGACATTGAGTTTGGATCTACCAATACCAACGGTGAAGGAGAAAATGTGTTAGAATATACTTAGGGGACGAAAAAGAATGACTTTCATAATCGATATTTCATGTAAAAGGCTTAGAAAACTTTTATTTCTTATTTCAAGATTTTGAATAACAGAATTTAAAGTTAATTTAAATTTTAAAAATATTTCAACGCAAATAAATAAGGTAAGATAATTAATAAAACTAATTTTTAAACATTAAATGCTTTGTTCTCCTAAATTTTAAGTATAATTAGTAAGAATTGGGGGGGGATGAAAAATTATTTAAAACATGATACACTTTTCAAGTTACAGAAATATAAAGTTATTAACACCAAAATTATAAATTAAAAATTATTAATACCATAACAGGTCGGAAGATTGGTTTTTACATACAAACATTATTTTTCTTTTGAATAGGTTTAACGGAATATGCAAAATGTAATATTATAAAAGGTAAAATGAAAACTATGGTTTTGCCAATAATTCAAAAACATATTTTATTTTTGTTGATATAGTAACTTAAAAGTTATTTTTTTAATATATATTTCCATAATTAAATCAACATTACCAGCATTCAAACAAAAAAAGAAGTTTTTATGTTGAAATTAATATTTTGACTGGCTGTAGTATTATTAAATATATATTAAATATCGGTACGTTTAACGTGAAATAAACTTATATATTTCTATAATTCAAAATACTGTATCATGTTTCGAATGTGTGGATTTACATTTTTTTCAATTCTTAGTAATTTTACTTAAAAATTTAGGAGGACAAAGCATTTAATGTTTTAAAAATTAGTTTTATTAAATATCTTACTGATGTTATATTTACTGACGTTAAATAATTTTTTTAAATTTTATTTCTTTTTCTCCCATTATTTAAACATTAAAATAAGAAATAGATAATGCCTAAACCCTTTATATAAAAAGTAGAATTTGAAAATTAATTTATTACCAACAGAGAAAAAAATAAGGCTAAATATAATTTTCAATAAATTCAAATTTTTGTGTGAAACTGATTTGAAAGATGTCATGAAGAAATAGAGATGAGAATGAAATTAGTTTACGTAGGCAACTAACTTAGAGATATCGTACTTTTTTCGTATGAATTATTTTGTATGTAGTGGAATTGATGCACTTTAAATCTGGTCGAGGCTCCAATTCCTTATGCTGCTATAGTGTGGAAGTTCAGAGGAGAGAGTGCCAAATCAAGATGTCATCCTTCTTCTTTGACCGAGGTTCCAGTTGACGAGGTCCGTCGCCAATAGCCCTCGTGTTTCTTCTCAGTGCGATATTAATAAACAATCAACAATAATACAACAATCTTTCGTATATTTATCTATTATGTATTACATAAATATTTTATTCCAATTACTCGAATACCTTTATTTATATTTATGTATTAACTTTATTATTTTGTTATCCAATATGTCCACCATATATTGTAAGTGAAGTATTAAATACGTCCGCCAAGTAACTTGGAATTATATCAAGAATAAGGATCTTACAACGAGACTATTAATAATTCTGATAACATTTATTTGCAAGCGAGAAAAACTGGTATTTTACTAAATAGTTTTTAAATGGGACTTTGTACCTTTGCACCTTCGAAAATTCGATTTTTCAAATATATTTTCAAAAAATAGTGTGGAATGTTAGGAGCATTTTAAAGTAAACCGCGTCAAAATCCGACAACTATTACGCCCTGTGCAACAAAAAAAATGTAATTGTTAAAAGCGACTTTTTCCATTAAATGCAATGTAAGCAAATCGCTTTTTCTCAGTTTCTTATTTTCACACTTTCCCACAGGATTAAAAAAAAAAAGTTTTGTATGTAGAGTTTTAAAATTTTACACGAGTGTTGCACTTGTAGATCTTTATACTGTGAACCTCAATTTTGTTAATGGGATGATTAGATTTTTTTTATAGCATATTACATGAAGGAAAAAAAAGTTACCAGTTCCGAATTTTATAATTTTTTTTAAATGTCAGATAAATTTAAAATTTGAGGTTTGCAGAATGAGATCTTTATTTAGTTTTAATTTGATATAAGAGTTATGGTTCTACTGTACATCTTTCAAATGTTATCTTGTGGGTAACAGAAGGAAAGCTAATTTATTTTTTAAGTTTTTGTACTCATATTTCACGTTGTTTAAGAAAATATATTAATTTAATATTAAAACTGGATCCCATACTTCAAACTATACAATTTATTACACAAACTGGCAAAGTTTCATATTAAAATGAGAAAAATGGTTGATATATGATGAATCGAAAAAAGTGTGTCAAAATGTCCTACTTTTGATTTCGAAAAGGTACTAAGTTCCCTTAAAGACATATGTATGGCATTACTAATTCATTTTACTAATCTAACGAATAACAGACTTTTTATTTAAATCATACTATTTTTAAAGTTACAATACAAAAACGAAATACGTCTTATTTTTATATAAACTTATTTTAATTGTCTTCACTTTGAAGTACTCAATGCCTACTTTGAATATGAATGTTTAAAATGTTTTTTAAGCTTCCAAGTAATAAGATATTTATGACCATTCACCACTGAAGAAATAAATGCATTCAATACAAAAGTAAAGGTGAAAAATACAAAGAGAAACAATAATTTTCTAATTAACTACTAAAAATAATTAAAAATGCTCTTAAATCACGAAAAGTACATTTTTATTTTTATTACATAGAAAAAGAGTGTCTCAAAAAATTGAAATAGGATGATCGAGATTTCCAAATAAATATGGTTTTATTTCATATAATTATGTATACTTTTAAATAAAAATTGGATTATATATAATACTTTTATTGTTAAAACATTTAATATAGTTTATAGCAAAATAAGAGAGTACAAGCTCTAATATTAGAGACGCAATCGTTTTTAAGCAAAATTAAGGTTATTAACTTAATATATTTTGAAATCCATAGAGGATGGTTGGAAAAAGTACCCGTATGGGGATGGGTTAACTCACGGTAATTCGTTACGTAATCGATTTTCCTTTGTATGAAAAGCTTGTGAATATGACATCTTTTCCATCCCAAAAAAGTTGTCATCGGCCAATTAGACCGTCTTCGCCTTCTTCGGAACAGATTTCCTGTAATCAACCAATTGTTTTGATTGTTTCTGGATTTCCGGTGTATTATGATGAATACAGGTCTCATCACAGGTGGCAACTCGACACGGCTTCAATCAGAACTAACTTATGAATTAAAGTCGAATTTATTTTCTCGCCATTTAACAGATGGGAGCACACAATAATAATGAAAAGGCCTTACTAGCACCGTATGTAGTCAAAAACATTAACTTTTAATTCCGTTTCGCATAACTCTAATATATTCAGGCGTTAAATCAAATTTCCATTGAAATTCTTTCTAAAAAAATTAGTGGCCACGATAACTTAGAATTCATGGTCGTGGACTTACGGCAAGCTTTGTTTCAGTCGAGTAGTGGGTTCGAGTCCTGATGCCATTAAGATACTCCGAGTAGCGGAGCTGATGCGTGTCAAATCTGGTCCAAGCTTTAAGTCCTCTAGTTGCTGTTGGGAAGAAGTTTTGTGAGGGAGATGTCAACTCATGTGTCGTCCTCGTCATTTGACAAAGGTTAAAAATCGTGAGGTCCGTCACCAATAGCCCTTTAGGTCTTAAAAAATAAGCTTCTTTCTGACTGGGAGGTCTGGTGGTCAACTTGTAATACAGGTATTCTGGTTCAATCCTATATTCCGAGATCAAATCTAAGTTTTTATATGAATTCTGTTTTTATTACTTCTTCTTAACTAGTCATAGTCTCTTCATTTCTTATTTAAATAGCCTTAATTTAAAAAATACAAATTTATGTCTCTGAGGCTCTATTGGAGATGCTGACCGCTGAGTTTTCTCTTGCCCTTTTATCAGGGATTTTCACTTAAAATGTCCTATTATTGAAGCGAAACCTATTTGTCCGAGTCCGTGTGTGAAAATCCTTACTTTTATTTAAAGCTAAAATCCTGTATTCTTACGGCTCGTAAAATTACCCAACAAATTTTTGATTTTTTTTTTTTTTTTTCAAATTTTGTTACATTTCCTAATATTTTAGTTTTCTTATAGTGTACTTATAATTGTATACCTCGTATATATGCAGCGTTGATTGTCTTCCGGGGAAGGGGCCATTTGTAGCTCTAAACCTCTTGGATCAGCTAGATCCCCTTGGGTATTCTGCTAATAGCCCTTGTGTTGCTTCTCAGTGCGACATTAATAAAAACAATCACAATTTAAAAAAAAAAATTTAAGGAAAGACTTATTAATCGTTAGATAATAACACCAATTGAAGTATATAACTCATAATAACTTGTACTTAGTTAAGTACATCACTTTATTAACTTAATAACAGCGCTATTTCAGTTTGTGTATTGGTATTATTTACGTCAAAATCCAACAGGACTCGAAATCTTATAACGAGTATAGTAATTTGCATTTGAACAGTGCTCTCATCTCGTATTCTTGTTTTCTCGGGGAACTCGTCTTCTCGTTCGAATAATAATTCCCTCTAAGACCCGGCATACACAATAATGGGGACTATTCTGCACTTGAAATAGATTTGCTCCTCATTGTCTGCATTTAGTGTAGAAGTTATGGGGAGTGAGGTACCGGCTGAGGTGTTGTCCTTGATACCTGACCGTGGCAAAATTACGAGGTACGCGTCACCAATAGACATCGTTTAGCTCTAGAGCGAAGTTAATTCAAATCCAATTTCAAGACTAATTTAATGCTTAATGCTCGAGATTATTATGATGCGTACCAACTCGGATAGAAGTGACGGGGCTTAATCATTGTAGTACGTGAATAATAATAATAAAACAAAAATAATTTCGCAGGAACCTATAATAAACGAATGAAAGTTAGATAAAAGGTATTTGAATGTTGATATTATAATCCTTTATGACTGAATTTATTTATATAATGTTTTACAGCATGAAGTTTTTCAAAATGGTCCCCTAAGAGTAAAAGACTCTTCAGATGTGTTGATCTCTATGTTTGTTTGTGTCCTCGAACGATTTGTCTATTGTGACATACTCGACAATCTTTTTTCTTTTATTTCGAGAACGTAAAATGAGTAATGTTCCACTAAATCGCTTTTCGTTTCAAATGCATTACGTTGATCTTGTGATTTTCTTTTCTTTCGAAAGTGTCTTTGCAATAGACCACTTCACAAATCGCGATCTGACTGATTGTTTCTCAAAGCTGAACTTCGAAACAATACGGATGATATTGAAGACGGACTTCGTAATTGTGAACTCTCTTAAGTTCATAATTTTGAACCTCTCTCAAGTTATGAGGATGATTCTGAACTTACATCCCCCTCTCTAAACTTTTTCACCATCCCAATGTCAGGGCACAAAGCCTATATAGATTCAAAGTGCATTAACTTCGCTACATGACGGTTCTTTGGTGATCCTGAGGACGAGGAAGGACGAGGATGAGGACGATATGAAGATGGGGACAGATCCTGAGGATGAGGACGATACTGAGCTAGCACCGAACTCTCTGAGCTTCCACACTATCTCAATATGAGAGCAATAAGCTTCTGTAGATTCAGTGGGCACTAGCTTCCCTACATGATTTTTCTTTGTTGAACCTTCGTCAAGTGACAAGGACGCCATTGCCCTGGTACTCCACTCTCTAAACTTCCCTGCCATCCCATTTGTGAGGACATTAATCCTCAATAGATTCAATGGGCATTAGCATAGCTACATGACGATTCTTTTGTGAATCTCCGTCAATTAACAAGGACGACTCTGAACTGGTACCCCACTTTCTAAGCTTCCACACCATCCTATTGTGAGAACATTAAACCTATATAGATTCAACGTGAATTAGCCTCGTTACACGATTGTTCTTTGGCGGGATCGTTACTCAAATCCACAATTCAACAGAAACAACGCCGACCAAGAACACTTGTTTTCTCGCAGAGATCACGAATTTGAAATGATGTAATGGTGTCTTATGTTTTTCTTGAAATACTGTTTTGTATTGAATATAAGCATTAATTTCCCAAACATGCGACCTCCGAAAAGGTCATTTGGAGATAGTTTGTAACAGTTAATCATTCTATCTAGTGGTCCGTAAACTTTCATATGTATAGCATTTTATATTACAAACATGTTTGATTCGTTTATCTGTGTAAATAAGAGAAAACAAACATGTCCGCACAGAGAAGTCTTTTAACCGTTAAAGGTTGGTTCACTCGAATGAATCTACTTCTTGGATAACTTTACAGAAAGAAAGTGTTGGTTGATTTTACTAGAAAATTGTGTTGAAATATTCAATTGTGAGAATTTTATTGCATATACTTATATTTGTTTTTCAGACTGCTGATTATGAGATGGAATCTTCAATTATAATGGTTTTTATTTTTGAACTTATATATATGAATATTCAAAGTTTCCCCTTGTGGTTTCTTAAAATCGGTATCATATATATTTTGATTCAGAAATCATGCGCATTTTGAACTGAATATATTTGAATATCGAATTTTAGACACCAAAGGAGCACTAACTATGCTCATATTTTTCTTTTGACAGGTAATAAAAGCATTATTTTATCTTCCAGCTTGAATATTGGGAAAAAAATTATTTTAACCAAACCCATTCTGGCATGAAATAGTTAGAAAATCCTCTGGAATGGAAAAAGAAATATACCGTGACACTTTTAGTCTTGACTAACTTTAAGGGATTTCTGCAGGGGAAAAAATGACGAGATTACTTAGAAATATGAAAAATAACGCGCGCATTACGTCGGATACACTTTTCTGATATCTTGAATTTATTCGTATTGAAAGTAAAAGAAGAGGTTCTTTTTTTAATTAGAATAAATTTTGATTCATGAAAATCAATTGTCAATAAAATAGTAATGCTGTTTTATTAAATTCGAAAAATTATTTGAATTCGGAAGCTAATTTAGACTATTCTGGAAGAGTTTTAAGTGAGTACACTGTCTTTTCGATAATATTAATTTCAAATAAATCAAAGTATTTTATGTAACATTAATGCTCAAAGTATTAAAAAGGTTTATCATTTTTTTTTCAACTTTTGCTTACCCTCAACCAATGAATCAAACCGTAAATTCTAGAAAACTGAACTCCAAGAAAAATAATTATCATAAATGTATTTTAAAATGATTTTTTCATTTGATTAATCATAATGAGAACTATTGTAACTATAATTCAATTATTTGTTTGCGGAGTTTGTCGAAAATTATTCACGTCTTGTGTCATATCTCAATCTAATATTTTAATCAAAACAACCTAGCTCCAATTCAAGACACATAAGAGTAAAATAGATTATTTTTTGTAACTTCTTATTCTCTTCTTGTAGAATATCTTAGGTCGTTCTCTCCAGCATCCTAACCTTACCTGCAATATTAATTTACGATTTAAATAAGAGAAATATATATATATCTTATATATATACCAGTCAACTTGTATTTAATTTCCCAACTTTCTTCGACAGTAACTACATTGGTTGGTGTTATTAGTGGAACTTCTTTTAGTCCTAACAGAAGAATTTTAATCTCTATAATAGTTATTTAACCACAAATATCATTATCTGCTAGCTCCCTCTATTTTTTATGAATTGCAGATCGTTTAAATAGCATTCTATCTAAATCACTTCACATTATTTCTGTCTTCATCTAATTTACCTAATTATGTTTCTTTTTGACAGGAAATAAATTTTAATTTTATGCAATACAACTCAACAAAAGTCCCCAAGGTTAGTGAAGAGAAATTTGCCAATTATCCCACGTCCCTCGTTTACTTAAATGAAATTTATTAATAAAAAGTATATTGCTTATTTTTTCAATTAAATTTTGTTTTATATCATGTACTTCAACTATATCAGTGTAAAGTTTTAAAATTATCGCATGAAGCATAGGAAGTATAATAGTTAAATAGTGTAAAATTATAATTTATTGTTAAATTTAGGTAATTTTTAAAGGGGTTAATTGTTCTTTTAACGATGAGTCTGCATGAAAATAAAAATTATTTATAGAAAAATATTTTAAAAAAGTGAATTGCTTTTGGGGGAAATAAATACTTCTAATAATTCAGTGTTCTTTGCTTGGTTTCCGATACATAACATTAAAAATTTATTCTAAAACATCTCACATTATTTTTAAACTCGCAAAAAATTTCTGTTTAATTTGTGCCAAGTTACTTGTGCAAAATAAGAAAGAATAAAAAATTTAAATTTGAATTTTTAAAGGATATCTGGGCATTTATATTTGCTATGCTTTTGCTTCTATAGACTATCCTATAGAGGATACTTTATCTGACTATTATACAATATATGACGGGGAACAATCATGGAAATAAGGCATTGAAATTATTTCGATTACTTCACTTCATCCAGGGAAAAGTTGTTTTCCTCACTACTGGTCCCTTTTGCCAAAACGTTTTGGTGCAACTGCCTTCATTCCCTTGCACATTTAACATAACGTTTAATAGCATAGGAAAGCACTTTGTATGAATACATTTCTCAAAAATTTCCTATTGAAATATTGTATTTTAGTACTACGTTCTCTAGATATATATTTCAAGATTTCATTAATCACAATACTTAGAAGTTCATAATTAAAATAAATATTAATATTCACATAATTTTAAAATCTATAAGCCTAATTTTCACAGTCATATTTCTAATACATTTAAAGCATTTTTTAAATTAAAGAATGCGATTTCAATTAAATAAAAAAAATGAAAACATTTAAAATGCTAATTTTTTCATACATCTATAAATAAAATCGTTTTTATCTATGTAATTTTGCTCATAAAAATGTTACTAAATGTTAGCTTCACTACTATTTATTGGTCCCCCTTGCGAAATACCTTTAGTTTGTTTAAATGTTACATTTTTTAAGCTTTCTATGAGTTTAACATTAATTAATGAAATAAATTTTTACAAGTGATAAAATTATTAATACTGCAATTCTTATAAAAATTAATAGTACCCCTATAAGATCATATGTGTCTATAGAATTAATGAGCTCTTCAAAATCAGTATAGCAAGCATATCTTTATATATGTACTATACAGATTTATCTATGTAAGAATAATTATCTTTATTTTCAAAATTCTTAATTATATCTAAACTATTTTTAATTATTGTAGACTCATTAAATTTATGTATAGTTTCTTGCGAAAATATTTGTAATATTTTATCTATACTTTTGTAATGTAAGTATTAAATCCATTTGCGAAAGCTCTAAGTTTTTAATTAAGTATTCAAGAAATTTTGGAGGTTTGAAGATCTGTGGATATTTAACTGCATTAATTTGTAATCCATTTTTCATAAAGAGCTGTGATTCTACTATTGATTTCTCTATCAATATTATTTTCTAAACTACCATTGTTTACTTCTAGTTGTATATTAATAATTAAATTATATTAATGTTGGCAGATAATTATTTAATTGCTTGGAACTTTTCAGCATAACATGTTATTATTTTAATTTAAAAATTCATACTATTAAATAGTTATTTAAAAAAATCATACTGTTAAATAGTTATTTAAAAATGTTACATTCAATAAAAATGTTTTATTTTTATTTTCCTGGAGTATTTCAAAGCACCTAATATAATTTCTTATCATTCCATATTATAAATACAACTATTTTATGAATGTTTATATTTAAAATGAATAATCTCTTGGAAATAAATATAATAGTTGACCAATTTTTATCACTTTTCGAGAGGAAATTTTTTAAAAAACGGAACAGTTTTATCAACATAAATGATGTAATCAGCTAAGTAAATTACGTTTTATTTGATTTTTGGCAAGTGATATTCAGTTTATTTCGTATAGATATTCAATCTAAATATGGAATTTTCATCGCGAAAAAATATGCAAAATAATTATCTTACTTACGTGTTTAAAATATTTTAGTACCATAAGACGAAGATAAAATTTTAATCTTATTTTCGTGTATTTCTTTTAATGATTTTTTTTTTAAAAAAAATTATTTGTAATTTAGTATTGTCTACAAGTATACATCTCTTTCTTCCTTCTATTCCAAAATATAACCGAAGTCTTGAGAAAACGCTTGATTGATACTCCTCCACGGTAGATTTCATTTCTAATTTATATATTTTCGTTAATTGAATGATTAATTTCGATGTCGAAATTCACCAATCATCTCGCCTCAGTGTTCGAAAATATTTTATCTTTTCCTGCGTGCACTCGGCGTAGTTCTTAGCCGCATCGAAATCTTGTTAGGAAAGGAAGTTCGAGACAAATTGTTCACCATCAATCAATGTCCGACGCCCTTAGGTAGAATAATAATTTGGATTTTGTATGCATAAATCTAGAAAGAAAAAGAAGACCAAAAGATTTCTACACCATGCCTGAACAAGTAGCTGAAGTAGTTGGTGGCAAATTGAGAATGTCATGGGGAGCGAGAGAGACCCTTTTGGAATTCGACGCCGTGTACTTCCTTTTCCCCTAGTTCTGGCGATTAAAATTTCTACGCCCGTGATGGTGATGTTTTGGGGAAGGAAAGACAAATAATAAAATTATTTTGATGCGGCTCGAGTAAATGGGGTGGAGTAAAATACTCGCAGTAGAAATTGTGATAGAGTAACAGACAAATTTACAACAGTGCAATAAAATAAAAGAGTCTTTTATGTGTTTTTGTTTTAGTTTATAATGTGTATATGAAAAAAAAAATTACTCTTGAAGAAAGTATTGATTTGATATATATATATATGTCAAAAACACAGTATTGATGAACGAGCGATTAAAATGACAGAGTTCTTTGATATTTCTTTAAATAAATCATGAAATTAAATTGATAGTTTTGTTTTACGATTCTTTAATCATATTTTAAATTATTGATTCTATTTTTATTATCTTAAAATAATTTGCGTTATAATCAGAAGTATATCTATTGTTTGAATGTCTTAGATTTCGGTCTGTTACAAGCAGCCATTAGAGAACGCGATTCTCTAATAACCCAGATTGATAAAGAATCTACAATAATTTTACTGCCTACTTGATATTAATCAAGCAATCGATAATTCATTTTTATAATAGTCATTCATTGTTTCAGAAAAAAAATTTTTGTCAATGTGACTATGCAAAAATTGAAAGTTAGGAGACTCATACAAAGAAACTCGCACTTTTGTATGTTTTTGAACAGAGAGAAAGCAATAAAATAACAAAATATCAAAATAAAACTGCAAATTCTTTCCAGTATACTACAAGAAATTGTAATCAAAGTTTCATAAATCTTTATAAGCAACTAATTATTCAATTTCTATACAGTTTCAATAATCGAAATGGCTTAAGTTACAAAACTCCTTAAATTGCACATTTTTATGCAGTATTTAAAATCATTCTTTTATGCATAAAATTTAAAATATAACTCCGTGTATTAAAAAAACTATAATTGACTTTTTTTTTCATTTTGGTTATAAATTTGCATTCGTTTTTCCGTCATTCGTGAAACGTTTCTACAAGAAAGTTCGGAAAAAAAAATTATTTAGTTTACAAAACATCAATTACGAATTATTTACTGTTACATGCTTTATTCTTCTATGTAATTGCCACTAATGTCCAAACGTTTGTAAAGACTAAGTACAAACTATTGTATACCACATTTATAGATGTTTATATTCTAAACCCCTTTTTAGTTACATTTTTGAAGTTTTGTTCAGAAAAATATTTTTTAGGTGAAAGAATAAATGAATGTCCCTAAGTACAAGGTTCAGGCTATAGTTCAAAACTTACCACTTGAAAGTTCTGATTAGTGTTTTACTTTCGATCTCTGTGGGAGTCCGATCATTGTCATGAAGTACACGGCCACCAGTTGTCAGTATATAATAAAGAGTGATTCTAGACACTTCTGATAAGATTTAATTCAATTCTTTAAATATGAGATGCCTATTTGCTCAAATTGCTTCCTCCGTTCTTTGAAAAAGCCATCAGAATTCATAAATGATCCAGCTGTTCTCCATTCGTCACCAACATTGGTTCTATCTCCAGAGAAATCACGACACCATTTCCCTACATTTCGATGCTTAATAGTTACTCCATAGATTGGAGAAATTTCGTTTTGAAAATATCTAGCCTCTTACCTTTTACGTTCAGAAAATGCATGACGATGCGAACTTAAATTTGGTGGGGTTTTGAATAAATGCAGCCCTTCTGAAAGCGTTTTTAAGAGAATCGCATTTTGCTCAGAAATGGCAAACGAGCACGATTCAGATCAACGTTGTCAACGCGTTCACAAACATTTCCCCCTTCCTCTTCTATGTGCTATATCTTTCAAAAACGCCTCATGCAAGAAACAAATAACTAACTATATCCATTAAGAACACTTTCGTGCAAATTTATAAACATGATATGTTATAATGTATACATCATTGGACAATGCATATCCAACAAACATTTAATCTCAAATTTTAATAGCCTGTAATATAACCGTAAGTAATATTTGATTTCAAGCAATTATTAAATCAATATTGTGGCCGCAATAGCCTAGCGTTCATGATCGTGGACTCATGACCAGCAGGTTTAGTAGAGTCATGGTTTCGAGCCTTGATGCCGCTAAAGATCCGCCGTGTAGCCGGGGCTGATGCACGTTAAATCTGTCGAGGCTCAAAGTCCTCCCGAAGGCATGATGTGGCAGTTAGGAAAGGGAAGTACCAGTTCAGGTGTCGTCCTCGTCACTTGACCGAGGTTCAAAATTACGAGGTAAGTCGACAATAGTTTCAAATTAGTTTAAATTTCTTATAATTTCAATTTTCCTTATAAATGCATACCTTATAAATATTTTTGTCTAATACTTCTTTTTTAGATCACGAGTTTAATACGCCTTTTATAATTTAACCAATTAAATACGCTTATTATACGTCTTATTTCTGCAAGAAAAAATTTCAATGTTAACTTTTTATTCCTGTCATGTACATTTTCTGCTCTGTAAACATATTGTAAGATTTACTTACTTTTGAATTTTGAAATTATATGTAATATCTTATATTTTTTGTCAATAAAATCTGTGTGCGGGGGTGATTGCCTCCCAAGAGGACGGTTTGTAGCTAATAAACCGCGTGTCGCTTCTAGTGCGTCTCTAATAGAAATCAATCAATCTATCAAACTTAATAATAAAAGTCACAGTAAATGTAATTTAAAAAAAAAAATTGAATTAAATAAATTTTTCTAATTCTGCAAAAAAAGATATTTAAGAAATAGAACATTTATAAACATGTAAATAAATATTGTAACAATACAAATAATTATTCATTAACTGCATAAACGTTACAAAATAAACGAATCATACGAAAAAAATTAACATAGAGTTCATTAAAGATAAATTTTACATTATATAGCTTGGTAAAAAGTAACACTCATGTTAAACCACAGAACTATTAATTAAAAAACTAAACAGGGTAAAAAATTTAATTTGTAAGCAAAACTTGAGTCAAGCCATTGGTAAGCTATCACGATAGTCACTGGAACAGTGTTGAAGCTGAAAAATCGAAAGAATGCAAAAAATCAAGATATTTTGAAGTAACTTTCTCTATAATACTTGTGGGGTTTTTTTCCTTGAGGATTTATTGTATCTGCGGCCCTCTCTGTATGTACCAAGTTTGAATACAAATTGATTATTCGAAAGCCAGAACTTTTTATAAGATCTGCAAAGGAACTTGAAATGAATAGCCTCATAGCATAATGTTTATGACATAACCATCAGAAGAAAAGAGCGTTAATGCCTAGTCTTCTAACAAATGGGGTGTAATTTCCTAAATTTGCATGATAAAATCTATAATACATATATTATTTTGCTTTGTCTTTTGAATAGTTATGTGAATAGTTGAGTGCAAATAGAGATTCAATATTTGTTCTAATGGAAGCATTTCATCAAACAATAATAAAAATAGAAAACAGTAAATTATATCGAGAACAATTTTAAATTATGCGTTGTCACATATAATTACAAAATTTATGATTGAAAATAATAAAAAGTAAAAATTAGAAAGTAATAATTTAAATTCTATTATCGTTTCCAGAAAAAATATACGGCAATAAAAAGTTATTTAAAATGTAAACATAAAAAATATTAAAAATTCATTAGAAAAAAATTAAACAACAAATAAATAGCGTTTTCAATAAGAATAATAATTGAAAGAAATTTCATATGTAAAGAACCGACTTTTAATAAAAAAAATAACGTACTTATTTTCTTAAAAAATACGTGTAGTTAGAAAACAATGAGGTAAAATTTTAGTTTTGTCATTAATAATTTAAATTTAAACATTATATATATTTTAAGATAACACAGTAAAAAATGCTCCAAATTTCAGGTGACAACTATGGAGTTATTGTCTTTTTAAATAAACATTTTTACATTATGTATTCATTTCTTTAAAAAAAAAAAGAAGCAGAGGTAAAAATAATGAAAAATATCAGCTACATAAGCATGTTCCTTACAACATTATCATTACAAACATTTTCTAATATGTTTTCTCTGGAGAAATGAATAATTTTTTCTACTACGTATTACGTCAGGGAACATTTAACTGAAAATACTTTCGAATTCCTATTCTTTTATTAGAATTAATATGCACTAGGACTGTTTTTCATTAAGATAATAAACAATTCTGTTTGATTATAATTTTATGAAAATTAATAAGTTTATTGCCTTACAGTTAATATATTAGCAACTTAGTAAATTATGACTTAGTGATTCAATTTAAGCTTTGCTTTTCTTTAGCGTAAGGAATTATGTAAGTAACACTATATTATTGTGTGTGCATATGTGTATTAAAAATAATTCTAAAAACAGGAAATCAAGAAATATGCTCCTCATCTTGATATAGTTAACATACTCTTATGATTACATTTATTTACAAAAAAAATTGCATTTTCAGCATTAAACTTTAAATATACAAAAATTTTAATGTTAATATTTACTTGAAAATTCTATTTGAGTTTAATTTCTATCATTATAACGGGGCTTTGAGAATATTTTTGTGAACATCACATGTATTTCTTTCTGAAATTTATTTTCAACTATTTTGTGTACTAAATTCACTAGAACAGTGAAGTACATTACAGCGTAAGCAAATTGTCTTCAATCTAGGTTCCTCGGAGCCCTAGGGTTCCCTAGAACTTTGACAGAGGCTCCACAAGTGATCACAGTTTGCTTAATCAAAAGGCAAAAATTTCAGTAAAATTTTAATTTTTATAAAATATCGAATTCTTGAAGGTAGTTTACTTGTAAAAATAAATTTAAATAAATATTTTATAGATAAAATAAAAGTTGAAATTTTGTAAAAGTTACGCGCTTCAAATACATTAATCGAGACACATTAGGTTCACATATTAGTAAGTTGACCAATTTTTTTACAAAGAAAAGGAGGACGAAACAATTTGAAAAAAAAGTACAGCGTAAATAAATCACATATTTTATTAATTTAAACAAAAATAAACTAATAATGCTTGCATTCTTTTTAATTATTTAATTAAACGTGTATTTTTCCATTGAATGGTTATTTTTTGTCAATATATCATCTTCTAACAATATATCCTAACAGTATCCTTTATATTGAATTTTTCGGTAAGTCCTGCAGCTAGAGTATCAACATTACACCTTGATTTCTTACTTGTCCAAAAATCATTATCAATGGGAAAAAATCTTTCAACTGCTGCATTATGTCCAGGGCAGCACAGCGTAAATTCAACAAGAATAACTAAATTTTCATATGGAGTTTATTTTTAAATGGTAAAATATTTTCACCCACCTTT
Organism: Nephila pilipes; assembly: GCA_019974015.1. Taxonomy (NCBI): domain Eukaryota; kingdom Metazoa; phylum Arthropoda; class Arachnida; order Araneae; family Nephilidae; genus Nephila; species Nephila pilipes. The sequence continues at coordinate 88,723 of BMAW01067529.1, read as the reverse complement.
TATCAAATTCAATATGTTGATTTCCCCATTGTTCTAATTCATTAGAATTTAAATACACATTCAGTTTTTAATTTCTTTAAACTGACAATTGTCATCAATTTTAATATCAGGCCTTTCTTTTGATAAAAACTCAACAAAATTTTCAATATCCGCCCAATTTACTTGTGATGAAATCAAGAAAAACCATTGAAAACTGTTATTTCCAGTGATATTTGTTTCAGACCATTCTTCGACATATCGGAAACAGGCTTGGTAAAGGTTTTACTTTTCTTTTGTGCAATTTTCCTTAACACCTAGGTTTGGTTCCTCTTCTAAGTCTGACAATTTTCTTTTTATTATTAAATGAATAAACATTTCTTCAAATCGTGATCCATATTGAAGGACAAAATCGTTAAAAATTAGACTAACTTCTGTAGATGAAATATGTTTACCTTCAATCTTTTGAATCGTTTTGGGGAAAATAGATGCCTGGTTATATACAAAATACATTAGTTATTATCTCCGATAATTCATAAATGAAAAACGAGTCAAGAATTTTGGGACATTTGTCTAAACTTAAAATATACGAACGGAGAGGCTCAAATAATTGTAAAATATGCTCTTTATCAGGTGTTACAGCGATCCATCAAACTTTTGAAAATCCTATCAGTTTTTTGTATTCAACATTTGCGTAGCACTTTGTCCCGGGATCTCTTCATACAGAGATTAACAAGTTAGTTTTAAAATATCAAAAAGGAAGACACTTTTAGTGGAAGGACAGAATCTACAACTTAGGGACTGTCCTCCCTGAAGGAGGACGATTGGTCACCTTAATATTAGTCTCTTTCTTTGGCTCAGTCGGTATACCTCAAATTGATATATCAACCAATACTCAACTGAAACTAAAATTTAGTTTGGTTGATATTATTCATTTTTGGATTGATATTAGAAAAGAATATCCTGAAATAGAGTCAAAAGATCTGCGAAATATCTAATGCCATTCCTTTCAACCTACATATATATATGCGAAAAATGTTTCTCTTTGTACGCTCCGACAAAAACAAATTATAGAAACAGATTGGATGCTGAAAGGTACATAAGGTTAGAGATTTCTACAATTATTTCAGACATAAAAATACTTTGCAATAAAAACAATAACATCTAGGTCATGAAAAATATTTTTTTATTAATTTGTTATAATTTATAAATTATTGTTGCTTTTGTTTATTATTCATAGAATATATTTTAGGAAACCAAAAATAACGCCATTAACTATTGTTCCCTTCATTATCATATTAAGATGTTTGTATTGTGATAAAATAATAATTTTGTAAATTTGAGTAGGATAAAGTTTTGATATCCTATTTTTCTGCTCCTGGATCAAAGGGTTCCTTCAAGAAAACGGTAAGCTCAAAGGGTTCCCCAAAGTGAAAGGTTGAATACCACTGGATTAGTGGAAGGAAGGTAGGGGTTAAATAACATTACACAAGCAATAAGAAATGTATATTTAGAAAATAGTTTTGTTTGATTTTATGAAATAAATAATTAAAGGTTGTGTCTTCTCCCAGTGTCAAGAAGTAGAACCTTAACTTGGCACATATTTTTGAATAAAAATACATGACCTAATACTTAAATAAGTTCGTGTGGTTATAACGCGATATCCATTTTCATAATGTTACAGAAAGTTTATTCCTTTCTCAGCGGAAGAGGCATTGTGACCTAAAAGATGGTTTACAGGAAAGGAAAGAATACGCTGGTCAGATATGCTGTATATAAGGATAACCTACGCAACAAATGTAATAGCGAAATGTCGATGTCGACAAATGTGGAGACAAAACTAGAAGTACCGAGAAAAAACTAGAAATGCGCCTGAATAATTATTAAGATTATATATAGGGAGTGACTGTGCTTTACATTTAGTGTACGTGCCTTATGCTATATTGACTACGGATTCTGCATAATTGCATTTGATGATTGTGTAATCTTTGAATTGATGATATTGCGGATTTATATGTGTATGTTAATTGTTTAATGCTATAAAGAAAAACATTGTATATACTAGATATTTTCAGAATAAAATTTCAATTTATTCCTAAAGAGCCCCTTTGTTAATTGTGGAGATCTTTCCTGCATCTGAAAACAGTTAAACCATGTAACAACACTGAATTCTTAAAATTTTGAAATATTTTGCATTTGAGCATTTTTGCATTTAGAGGTAGAGTTAAATCTCCTTTTATCATTACAGTAATAGAAGGCAAAGTATGCAGCATATTTTATCCAGGAAAAACGGAATAGATTCCAACAAAAATGAATAGAACAATAAAACATAATTTTCTTTGATAGATAGTTAAATTGGAATGTAATATTAATGATGTAGCATTTTTATTATCTAAATAAAAATGGGCTAAACTTATATTTTATCTTACATTGGGCAGCGTTAAGCTTTACCAAAAAAATTTATTTTCTTCCTTCTCTAACTTTAGTAATATTTGTACTAAAGTAAAATTCCATGTAGAGCTAGCCATATTGCCCTAATTTGCACTTTTCAAGTTTGTATTAAGGAATATTGTTATAAATTTTCCAATTTTATGTGCCTACAAATCAAATTATATAATTATAATTTAAAACTGAAAATAAAAGGAGTAAGGAATAAAAGGAGCGTTAACTGTAACTCAAATATTAGCACTTTTAAAATATGTATTGCTATTCTAAGCGTTAGTCAAAGAAGAATACATGTAATTTATTTTCTTTCATCACATAATTTAAAAATGGAGTATCAAAGAAAGGAAACAGCAGCATCTTACAAAGTATTGAGGGAAATTAGTTATTAATAAATACCTGAAATCGTAAAAAAATACGTTTCAGGATAATTCTACATATTGTCGCATTCCCTTTTAATTGTTATCAGGATATACTTAAATGAAAAGAGTTCAGAATCATTCGAATGTTTATATTCTATTAACAGGAAATTCTTAAAAACAGAATTTGAGAAATTTGTTCTCATCAAGGATTTTATGAGTTCATTTGCTCTATTATTTCCTAATACGATTTGTCTTTCATTCTTCCAATATTGCAACTTCCCCTCCTTTTCGTTTCGAGACTAATTAACAACGTCTTATCTTCTTCTCTTCCTCCCCCCCTCAATTTCAACCCTCCCCGTTTCCTTCAATTCAATTCTCTTCATTTCAAGAAAACGTTCTTAGATGATTTTCCCAGAGCGAAGGATGGACCTGAGTTGAAGAGGTCGTAACAAGTCTGAGATAGAAGGCACAGCTCGGGGAATAAATAATAAAAAAAAGACTGAGAAAGAAAGAAAAAAGGGGAAAAAATAGGGATTTTGATACTAACGAAATCCTCTTAATCCCGTCTTAATTCCTCGACTGAAGCCCACCGCTGAAAAAAAAATGCTCTAAAAAACCGAAAAGAGGAAAGAAAAGGGGGAGGGGAGAAATAGAGTAAGAGAGCAAGATTCTAGGAGAAACACAGACGGACAATTTTCTTCTCGAGGAAGGAAAGAAGGACTCTCTAAGGCTGCTATTCTGACGTTAATTCTTATCTTATACCTCAACGTCCGTTGCTAAGGCAGATTCTTGCGTTTCTTTCACCCTTTTTTGTGTGTCTCGGTCATGTCATTTATTTTCTTGAAATTGAAAATTTTTGTTTTACTGTGTTATCTCTAAGCCACTGGTAAATTGAGAGTCAGAAGGTTTTGCCTGTGATGACTCTTTAGTTGTTTGAGATAAGCATAGTTTCAATCAGTATAAAAATATTATCTGAATAATTTCTAATTAAATTATTTATGTAGTTATTTACTGAGAATTAAAGATGTCTAATTTCTTTTTGTTCGTTTAACATTAAAAATCTGTATAATTTGTAAGAAATAGTTTATTAATTTTTTGACATTAATACATTACGTCATTAAATAAAATTTACATTCTCGATTCCGATATAAATAGATGTTGTGGGGGGGCGTGTGCGTGTGTAATGGAGTTCTGGAGAATTAGTCACTTCCCGTGACTCGAGAAGTGAAATTTGAAGCAGTTTTTAGCGAGAGAATTTGAATAAATTAAAAAGTTGATAAATAGAATTTATCACATACATGTGTGTGCGTTGTGTGTTCAAAATGTGTTTTGGAGCTTTTAAAGAGTGACACAGAACATAAAAAAGCCAAATTTATTTTTAAAAAATTCTCGTTTAAAAATGCATTCAAGAAGTAATCTATCTTGAGTTAAATAATCATCCAAACCTTAATATTTATCAGGCATTTTGGGCGATAAGACTTAATATTTTTAAAAACTATTCTTCTTGGTTATATTAATGAATCTTAAAATAATTTTGATGCCTGCACTAACAGAGGGATCATAGCATCGAGTTAATGGCCGGTATTGCTCAGTCGAGTCACCGGTTCGAGTCCCAATGGGACAAAAGATTCGTCGTGTAAAGAGTAGATGAACGCTAAATCTGTCGAGTTTCAAAGCTTAAAGTTTGGTTTATATTGAAATTTGGAGAAGAAGGTATCGTCCTCGTAGTTTAACTGAGGTTCATAATTACAAGCTCCGTCGCCAATAGCCCTAATTTTGCTTCAAAACATGGCGTTAATAAATTATGAGCTTAAAATGATATTTATATCCAAAGTAATCTGTGCGATTTGAATTTTACAGAAGAATTTTAAGACCGAATCTTATATTTAGAAAAAAAAAAAGAAATCACTCATTAGACTTTAATTATTTTAATAATTCATTAAAAAATTTACAAACAAAGCCTTATTTTGAGTTTTTGTTATTTTCGAACAAAATTCCATGTGATTCCGAAGTTAACCAATGATTTCTTATTAATAGAAAACAAGAAAATAAATATCTTTTACGAGAAATATCATAGGAAATAGGGAGGTTCATCTCAAAATTAAGAATAAAGTTTTGACTTTTAAATCCTCCATTGACTAATTTTTCTAAAGAAACAAAGTCATCTTTATTATCTTATTATGATATGAATAATATATGGTGAAAGATATCTTCTTCATAACAAAAAGTGTTTTCATGTATAATGTAACCTTATCATACTCTAATTACATATTTTTGTATAACCATTTTAAATTTCAAAATTCGAAGCTCTGCGGATCATTCAACAAACATTTAACTAGACAATATGCAAAAAATGACTGTTTTAAAATGTATGGGAAATTTTAGGAATAATAGCAATACAAATACATTCAACAGAAAAAAAAACAAATACACTGCTGGCCACACAAAATGCAACACCCAGAAGGACCGGAGATATCACAGTGAAATTTATTTGGCAGGTAACATGTTGTACAAAGATCAAACGATTAAAATTACAGTCTCTTGTAAAGTGTGGACGATGACAAAATCAGTAGTTATTAGAGCTGCTATTGTTGGCTAAAACCGCTTCCACACGCTTCGGCATAGAAAGCCCCGGAAGAGGCTTTGGCTGTATCCTTGGGTTACAGCGATCCATGCGGCTTCCACATATTGCCAAAGTTGATCGTGTGTAGCAGCGAGGGGTGTATCTCGGTCCAGTCGTTATGCAAGCATGGACCACATGTTTTCGATTGGCGATAGATCGGGAGAAGAAGCTGGCCAAGGAAACAATTCAATCTGATAGGTAAAGAAGAACTCTTGAACATTTCGTGCCTCGTGTGGTCGCGCATTATCCTGTTTTAATATGGCTGATGGCAAGCACTGAAGATATGGAAGATATATCAAACTCGAATCCGACCATCGTTATGTTGCAGGCAGAAGCGGGATTCGCAGTAAACACAATGTCGTTCCATTCCGTTGTCCATGTCCGCCGTTCATCGCACTATTGGCGGCGCAAACGCCTGTGGTTTCGAGTCAAGTGTAAATGAAGCAATGGACGCCTTGAGGACATTTCATTCTGCTGCAAACGGCATCGAATAGTACGAGGGGACACCGAATGATGCGTAGCAGGCTGAGTTCTGTTGTGCTATGGTTAGTGATGTGGATGTGCAATCCATCACTGCCATGCGCACAATCTGCCTGTCATCACGGGCAACGAGGAGGGTGCGATGGGCCCTGTCGGACCCTCCAACATCCAGCAATCACAGATCCGAATCACAGTTGCTTGGTTTCGTCCAATACGTTTACCGATTTCTCTGAAGGAAAATCCGCAATCCCTAAAGGCTATTATTCTTCCTCGGACGAATTCAGGAACTTGATCAAAAGACGCTCGATGTCTTCCATGAAGCAGAGGTAAACAGCTTATGCAAAAAAAACGCACGAAAAAACAATTGCCGTACTTCAAATCACTTATGAATTTATGAATTTATAAAAAGCTCTACGGGTACCCAGGCGGCGTAGCCGCCTTTCAACCCGTATCCTGCTGGGAACTGCGATGTAGGCCTGATATGGTTGAAATTTTACTGGAATAAGTCTAACTGCTTGCGCTTGCTTCTTCGGAGGCGGGGTGGGTGAGGAGCCAATAGGATTGTTTGAATTCAGCTTGGGTTGGAGGGTGGGTGGCTGGTTGAAAATTTTCTTCTGTTGATGGAAACTTTTGGAGGTAGATGAGTGAGTGCTTTGCTATTGGTTGTCCTGGATACTTCAAATCACCAATCTGTTCTTCTCTTAAATAGCGCTTGCGAGTGGCGCTACGGTCGCCCGTGATGTGCGTCTGCGCTGCAATGCTAATGATTTGCATAGCTCATCGTCGCAAACGCATGATGTAAATTTCACATGCTTTGCATGCTTCTTTCAAGGTGTTGCATTTTGTGTGGCCAGCAATGTATTTAATAGCGAAAAGGAACGAAGAATTTGTGATTGTTTAGTAACGTCGCTATAAGAAGCAACACCGGGGCTATTGACGACGGCCCTCATAATTTTGAACCTCGGTAAGGAGACGAAGGCGATTCTTGATCTGGTTCCTCCCTCTCCAATCTTTGACACCATGGCAACGGGAGGACTTTGGACCCCGACAGATGTGAAACAGTGAGCCCTGTGAAACAGCGAGTCTTTAATGGCATCAAGGTTCGAACTCAGGACGGAAACAACATCTTTTATGTTTCCACGACTATGACCACTAAGTTATTGCGGCCATGAAAATGAACAAAATCACGACAAATTAGTTGTCGAAAATGTATCATATGTTGTTTATGGGCAAGAAAATTCTTCCGTAAAACACAAAATATATATATATATATATAGCAAATATAATAAGGTTTCAGACATATTACAAGGCCATCTCCTCCTCTGTAACGTACAACTCGAACTTCTCGCCTGCCAGTAAAATCTCGGTACTAATGCAACGCCTTCTAGCTGAATAGTGTAGGGAAATATGTAACATTAGCTATGCATAGAATATTCCAGTAAATTATGAACTAGAAAAAAACTATATTTTGGAAAGCGTGACGGCGTATCAAATCAGATTCATTTAAATAAATGTATCTATATTATATGATATTTAATTGCTAGTAGTCAAAGGCTTCGATTAATCTACTTTGTACGAGCCTAGTTCAATTATCGTATTTTAGATGTAATTATGATTGTGAGCTACGTAGCAAGTTAAACCTAATCATATGAAACATTTCCTATTTAATATTGCTGCTATATCCTATTTGTCACTAATGCATTTATATGCATTTTCCAATTATTCTAGGTAATTCCTTCATTCAATAAATCTAATAATTCGACTTACAATTTAGAATTTCTTTCAATAATGTAACGTCATTAATATTATGATTATTGCCTTAAATATTTTTTCACGTCTGTATAAATCAAGTAATTTCTTTTAAATGAAGAAACATGAATATTTTAAGCAGTATGATTGCATTTTAAATAACATTGGCTATTTTTTTTTTTTAAAAATTCTCATTTTCATTTGTAGCAAACTACTTCTTATCTAGTTTTATGTAGCCTTTTTAGACAAATAAAATATGAAATAATAAATATAACATTTATTTCATTGTTTTTTTATGATTAACACCTTTCCTCGCCTAATATATGTAAAATTCAGCTGATAATTTACTACTCCATAAGTAAAAATTATTTAATTAATTAACTTAAAATGGTATGAAAAAGTTTGTTATGAAAACAAACTTTTGTTTTTATGAAAACAAATCATATAATTCTTTTTTTTTCTGAAAATAATTTATTCGATGCGATCAAAATTATTACTAAAATAATTTAAAATTATTTCGATACGATCAAAAAATTTTTTCATAAATACTAACAATCAAATAATACAATAATAGTCAAAATACCGTAGATTATTATTTATGTTCTATGAAAATTTATTGTTAGAGTTGCGTAATAAGTATTAGCTATTTTTTATTAATTAAGAATTTATCTGAGAGATATAGGGATATAAGGAAAAACATATATAAAAATATAGGCCTACTTAAAAATTAAACTTTATAAATATAGTTTTGTGTCATATCGTGATTATTTATGAAAATCAATTTGAACGTTAAAAGATATTTTTACTTACACTACATAATAAACATTCAGATTTTTATTCCCATTCAATACTGTAGTAAAATTCAAGGAATATAAAATGTTGCATTTTGTAAAAAAAAGTAATTAAATGCTTTAGGATTTTAACTACAAAATAAATAATATCTGAAGTGTTTACCATGTAAAAATAAAAACTTGTTTTCTTTATGTACTGTTTTCTACAATGATTGATGATTACTAATTTCTGTTAACAAAAGAGGGAAATAATATTACCTTTCGGTAGTTTATGTTAAAAGGGGTGTTTTCTGATTTGTTTATGAAGTACAGAGAAGCAAACTATATAATTGTTCAGCAATGCCTAAAATATTATTATAGTCTTTGTTACAGTTGCTATAAAACCTCTATTCTACGTATAGTACATCATCAAATATAATATCAAAACAAAGTATCTCAAAATCTGGTGATCGGAGAGGTTACTCTATTGGGAGATGTTGAATAATAATCTTATTTTTCGGACATGTTGGAATCGGAATCTTATTGTTGTGGCTGTGAACGCTTAACCTTAAATCTGATATATACTGGTATATTGCCTTTTACACACGTGCCAGATTTCTGGACTGAGGTAACATAGAGTTCACCCTTTGTATCAGATTCCTGAAGACTACGTACTGTTAAGATACTTACGAAAGACACGTAGAGAATAAGAAGGTTATGTGTGCAACACAATAGAACAGGTCTAACTAATTTTCTTTCGGAAAGGAAGATGTAAAATTTTCGGAGCTTGTTTAAGCAAAATCTTGTTTATGCATAAAATTTGAAAAGTTAAGAATAATATTTCTCAAATACTCACTATAACTTACTTGTTATGGGCAAACTAAGAACAAGTTGGTTTTCATATATTGAAAACAGTAAAATATTGGATTTTTTTTATATAACATTGAGATCGAGAGTTTTACATATTTATTTTCCAAAACAAATGTTACATTGCGCTTACAGTTATATAGTTGTTATTCAATAGCGGATTGTATGACATGCAAAATAAAAAAGAACCTAATTTTTTTTCTTAAAACGTTAAATTTTATTTTTCAAATTTTTTTTAATATTTTGCTGCCGATTGAAGTTTGTGACAACAACGAAACCTAAATTGAAACAGAACAAGGGTTTCACTTTTCTTAGGGCTATGCAAATTTCTGGCTAAATAAGTGACATTAAAGTCATAATTGGCTTCTCAATAAGACAGGCGCCAATAATTATTATCTAATTCATAAATTATAATTTAATAAATTAGGCTTACATTTACAAAAACAAAAGATTTAGTAATTAATTTCATTTTTTTAAAAATTTGTTGAAATTAAAATAATTCAAATATGAACTAGTCTTTAAAATAGATGTAACATATTTTCTTTAAAATGTACTAGTATATACACTTATACAAATGTTATAACCTCAGCATTTCTTTAAGTCAGTTTTAAAAAAAATAGGAAATGCTACTTACGGAAGCCAAATTACTACAAAACTCTAATCAAAATATTCTTCAACTATTTTATTAATTCAAAAGATGATTGAATAGATTCTGACAATTGAATAAATGTATGATTCATTTACTCAAATAATAGAATTTGCTTTAATCAGTTGGGGTATCCTTATTATCATGATACTCATTCAAATCCAACCTTGCGCTAGAGAATAAGACCAATTTCAATTTTTTTTTTCAAATAGAAAAATATTCATATTTTTATATAAATTGATGCAGTATTTATTGAAACAAAATCTCATTTATCATGCAGCAAATTAAAATACTAGGGATGCTCAACAAATTCAAATAGAGTTTTTAATTTACAGACTGTAGTAAAAACAAAATAAACAACTACGAAAGAATAAAGGCAAAAAAGCACACTTATGCAGATTTTTAACGTGTGAGGTAGGTATAGACGTTTGTTATACATACGAACAGAGGCTAGGAATTTAGTTATCGATTATAAATGGTACAGTTACAAATAAGACACCAGTCTTATAAAATTATTTCAAAACGTCAAATTCCCAAGATTTACTGTAAATTATGATTAAACGTATTAACCTAATAAGGGTTCTAGTGTCTAAAACAATCGAAATCGAGGATTGGCAACAGGAACTCGGCCTAAAATTATTCTCAGGTATCAAACAGAACACTTTTGAATGTGGAAAATGTTGATGGAAAATTAAAATGCCAGATAGGGATCAGTGAGCAATAAGCCAAATTATTCGCTGAAACCGTAAATCCACAACTAAGCAAATAACAGAATATTTAAACATTGGTCGAAAAAAAATCCTATTTCAAGCAGAACAAATCATTGGGAAAGTAGAGTTGATCAGAAAGCATCAAAACTGAAACTTTGCTGAATGAAAAGATGTAATTAATCCTGTGTGTAGAATCGTCGTTCACTTCCCCTCCACGTAAAAAGCTTATCTGTGGTAACGCCCCGCAGATGAATTCTATTCTGACTGCTTGATTCTAACTGTAAAACGGATTTTCAATGGTATGAGGGAATATTTTTTGGCATCCTTTACGACCAATAGTCATTCTGAAGAATGAGATAAAAGTCTAAACTTATTTGAATGTACGTTCCTCCAATGTTTGGGACGATTTTCCCTGCTGGTTGTCTTTTGTTTCATGCTTAGGGTAATGTTCTTGCCCATACAACAAAGTGCATCATAAGTTGATTTAATAAACATGATAATGAAGTAAAACAGTAGCCTTGGTGCTCTTAGTCACCAAATGTAAACGTTATCGAATCTTTGTGGAATATCTTGAACGACGAGTGAGAGGACGATTTCCTCCACCTTCATCACCAGCAGAATTAGGACACATTTTACAGGGGGAATAATATAAAATACCATTGTCTTATGTGAGAGATCTATAAATATCTATTCCACGACGAATTCTACTTCATAATACTCATGATGGACTTGCACCGTATTGTCACGAACCTGGCACAAAAAAGGTGGAGAAACATTTACAGATAGTTCGTTGAATGCAGAAGAAAGCTTAAGCAATGGCCTATTAACCTTGGCGACGAATTTGGCGAACAATTTGGCGACTTGGCAAGAAACGGAACCTTAAGCGATAAAACAAAGTTTCTAGAAAATATTGAAATCTTGTAATATCTCGACTTGGGCTAAAGTCGTGGATTTTACTTGAATTCCCCCCTGACGTCCCACTTGGACTCAACGACTATAAAGGTGGATAGAAGCCAAAACGGATTAGTTGGGAATTGACCGAGTAGGATTGCCGGAATTGGTTGTTCAATAGCGGCCTGTATCTGAAGGGGAATCCGTAGGGATAACCTGAATCTATAGGAGTCCCTGCAAAGCACGAGTATTTCTTATGTATGAGTGTGTGTGTGGAGGGGGGGTAATGCGAAATAGTAAGCTGATGAGTTAAACATTATTGAAAGAACTGTGGCTGAAGAACTGTGCAAGCATTGCTTTGTATCTCAGTTGCTGATCTGTGCAAGTGCTGTATTTGTTCCTGCAGGGTCGTTAATTTGCACAAGTGCTAAGTTTCCTGATTTCCAAGCTCTCCAAGTTTTCCTACTTGTGTTTCGTCTCATCCTGAATATTTGTGAATTAAATGTCAGTTGCCATTATCCTCCGTGTTAGACTGATTTCGCTCGTACACCCTCACGAGATCTGGAGAAATTTTGCAATCATCTTTATAAAATAATAATTCATATAACAAGTGTTTTTGTTATTTTCTCCACCACCTGTTTGTTAAAGCATACTTAATTGAATTGATTTGTATCAATATCTCTCTCGAAGCTAATCAAGTGTTCCCAGTTACGCAACTCGTTATCTAAAACCATATTTATGTAACGATTTTGAAATTTGAACTGAAGCTTCCCTCTCCTAACTACAGTACGCTAGAACTTTGAGCCTATATTCTATTAAACTGAAGGAACTCCGATTATTTTGAACAATGGATTTTTAGTAGAATCAGAGTTCAAACCCAACACTCGACTTAAATTTCGCCATCTTGGCTACTCCGCCACAAGAATTATGTATTAAATTGTAAATTATATATGTTAAACCAAAACACTGCGCATCCAAGAAGGATGAAAGAAGAAAATTTATTGATTTGTACAGAAATGAATAATATATTAAAATTCATTGTTCTAAATATTTTAGTGAAACCAAAATTCAATAGAAAACGTTTAATATATAGTTGTATAGCAATAAAATATATTTTTTTCATTTCATAGATTAAAATGACCATGATGTGCTTCTAAACTTTTGATTTTAAGTTTTTAAAGACAAGTAAAAAATATATATAGTCATTATTAAAACTCTTTAATTACAATACATGAACATTTTATTGTATACCCTCGAACAATACAAATAAATTCCTAATTTTTCATATCTATAATTACCTTTTTTTTTATATATATCTTATAAAAATTGCTTTCAAAAACGCATAAAACACATGAAAACTATATATATTTCTTCTTTATGAATTATTATTTTCTCTTCTGTTATCTTTAATTTTCTCGGGACGTGATACGTTTAAGAAATCTTTTAAATTCCTCCACCATCATCTACACGTTCCTCAAGAATTGTCGAAAGCCGTACTCCTTCGGGACAAATTGAGAACATAGATGTAATTATAAGCTTAATTTCCTTAAACGGCTTATTCAAATTGCTACTGGGTTATCAGCTCAATGTATTTCGTATGCTCTTCTGTTTGATTATTTGTTTTATTAAATCAAATTGACACTGCTTCTATTAAATTTATTAAAACTGCATCGGATGGAAGTTGGCAATTCTATTCAAATGATGTATTTGAATCATAAAGAATTAAATCCTATTTAAAATGTACTTTATAATAATTTGATGAAATACAAACGATTGTTTAAAAAAATCATTTGAATAAAATTTTGTTATTTATTTAGTGTTTTCATAGATGTTAACTTTTGATTAAAATATTATTAAATAGACGAATTAAAAAAAAAGTTAGAATTTTTTTGAGAAATGACAAAGATAAAGAGCTTTTTCTAAATATTTACTTTTATAATTTCTACCGTTGTTTTGGTATTAAACAAAGGAATTCACCATTTTTTAAAAAAATAATTTAGATTTAACTATATGCGTAAATATATAAGTCATCTCAATTAAATAATTTAAAAATTATTGTAAAATAAAATTAAATCTTCAAATGTAGACATTCATGTTTCGCTTCTTAAATATTAATGAAATTAAAAATTATTTTTCTCTGATTAATTATTTTTAACTAAATTGTCGCAATTAAAGTATGTATGCATGTGCGTGTGTGTGTAAACGTAGCGATATCCTTAGGGTATATAAACTCAGGGTTATCGTAAAGTTTTAATTATTATTAAGAGAAATGAAGATATTCCGATAAAATTTATTCTACATATTAATTCATTCTTATTGTATAGAGTTGTAAATTATGGCTATTAATGTTGACATGTTTGATTTCAGGAAGCCATAAGTAACTTATAGTATCGAAAAGTTATGAGTTTTAATCCAAGATATCGTACAATTTTAATTTTTTCAAAAAGGATCGATGTATAAACTTAGTTTTTATTTATTATTCTCAAGACTTCTCGATATAGTCACCATAAAGAGCTATATACTTTCCCAACATGTCATGATCTTCCTAATATCATCATTGTAGAGCTCTCGGCAGATTATACAACTATTTCCTCTATACTGTGGATTACTTCAATCTATGGCTTCCTATAACCAAGTAAATCAACATTAATGAGTCCCATTGTGTACATAAGGATCAATTAATATGGAGAATAAATTTTATCCAATTATCTAGGTATTTTTTAGTAATTTTAAGGAATATCAAGTAAAAGGAGTATCACGAACATATATATGTTATGGCGGAATAAGATGGGAAATTGTTGTTAGTTTGGAGTCTAACCAATCACCAGGGTCTAATTACAGAGCTCAGGGAACACCCAGTGTCGTTCTGCAAAAACATTTTCAGGAGTCTGGATCCATTTCGAAAAGATCAGATCCACCATGATCTACAACGACAAATGAGACTGCTACAGATTTACACCCCCTTACGTGAGCTTAAGGTTACTACTGAAACCTGAGTTTCACGGTAACAATTGCCCAAAAACTTTATAAGAGAGGGCTGTATCCCAGAAGACCCTTTGTTTGCGGTCCGTTCACAAGAGAGCACGTTCAGCGTGGTGCAGACAACATACGCCTTGTATTAAACTTAACAAGAGATCCGTGTGTCAGATAGATGTGTCGAGATTCAGTCTAGACATTGATTCTTGACATACCTGTATCTGGAGAAAGCCTGGGACACGATACTCACCCTCGTTCATCAAGAAAAAGAATCCTTACGATGGTAGAAGTGTGATGGTTTAGACAGGCATTATGTTAGATGACCACATAACCCCGCATATGTTTTATAAAAGCTCCCTGACTACTATGAGGTATAGAGAGAAGTACTTAGTCCTATGTTCGACTTTTCAGTCCTATGTTCGACTTTTCAGGGGCACAATTGGTCCTGGATTGATTTAAATTTACGACAATTCTAGTCCAAGTAGGTATCAGCTAGACAACAATTTCCTGGAAAATAGAATATTCTCCGGATGCTTAGGCCAGCTAGATCTCTTGACCTTAACTCTTTACAGAATTTTTAGGACCCTCTTCTGAGAGCAATTGCAACTCTCTGTCTTCCACCGAGAACGATCCCTGAACTAAAAACTGCCCTTTTATAGGAGTGGAATCGACTGCTACACAGGAACTGCTCAACTTCCTTTTGTCCAATATGCCGTTACGATGAGGAGCTTATCTGGCAGTGAAGGGGGACCATATCCCATATTAGATTCATTTTCAGCTCGATATCACACCGTGGAATAAGGACTTCCCTGCATTATAAACTATACTGATTATCATACAAACATAAAGTGACTTTTGTATGGTGTATCTAATACTATACTCATACTAAATGTCATTAAAATCAGTCCATTAGTTTTTCAGATATCCCACTTCATGTGCAAATTTTCTTAATTTGCACATGCTTGTATAAAATGTTCAATAGAACTACGAGATAAAAAAAAGTATAGGCACTAGTAATAAATTATAAATTAATAGGAAAAATAAATTAACCAAGTTTAAAATGTAAAATAAAACTAATGAAAATGCGATGATTTCCAAGTTAATAGTAAACTTAATTAATATACATATCATAATTCAATAAGATTAAAACAATAAATTTAAAATAAGAAGGCTTGGCTGAAAATTAAAGGAGACGAAAGTAAAAAGGATTAGTTTAGTTTAGTTTAGCTTAGTTTATATTAACGCCGCACTAGAAGCAACACGAGGGTGAAAGTAAAAAGGAAATCGAGTCTTTAAATTGCTGTAAGTTTAATATTAACTAAAATATAATACTTAACAAACATGTATGTAATCTAATGATGAATTACCCGACTACAGAAATATAAAATTTAACTATGTTTAAAATGAATATTTAAAACCAACAACTTAAGAATAATTAAGTACTGCAGTGGTTATAATAGACAAAAATATCACTAAACCCTACAAAGCAGGAATAAAGAAAAAGGAAAAATAAGATAGTAAAGTCAAAAAAGAAAATAAAACAATTCAAAATGCTATCCCAGACATAGGGCTGAGAATGCGTGTTTATACTAGTATTATGGATCTACCACTTCCCACTCAGCATAATTACTTTATACCAAAAACAGATACAAGCAAAAGTTTTCATTCAAAAAAGTAATTAAGCCTAAGAAACAAAAGAAGGAATAAACAAAAATATCAGTACCCATTTTAGACACATTAAAATAATCCAATTATATATATATATATACAGCAGGATTGAGTGAAAATAAATGCTTCTTTGGCCATAACTTTTTCATTACCCGATTTTCAATAGTTCTAGTTGTGCCTGTAAGCTTTATATCTATCCTATGCATATTCTTTCTACTTTTTGAAAAAAGTACCAATCTCTTTCCACGCATTTGCGCTACCGCATGACTATCGGACAAACTCATCAAAAAATATTCTGGTGCTTGTTGTCGACACCAGGATTCAATAGAAGCTTTCTTCGAGCGCGGGGTCAGAATAAAAGTCATGTCTCTCAACTCTTTTGCGACGAAAACTCGGTCATCTAACCGCTCTCTCCGGACGGAACACTAATAGGATGCACTGTCTAATGGAAATTCGTGCAGCTTAACCTAACTGTGGGGGGAAATTCGCTTAAATCAAATTTATTTAAATTTTGTACAATAATTTATTCGCATGAATTAAAATTTAATAATTAAAGTTGTAATGAATGAAGCTTAATAATAGATAAGTAAATAAATCATGAATGAATTAATAATAAATTCAATAAACTCATTATTAATTAGTTAATAATAGATAAATAAATGACAAATAAACTGAATAAATAAAAAAATTAATTCGAGTGAAGAATCATTTGATTTAAATGGTCTATTCAAAAGTCATATGCATTACACCAAGCAACAAAGTCAATTTCAATGGTGACTTTTATATGACACACCCAGCTGTGTGATAACTTTTCCGGCGGATGCATCTATGACACACCTGTCGTGAAAGAGTTAAGGTGCTCTTTCATGTTTGGGAAATAGTGATAGTCGTGTGTAATGGTACCTATTTTATACGTTTTAGTAATAGTTTAATTTTTTGTAGTTTAAATTCTTCGTAGTTTTTCAATAACTTAAATTTTGATGTAATAATTTGACATTTTGTAAATGATCTTTTATATGTTTTCGCTAAAAAAAGTGCTTTATTTATGTAGCATATACATTAAATATAAACTAGCATTAGTCTTAAGAATTCGAATCTCAAAGTAAAATACCTTTTCGCTATCAAAAAATGGCTTCATGACAAAGATATAAAATTAAGCTTATTCTCTATTTTTTAAAAGTAAAAGGGACTCATATTAGATAGGCGTGTAAATACGAGATGCGTATTCATTTTCTTTTGGCTCACATCTCTCAAAATATATAAATTATTTCTCACAATACACAAACCCCCTTTGTTTCGTTCCAGACAAGGAGAAAATAAACCCGTATCTGTTCCCAAACGATATTTCTACTTCAAAAAATATCAGCACTAATTCATACTACCTCCTACAGACAGAGTCTCCATCTAAAAGTACCCCCTTCCCCCTTTACTTTTACTCCACCCTTCCATCTTCTTTTCCCTTTACTATTTTTTATTACTATTTTCCTTCTTCCACCCCTTTTTTATTATTATTATTTCATTCCTTAGCTAGGATTGAAAAAGAAGAATTCGATCTGAGAGAACCTTTTGTAGCGAATGCCTGGGGCAATGCTTCGTCAGAGGCTTGTGTGAAAGCGTGGGGGGAGGAGGTGGTCGAAGGGGGTGGATGGAACGAAACGTACCAAAAGATGCCAGATTCGGAAAGCCTGGTAATTAACGGAGATCCATCTCTCCCGCCTGATTGGCTGGAAGGGAAGTGCTTGTCAAATATGTCGGTATGAAAGTTCGCAATGTTTGCTATAGCAAACGATATTTTTTTCTTCCGTTCAGTGCAGTTCCTTTTAAAATGCTATCGTTCAAGCTTTGGCTTAAGCAATTTTACTCAGTTTCTGCACTGTATGCATTCAAGCTCGTAATTTTGACAAAACTCTCTTGCTTTACTTCTCATTCATAAATAATTTATAACCTGACGTCTACTAGGTGTTGTATCTTTGGATGTATACACGGAGGCCAAGCTACTTTGCTTTTTAAAAGTTGGGTAAAATAGCCCCTGGCGGTGGGCAACAGTAAACAGATCCTTTTTGTTTGGGGGTTGGAAACTTTGCGAAACATAAAAATGTGCTTTAGTTTGGAGAAACTTAATTTAGATAAAATACCCCCTCCGATACAGGCGGTAAATGATTAAAAACGAATTGGCTTCAGGTGATTTAGGAGTTGGAGATTCAGGTATAAAAATTTTAGATTTCGGAATTTCTAATTTTCCAGTTAACGTTGGAGGTTTTCCTATTCACTTTGTGCATTTGGTTTTTTTTTCCTCTTGATGATTAGTAGTACAACTTTTTCGAAACTTAATGATATGGACTAAAGAATCTTTTGCTCCGTGCCTCATAAAAATTTTAAAATAAGAAAATCATGAAGCTTATATAATTGTTTAACACACAAATTGAATGTGCCTGAGCATTTTACGAAACGATAAAGAAAATTCGTTAAGAATACATAAAAATTTGTTCTTTTTGTTTATGTGTTTTATTTCAAATATTACTTTTATCAAATCTCGTAAAGATATTTTCTTATGTTGTGAATTCTTTAGATTTCAGGAAAACAAAGATTGTAGTTGATCTTTAAAATCAAATTATTGAAAATTTGACTAACATTTGATTGCATTATTGTGTGTGATGTGCATTTCTCCTTTCGAATAAAATATATTTCAGTCAAATTTTATATTTTAAGGGTCTCGGGGGTGTTAGATTTATCTCAACTGCTCTGAAAATGTACACAATTTTTGACTAGCTATAATTCATTGAAATTAAAATTAATTACTATAATGTTTTTATACATGCTCTATAAATATATGAATTTTCTAAAACATGTAAAGTAATTAAAAATATTCTTCATTTTTTTTATATAGTATGAGCCCATGAATATAATAAAAAATATTTTAGGAAATTTGAGTAGGTTTCACTGCGAACAAGATATTTTGTACACAAATAGCTCTAATGACATACAGTAAGTTGATGTACAAAGTCAAATATACCTCCTTTGGAGTGTCCCCATTAAAAATGAGATAAAGGGTTTAAAATATTTTTTAAAAAAATAAAATATTTCAAACTTTTAAAAATTTCAAAAAAAATTAAGCATTTTCTTACTTTCTTAAAATAATAAATATGATTTTAGGTACAGTTTAAAGAGTGTATTATATTTTTTTTACACGTACGAAACTTTAAACGTCTAACAGCTTTTGAAATATCCTACGCGCAATATTTTTTAGTGCCAGATTTCTGTAAAATAATAATAAGTATTTGAGGTTCGTCACAGTAAATGTTAATAGCTGGATTATAGAGGCAGTCTCTAAAAATTGATGACTAGAAACAATCGACATGGGCAAAATTTCAAGATTAACAAATGTAAACTTTTATTTTGTTATCTTGTTTATCTTGCCAAGCTTCCTACTAATTTATCCCAAATTTTAAAACATTTAATTGAGCTTACTAAGCAAAATAAACTAAAACACACGTCGATTTCGAAAATAAGTGGAACGTGGCATGTCCATTTAAATGCTGATTTTACGAACACATTCTGTACTATTGTTTGAAAAACTTTTAAGTATCGTCAAATGGTTGATATCAAAATGTTCAGTACAAAAGGACGAATAACATGTGCTTTATTCAAAAAATCAAACACTTTGAATACTCTTGAGACTCCTTAATGTCTTCGCTGACGGGTTTACTTGCCATCTGTACCATACTTATGTTTATTAATTCAATAACGGAGTTTTATTCTTTGTCAAATAATTCAACACATTAAGCGGAAATTATACACAAAATTGTCTATTGATTTATTTGTTATTTCTTTTCAATAACAACAAAATCAAAAGAACGTTTAATATTTAAGGTTTTAGGAAAACTTTTTGAAACTAATTCAAAAATAATCTAACTATTTCAAAGGAATTTCTACGACTTTGAGATAAAGTAATAATTGCTTTATTAAAATAAAAATCTTCAAGCCAAACTGTAATTATCTTCAAGGATAAGTTTAATTTGCAATTCTAATTTAAACTTAATCAACAGAATGTTGGTAACAGATTTCATAATTTTAAACTAAATTCGGGTGATGACGAAAACAGTGAGTTAATATATGACTGTCATTATTTCTACAGCACGAAATGTAAGGATTTTGAGACCAGTTATGTTTTATGTTCAATATCTCTCGGGCTTACGGGGCTCTATAATTTAATTTCTAGTTTTGATCATTCGACTAATACCTCGGTCTTCTATCCAAACTATCGTTAATAATTTTTTTAAAAAGAAAAAGATACGAAAAGATATTTCGAAATAATGAATAGAACTATTAAGTAGAATTTAACATATATTAGATTTAAGTAGGACAGATAAAATAAGAGTATTTTCTATTATATTAAGGGCATTTAGATTTTTGAAAAAGTTCGATCAAAAATCCTCTCTCATCAAATGAAAATAATTTAGACAATACGAAAATAGTCAAACAAATCTCTTAATATTTGTTTGGATCAATTTGTATTTTTATTATTGACTGCATTTTACGCAAGTTTATATTCAATTTTTGTTATTTTCATTGATATGTATTTTGCATAAGATAATAACATTGTCATATCACACATAACATCATTTGTATATAATTATATTATATTTAAATCAATTGTATTTTCATTATTAACTGCCGTTTTGTATGTTTCATTTATGAATATGTTCAATGACTGTCTCGTCTTTATTAATACATATTCTGGGTGAAATAATTTTTTCTTATGCTACTTTCATGCCATCTCTACCCAGTATTTATCTTTAGCGCGTTGGCAACTTCCTTGTTTTGTTTGGAACGAGAACAAGGTTTGGCGGGAGACGCCATTTGTGTTCTTATTTCGCCGCACTGAAGCTGCTGGTTGGTGTTAAAGTAAATGACTTGTTCGTTACAATGCTTAATCCTTGTGCCGACTAATATTAAATAATTCGGGTCAGAAAAATTCTTTCACCATACGTTTGCTTCTTTATTATGTCTGCCTGCTCAAATGTCATTCTCGTCGCTTGACCGTGACTGAAAATTACGAGGCCCGACGCAGAAATAGACCTCGTATTGCTTGTAAGTGTGACTTTCATTAACAATTAATCAAAGAAGTCCCTTAATTACAAACCTTGCTTCTTTCTCAGTTTTGATACGTCTTCTACGATTATTCTTAGGTATCATTTTGTCGGTGAGCTGCAGATTATAGTTTTCATTTATCTTCTTGGTACAAGGAATTGCTATACCAGATGTAAAACGATATTTAAAGATATTAAACGATATTTATTGATTATTAACTTCACACTTTGAAGCAATACGAGGGTTTTGGGTGAAGGACCTCGAAATTTTGAATCTCGGTCAAGTGACGAGGACGATATGTAGTTAAACTAGCACCTTTTTCTCCAAACTTCTATATCCTCCGAACGAGAGGACTTGAAGCCTCTACAAATTTTAATGCACATCAAGCCCGCTTCACGATGGATCTATAATGGTATCAGAACTCGAACATATAACACATCGATCAATAACTCCCGAGACTAACCCAGAGATGGCGCTCGTAGTAAACCAGTAACCAGGTCTTTCTAGAGTACTAACCTTTGCTTGAAACGTGTCAAAATTTTAAGTCGATCGGACCAGGAAAAAGGTTTTTTGAAGTGAAGTGAAAAAGGTTTTTTCCAAGTGGGTGCCGCGATTGCTTTCGATGGAACAAAAACAGCAACGAGTCGATGATTCAGAAAGCTGTTTATCGCTATTTACTCGCAACAAAAAAGATTTCTTGCGAAAAAAAAAAGAAGAAAAAAAATTTTTTTTTGGGGGGGGAAGATTTGGAAAAGCGTTGGAACGATTGTATCACCCTAAAAGGTGATTAACAAAAGGTGTTATGTTGATGAATAAAAAAAATTTTTGCAAAAAAAAATGTTGTTTTCAATGTTAGACTCGGGAGTTATTGATCGATGTGTTAACTCAACGAAAACGAGCTCGCAACCATAAGCACTTAACCACCGCAGCTACAATGTAAACGAGAGAAACCAATCGGAAAATAACAAAGTTTATTCATTTTACGTGATTATTACTATATATTTAAAGTTACTAATTAAAGAACTAATAATTGTTGGCTAATAATTACTAATAATTATTATTATAATAATTAGTAATTATTGGCTTTAAATATATATTGAATCATTTTAACAATGCAAATAAAAATCATTTTATCATAAATAATGTAATAAACTTGATTGCTTAATTTATGTCAATATTTCGGAGAAATAAATCGAAATAAGAAAAGGAACGTA
>BMAW01067529.1:35181-54883 GCA_019974015.1 Nephila pilipes | reverse complement strand
AATATGTGATATATATATATAGCATATATATATATATATATATATATATATATATATATATATATATATATATATATTACACATACAAGAATAAAAAACTAGCGTCAAGTTAGCTTGAAAGAATACGAATAGAACTCTTTTTTTTTAAAAAAAATATTGAAAAGAAATTAACATTTATAATAACCATGACCTCTATGATAGTGCAACCATGTCCCACATTTTTAAAGTCATTGTGAAATGACCAGTATAGCCGAGATGGTTTTTATACTTAAATTTCCTCCCTATGACCACATGAATTCTTTGAAGCCTAATTCAGTTTAACTTGTAGCGCTTTTTATTATTCGCATGATGATAACAAAAAATATACTTATATCTAAGTTTTCTTTATGTCACTATTTCCAATTCCTTTTGTGGCCGCGGTAGCCTAGAGGTCATGGTTTCGAATTCGTGGCCGACGGTTTTCGTTCAGTCGTGGGTTCGATCCTTGGCCACTAATGACCCCCCTTGTAGCCGGGGCTGATGCACGTTAAATCTGTTCGGGTCTAAAATCCTCCCGATGGCGAGGTATGGAAGTTAGGAGAGGGAGGTGCTAAGTCAGGTGTTGTCCTCGTCACTTGACCGAGATTCAAATTTACGAGGTCCGTCGCCAATATAGCCCTCGTGTTGCTATTAATGCAACGTTAGTAAAAACTAAACTAAAAAAAACTCGAACTCCTTAAAATTTGTAAACCAACTCCTGCATTTAAACTCAAAAAAGCATTCATTAAATTTTAAGTTCTTTTAATTCACTTAACATTCCCATTTCCCCATAAAATAATTATAACAAATCCGCAGATTTTGGCCCTCATCTTGGCCTCTAGGATCATATCTGGGACAGGTACTCGAAAGGTATTTCACAGGGCAGTCGTAAGTAGAATAACTCGCATTCGACAATCAATTCTACAGAAATGTTGTCAGCAACCATTTCGTACCCTTGACCACTGACTCTCCGCGGAAGTGAATGTTCTCTTTACCTTTGCATACAAAATAAGAAAAAAATGTGTTTTGATTATTCATAGATTATAGACTAACAAATGTAACTTGTCTCATAAATATTTGGACTAGTATTTTATTTAGGTAACAATTAAAATAAATGGTTTAGAGTAATAAAAATAATAAGCGATTTATAATATTATGAGTATGAAAGTTAAATATTTGTTCGTATTAATTAATAATAACGTAAATTAATAAAAAAAAATTGCTGTCCCGAAAATGTGTATACAACTACAAAAAAAATCGGAATTACGAGTTCAGAATTAAGAAATTAGCATATTCCAAACAGTTTTTATGACGTAATACTAATAGACTATAAAAGACGAATTGGTATTTTGATTTGAATTATATTATAATATTTGAAGGTTTTTTTTTTTTTTTTTTTTTTTTTTTTTTGACCATCATGAATATTGGACAGCTATTAACTTAGATCTTACTCATTTTAAAACCTTTAGGAGGAGGGGGAAGGCACTAACATGAGATATGTATATCCATCAATGCCAATTTTCAAACCGTCGGTTTTAAAGCAACATATTAATCACAGTTTGTTATATTTAGAACCTTATTTGCTATAAATTTTAGTTTAAATTAGAAAAATTGTTTTCAAACAGTGCATTTTTTTATATTAATTTCACCTCTAAAAATTGAGAACAATTTATATATGTGGAATGTTGCCATGGTGACTATATCAGAAGGTTTAAAATGATCGACCGGGCACCTCAACTGAAATAACAATTTTATATTAACTGAAGAACATTTAAAACAAAATAAAAAGTAACACAATACAACTGTAGGTTCACATTCATGGGGGGAAGGGGGTCAGCGTCAAAGGATCGCAAAACGACACAATTTATTTATAAAGTATTTTCATAAAATCTTATAGTAGAAATAAATCAAAACATTTTCAATATTTCTTCATACTTATAAGTTTTAATTTCTTTCAAATAAATACAATAATTAATTTTTGAAAGAAATTAAAAATATCAAAAGATTAACATTATTAGCTCGAACTTTAATTGAAAGCAAAAATTACTTGTTGATGTAAAATATGTTTTTCCGTCAATTTTCAAATTTAGTTGTAAATAAATTATGTATCGCTCTCATTATTGTTCTTAATTTAATTCGGCAAAAAAGTAAAAAAGAGTTGATAGCAACAGAAAAATGTTACTTTCTTGAACCTATTTAGTCAATAGAGGAATTTTAAAAAAAAAATTAAAGATACGATACTTTAAATAGAACAGAAGAGAGATAAAAGTAAGCCTCTAGTTGCCCATTTTTTACACTAAAATCGTGGGAGGCTTCTTGCCTATTTATACCCACGCGCATTGTTTTTATCGCACTTTTTTAATATCTTGAATATTAGACAATAAACTAAATCTACTAAACTTTTTATTTATTACAATGAAATTCGTGAATTTTTTAAAAAAGATATTGCTATGATATTATACCCACGTTTCACTGGTATAGAATAATGCGAGCAGTTATAAACTTCTTTCTCAAATGATTGTCATTATTCATGTATGAAATTGATATAATACATATCATATATCGTAGGATATACATATGGTTAGCACCAAAAATAGCTATTCATAAATTTTAAAGAATAAATACAAAAGATTAATTTATTTCAACTGATTTAATGACAGAAAAGTAAAGAGAAATATTGAAATCTTTGAATAATTTCAGAAATCACAAAAATAAAAAATATATTCAGTGCTATCTTTATTACTGTTAGTGGTACAAAATTATGCTTTTGTGTAATTTGTATTTAGAACAATAGTAAATACATATTTTCAACTGATATACTTATTTCAAAAATATTCTTAAACGCATGAAAAGAAAACAAATGTCCTTGGTGAAAAGTATACTTTTAAATGAATTTTTTTTTTTAATTTTCTACATACTTTTAATTCGAGGGTGGTTCAAATAGTACTTCAATTTGAAGACATGAGGCATCATTAAGGTAAATATTTGTAACTATTGGGTGTTGCCATCTGTTAAACGGAGTGGAAAAAAGTTTGACATTGATTCATAATTTAGTTTTGATTTGATAGTCATTTTCAGATTTTGATTGCTGACTCATCGAGTTGACATCGTCGGTGAGACCTGGATTCTTCATTCTGAGAATCCAGTGAGACTGGATTCTGGAATCAAGCAACAATCAAAAGGTTTTTTACTTCCGGTGAATCTTCTCTAAAAAATGGCGAAGATGGTCTCATCGGCTGGAAAAGTTATGACGAAGAATTTTCGAGGTGCGAAAGACGTCATAATCCCGAATCCGAGTATCTGAGACTTACTTGTAGACATCAATCTACTGAATAATTATGAATTAACAAAACAAACCATTTCGATACGACGACCATCATCTCTTGGAATTTCGAAATATTTTTTGAACGATTCTCGTGTTATCAACAATTTATATGAACCATTATTAAGTATAACTATGTTTTTAAGTTTTAAGAACTATGACAGGAATCCGTCTCATAATTCCACGGGCCATTTGGACTAAATGGTACAGCTTTATATAGTTGACGTTATAATCCATAATCAACAATTTACGCAGGATATGAAGAACAAAAATACAAAAAAAAAAAAAAAAATTGAAAACGTTCTAATGCAAAGTTTTACAAACAACAGATTTAGCCAATCAAGTTGGGCCATTTTTTTATAATTATTATTAAATTACTCATTTAAATATAAGAATTAAAGAAAACGCTAAAATATCGAGAAATGGACAATAGTAAACGTTTCCGCTATTAAAATTAATTGTAATTAAAATTAAGGCAAACGATAAATTATTAAATTGAATATTATATCAGCTAAATGTAATTAAAATTAAAGGAAACGATAAAAAAAATTAAGTGATCTGGTACGCCATAATTGATCCAATTAAAACAATAGCCCCTTGGGTGGCTAATAAATCCTCAAATTCGATATATACATAACTTCGGTAATACAAATAGTCTTAAATATAGAATCAACTTATCCAGATATTAATTCTAGTGACAACTAGCAATTAAATCTAAGGAAAGTTTATTCTTAATGAAAAAAATTTTTTTGTAAAATGACGTCAGAGAGAGAGAAATCTTTCGATCCCTTACATTTAAATTTCTATAACTGGAATCACCTGATTTTTTTTACCTAAGTTTATAAGCAATTTCTATAAAAGTATCTGTAAAACTAGTTTGACTGCAAGTATACTTATTCAACGGGGAAGAAGTACTTCAATTTTTCTCAACAACATTTTCAATACAACTGATTTATTTTAAATAAATCCAAATATATTTTTGTGTGAAAATATTATCATATCAGAATTGAAAACGAACATAAGAAAGTTAATTTAAGAAATGACGAATGAATTATATTTATCCCTTATAAATGCATATTTGTTAACGTTTTCTTAAGCAATTCAGTAAAAAAAAAAATCAACAACGTACCTTCCTTCAAGAATAAGACCTTCCCACTTTAAACTAAATTCGAATTCCTTTTTTAATGGGTTTTCTTTAACTCACATTGTAACTTCGTCTGGGTCAAAATTTAAAAGCTTTATTCTCACATTTTAAAACGCCCAATTGAGCTAAAATTTTCTATACATGATTGTTTTGGATGACAATACGATAATTTAATTATAATCAATACAAATTAATTGATTTAAACTAATTATTAATGGGTTTTCTTTTACTCACATTGTATATCCGGTTCAAAATTTTAAAGGCTTTTTTTCTCACATTTTAAAGAGCTCAATAGATCTGAAATTTTCTATACACGATTGCTTTGGATGACAATAGGATAATTTAATTATAATCAATAAAAATTAATTCATTAAAATTTATCATTTAAAGAATTAAACTTTTTGCCAAATTTATCCCGAAGTCGCCAAACGGTCGCCAAATCCATCGCCAAAGTGCAGGGGTCATTGCTTGAATTCTTTTTTGTTAATTATTATTATGTTAAAAAATTAATGAAAAATAAATTTTTAATTTTGATTTTCATTGAAAGTTTGAAAGAAAAACCATGTCCAAAAAAATCGTTTTTTACCGGTATTATTATTCTTGAAAATATCCCAGATTTTTGGTTTACTGATTTACAGTATTTTACATGTGAGTGTTTACTTATTTTTATTACTAAATCGGGTTTTTCTTTTTTCAGTTTTAACGCTCTTAATTCATACTTTTCTCCCAAAATATACTGACTTCAATTAGAAAGTTTTTTTTTATTTCGTTTTCATTCATTATAATTTGGTTTTCAATGGAGAATTATGTGTAGACATCGAATATCAAGCTTTCTTTCAAATTATAGCTAGTATTTCAAAGAAATTCATTAACTCTTATAAAAACGAATACCTCGTGTACTGAAATGAGAGAATGTACCCAATACCATTGTCAAAAATAGTTGCCTTCTTAACTTTAAAAGTATTTCTATGAAGTTTTATTCCGCTCTCTCGGACGTTCTAATTAAGGTCGCTTGGTCATTAGAACAAAATGATAGTGGTCATTAAAAGGAAGCTTTTGATGTAACTCTAATACCAATACGAATTTAAGAAACTTGAATCCCAGTTACTTCTACACCTTTTGTTATAGGATTTTTTACCATTTGGGATACTTGTTCGGCCAGAGATCTTTCTCATTTCTAATCTACGTAGAATATTTTCACCAGTTTCCTTTCTTCTAGAAGACAATTACTGCTATAGAGTTTCTTCACATTTTCTTTCAAATATGTTATGTACATGGTTTATATTTTCGAATTATGTCTTATAATATAATATCCTCAGAAATACTTGGGGTTTATACATTGAATGGTAAAATATAAATAATAATAAGCATAAAGATATTCAGATGAATAGTCTTTTTGTAGGTATATGTTTTAATAAGCAACATGACTACATTTAGCCTACTCCGGTTAGGCCTCTATTGTATGAAGGTACTTATTAGAAAATTATTTTGAAACTTTGTGACATTGGGCTATTCGCGGTTTCTCTTCACTAACCTTGGGGACTTTTAATTGAGATTGATTTCTTTGGCTAAACAACCTTTGCCCAACCAAAAATGAAACGTGATACGTAAAGTTATTATGTAAAGCAGTTAGAAATGAAGTGAAATGGTTGATTTAGGAAATATATAAACTCCGACTGAAAGTAGCAAGAGGCTGAAGGAGTAGAAAGACTGAAAGAGAGGCTGTAGGAGACGTGAAGCTGAAGTGATAGATAAGAGGGAGGAGGAAATAAAGATTGAAATAGAGGGTTCGAGTAAAGATTGTCGCTAGAAGTATATTGGCTGTTGTTCTCAACAGTTGATCCAGAGTCTGAGTTGCAGTCGAGGAAGGACTAGTGGTAAGAGTCTGTTAGATTGCTATTGGTGGGTTGAACTAAGGTATTAGAAAGCTTACCCTGGAGAGCATAGCCATTCGTTGTCATAGTAAATATAAGTTAATAAATTAAGTATAGATTGTTCTAGTGTCTCTTTAATTATTTGTGTCGTAGTGTTTAATAATTGAATCTAGTGATGGCACAAGACGAAGCCCGGGTCGGGCGGGCGTCACAACTTGACAGATACGACTGTCGTAAAGCTCTTTTTTTCCTTTAATGTTATAAGAATATTCCTTTCACCTTGACAGAAATTCTTTCTGTGCCGACATACGAGGGAGTATAGTAAAGTTTTAATTATTACTAATAAATAAAAGAGGTATCTGAATAAAACTGGTTCTCTATATTGATTGATTCTTGTATACATAGTGTTTTAAATAACTGGTATTAATGTTCATTTGTTTATGCTCAGGAAGCCATGATTAAAGTAATCCGCAGTATAGAGAAGATATCTTTAATTCACTTACCTCAATACAATGCGAGCACATCTTTCAAATATTCAAGACAGGGTTGGATCCTATCCTCATAAAATCGCGCATTGAAACAAGAAGACTTACGCACTCCTTAAGCTAGCAACCTCCTCATTATTGTAACCGTATCAATTCACTTCTCTGTCTCTTTTATACGAACTGATTATATCTATTCATTCCACTTCTAATACTTAATTTGTATTATTGCGTTTCATTTTATTAGAAAGAAGTGGGACACACTTAAATATAAAGTCAGAAAGAAACCCTAGATGTTAAAAGAAATTTCGCGAATAGTCCATGTAATAAGTGGATCCGAATCAAGAACAAATACGCTGAAACCAGTTCCAATCTCACTAATTGATGACTGTTTAATCTCCTGGCACTGAATGTAATAAAATGTTCTCCCGAATTTCAAACTCTTTTCTACTTATAAACTCTTCAAATCTCTCTATCTGACCTTTCTCTAACTCACGACACTTTAACTAACGTAAGCCCTGGTTTATTCACAAGCAGAAATTCTCAAATCAAACAACGTCATATGGAATACTATAAATTCAATTTAAAGTAAATGTGGTAGAGAATCCAGTTACAATCCAAATTGCATCATAAAAGTAACTAACGAAGCAGAGGAATTAAAAATACTAAATTTGGCTAGTGGAATAAGAAATTGTTAGAATCGATCATTTGAAAAATCAAAAAATACAGGAGCTAGCTATCGCTATCAGAAAGGAATCATTGTTATCTCTCCTTTAAAGTAGTACGCACATGTCATGGTTTCAATATAACGCGGCTTACAAATACAGAATTATTCAAAATGATTCATCCGATTCCAAAATTCCATATGTTCCTAAATGAACGACACAAAATAATAATTAATACATGAATGCAAAAAGAAAATGTACAAGTTTTTTTTTACAAGTGTTCAATATAACTTACTTTAGTTACACGTATAACCTCAATTCGATATGTAAATTTCTACCAAACACGAAGTAAATGAGTGTACTGTAGCAGAAATCCGTTGTTTAAGTTCAGATAAATTAGTAGGTAATGGCGGAGCATACACTTTATCTTTTACAGACCGGCAAAGGAAGAAATCGCATAGAATCATATCATGTAACTTAGGGGATCAGTTGTGTAACATCAAAAAAAATCATCTTGTCCACTGTGGCCGATCCAACTGCGAGGTAGCTCCGTGAAAGCTTCTAAAGTAGCTTTCGTAAAATAGCTTAATGAAGTACACTCGAGGACCTTATAATGTTTCCAATATAAAATTTGCACAGTTTTCCTTTATTACTTATCACTCTGTATCGTTTATATTTGAATGTTTGGAATTTTGAAATCGGATGAATCATTTTGGATAATAATTTTGTGTGGACACGTCGGTATTAAATTAGACTGAAAGTATGAACTCATCTCTTTATTCTTCTCAAAACATAACTAACTATTTACAGCTGTTGCCAACTGCGCAACAGAAATATCTGATATAGTCTCGTTTCCTGCACCTGCACTTTTAAATTTACGAATTTATGTTTGGGTAATTACCACTTACCACATAGATGTATATATGGCCGCCGTGGTGTGGTGTTTAACGTGTCTGATTACGAGCAGTCTGATTTAGGTTCAATTCCTGGTGTCCTTGGATTGGGTTGCTGGCCATGGGTCAACTAAGATTCATCCCTCAATGGTTGTTGAATGAGAACCAAGTTCGCTTCGGAAGTTAACTGGGGTCCAGCTTCAAACTAGCCAATCTGCCTGGACATACACTAATTAGCGTCACAAGCCGAAAGGCTACAGAAACTGAGATGGGTATTGCCTAATGGGCCTTCTTGGTCTTGGCAGACTTTAAAAACACATATGTATGTGTAAAGAATGTTATACGCTTAATGTGAAGTTTCTATGGGACCAATTAACCGCTTTTAAAGAGATATTACTTAACGGTTAATTTTTTTTACGTGAACGAAAAGCTTTACTGAAGATTTTGGACAAACATTTCTAATCCTAGTAACAAGTTAAGCTTGTAACAACAAAATGTTTCGCTAAGAAGGAACTTGAGAGTATCAATATTTAAAAGAAAAGATATATTCTCATACACGAGGGGGGGAGGGAATTTAAAGTAATCATTCACCTGAATTTCTTTAACGATTCAAATATAATTTAAAACTGTATAATTAAAAATTGCAAATAGTATATCAGGACGTTATGTCTTTAAATCTTTAACACATTTAAATTCCTCTATTTCTTAAAGAATGATACGAAAAGTCAAATTATTTAATTTGTAGAATGTAATATCTGTAATAAAAAGGAAAAATAAATCCAAGAATTTAGGATAGTATTGAGTCGAGTGTTTGATATACCGTAAACACGTGGTATCTAAATCTAATTACTGTATCCTATCTCAAAGTTCATCACTTTCTAAAATGTTTGACTAAATACAGAAGAATTAAAATTCAAAATGAAAAGGATTCTCACACACTTTTCCTTTTAACTAACCTTTGGGATTATTTTATTAAGAATTGAAAAACTCACTTTGAGAAAGAATTATAACTTATGCCAATTAGTATTACTATATAAGGAGAATAGTAAATAAGAACTTATCAGGGAGAGAAATTAGAGGTATTAGAGGGAGATTATAGATAACAGGAGTCAGAGGAAATATCGAGATTGATGAACGCAATTTGGGTACGAGAAGGTACAAAGGGATCTTCAAAGAGTACATTCCTGATTCGTATCCAGTCTCCAGAAAGTTAAGGGACTTGAACCCGTATTTACAACTCTGCTATCGCTGCTATTAAGGTAGAATTATCAATTATTGTCTGTGGTTAAGGAAGCGATTAAGTTAGTAATCAATTACAATTGCAACGTAATACAATTTAATTTTTTGGTAATTCTAAAGTAAGAATAAATTTAGTTAAACGTTATTTTGACTATTTAATGATTAGTTAGGGCTCTGAATGTTAATAACAAGTCTGTTGCATTGTAAAACAAAAAGATATATATATATATATATATAATTTCAAATTCTCATTCATAATTCTTATCGCCTCCCTAATACAATAACAATGTATTTTGATTCAAAAACTACAATAATAAACCTTGACTATAAGACTTACAAATTACCAAAAATAAATAAATTTGTTTTTATTTGGCAACGCCGATGTATTACATTGACAATTCCAGAATTGAGACCTCTATATTCCTCTCTGTCTTACATTCACTCTATCAAACCACGGCTGTCCTGAAAAGTCCTGATTTGTTTCTAATATTATAGAATATCTACGCAAATGTGTACAAATGTTGCAACATGTTTCATTCCCTCCAGTCTCAGATGAGTCATTTTTTTTCTGTCACTATGGAATCTATTGTATATATGCATGTTTCAATTTGCGTGTTAACAGCAAGTCAAGACAATAGCTTCATACAGAATCAAGGATAAATTTTTCAGTGGGTGTAAGAGAACATTAGAACTCAGAGTGTCTATTTATAACATAAAACTTTTCTATCTAAAATCTTTACTCTGCATTACAGGCCCCAATGGAGTCACTAACAACGATTATGCTAGTTTTTAATTAAGTATAGATAAGTTAATTATTAAATACACATGCAATTCTGATAAAATCCTATTTGTAAGTGTATTATTCAGTATTTACTCGTAGTTAACGTAATCTTCTCTCAAGCCTAAGAGAGCTACTTAGAACGACTAAACTTGTTTTTATTTAAGTATTGATATGTTAATTATTTAAATACATTGTGCACTATTGGTATAATCTTATTTATAAGTGTATTAAATCAGTATAAATGTGTATTTTATCTATTTTTATTTTTTATTTATTTATTTGCTATGTTAGAATGTATTTTGTTTTGCTTTCCTTTCAATATATGAATCAATTTTTAATATTTTTTTTTTTTTGAAATTATCTCACAT
The DNA here is from genome assembly GCA_019974015.1 of Nephila pilipes. NCBI lineage: Eukaryota > Metazoa > Arthropoda > Arachnida > Araneae > Nephilidae > Nephila > Nephila pilipes. The sequence continues at coordinate 44,097 of BMAW01067529.1, read as the reverse complement.
CTCCCCGCTTAGTGTTATCACTCCCTCTTGGGAGACGTGCTTCACTGGTTAAGAATCGCTTCAATAAATGGAATTTGGCATTCTGCAGCAAAAATGGGAAAATACAAAAATAAATTCTGCGTTCAGTATTTATACATAATTTTTATTTAACCTAACTGAAAATTATATTAAAGCATCGATATTTTATAAGTCATTCGCATTAAGTTTGACTTTGATTTAGGAGGGTGGAGCAGATCTCTATTCATTACATTGGACCTATCCAATTCTAATAATGAGACAGATTACCTATATGCGTGCATTTTATCAGAAGGCAATTTGAAGCATCTTAATAAAACCAGCTTTGTGTGTAAAACCTTAACTATAGTGCAATATAATCAATAGCAATAACTGATATGCAAAAAAAAAACAATATCTGCATCCAATTTGCAGATAAATTAAAATAATTAATAAGAATGAAAGGAAAAAGAAGAGAGAGTTTTAAAAGTTTTCTTACACTATACTCGTATTTGTACATAAGGTCATCACGGCATTGTTACTGAAATTAGCCTTATCTGGCGATAGTCAGAAATACCACAGCTGTATGTGTAATAAACAGTTGTCGAAAAATGGGGGATCCCATTAAAAAATTTCACAATCATCATCAGCAGATAAAATAAATATCATTCTTGATGGCTCAATGATGGGTGTTGTTGGAAATTAACGTCGCACTGAGAAGCAATACGAGGGCTATTGGCGACAAACCTCGTAATTTTGAATCTCAGTCAAGTGAAGAGGACGACACCTCAGTTGGATCCTCCCTCTCCAAACTTCTATACCACGTCAACTGTAGGTTTTAGAACCTCGACAGATTTAATGTGCACCAGCCCTGCTACACGGCGGGTCTTTAGCCCTTAAACGCGTGAATTTTTATTTTTAACAAATAATATTTGAAATCAACCGGGAAATGGGTATAAAAAAATAAGAAATTTATTTTAATTTTCAAATGAAACATTGATCATCACGAAAAAACTGCATTTTTCGTGCATAAATTTATCAGTATGTGCAAAAATATAAATATTATTCGTTACTCTTACCTCATTTCTATCCGAAAAAAAATTTTCCTGTATGTTTTTCTTACTTTTTAAATATATAATCGAAATTCGTAACACCCTCCGAAATGAAATTGTAATAAGATAGCGCGCCAACGATGAAACTTGTCACATTTTAAGAAATAAAATGTCAAAGATTCTAGTGTGTTGAGAAACGATAAAATAGTTTTGGTAAAATAAAAATTAAAGAAAACACTATGCAAAGGTTGCGCAATAAAAAGAAATGTAAGGTTTCAAACATACAATGCAGATCTACATCGCTACGCATTTAAGGGGAAATGGCATAGGGGCTTAGGCTTCCGTCTACCGGCCATTTTGATTTCGTGGGCGTAATGTTAATCCTATGGAATTTCAACTAACCTTCTCTAATTTTTACTATTTAACCTATTTGATTGCAATAAAGTGCATCTGAAAGAGCAAAAAATAACGAAGGTTTCCGCGAAATTACATTTTCTCCCTCCAGATTTTTAAAAATACTTTTGCCCCTATCTTAATGATTCATTTTTTTTAAATATTTTTAAAAATTGGAGAAAAAATTATTTAATTCCACTGAAGCATTTATTATTTTTTGCTCCTTCGTATTACACTTTATTGCACTCAAAGATCAAATAGTAAAGAGTTGCGAACGGTTGTCAAAATCCCATAGGATTAACATTATATCCACGAAATCAAAATGGCGGATAGACGGAAGCCCTAAGTCCACGACTCGAAGAAAATAATGCCTGCCACGACCAGGACCACAAACCTACCTAGGCCACTTGATGGTTAAGAGGCAATTAAGTTCTGATGCTAATGTAAAAATTAATAACTTTTAAACACATTTTTTTTTTCTTTAGAATTGTGTAAATAACCTAAACTTTGTTCCAGAATCTGATCATTAGTTCCCAAGATATTCAAACCCTCGTTAGGAGGTTATGATATAATGAATTTGTATTAATTTTAAGACTACCTCACTCAAATAATTTAACTGAAAAATCTCTAAAGTCTGATACGTTTTCGCTTTTTCTAAGCCGTTTTCAGTTTAATATTTTTATTTAACTTTCAATTATTACGAATAACTTTTGATTAATGTTGGTAATTCAAAAATAAAACAAATTATTCATAATATTTTTTTTTTCATTTTTGAACATGATGTGTTTAGTAAATTGATAGTTTATATATGTGAATACATATGTGACTAATTATATAAAAGGATTCATTGCTCATATCTGACTTTTCGGCTCAACTATTTTCTGAACAATCACAGATAATTCCATAAAAATTTTAATTCATGACTTTTAAGCGGTAGAAATCTGCATATCAAAATACCAATTCACTTTGTATTGCTGTATTTAATTTATATTTTTCATCCTGAGAGAACATCGGTTTTTTTTCATTCCGATATTTATATAAAAGGAAAATCCGTTCGTTGTAAAAATGTTTTTTGAAAAGTTTTAAATTTAATTTCTAATATAGTTAAATGTTCTAAGACACTCAACATTAGTTGGTCTATTTATTTAAAGTAGAACTGTTGAATAAAATTGTACGACATTTGAAATGTTGGCCACCTTTATGGATGTAAAATCAATTACATTCCTTCGAAATGAGAAAAATTCCTTTTTAGAAATTTAAAAAAAAATATTCTGATAATCAAATTGCCATATATTTCCGAATATAAATCGGTCCGAAAAAATGCAGAGAGGATGTACCCCTCACTCTACCCCCCTCCACCCCAAAAAAAATTATCCAAAATTCTTCACAAAATAATCCAACCGATTTTTTTTCAGAAGGAGTAGTTCGAGTTTTTAAACAGTGTTGCATCAGTAAGTGTATGGATGGCAACGAGAATGATTTTATGTTGGAAAAAGAATTAAATTCTGGTATGGAAATCATAGAAAGTGATGATGATGATATGCATCCCGACATTCCATTCAGCGAATTTAATGAATGATACTGGTCTTCGATTGTAGAAAAAGATTTTGAAATATTCATTTATTTTTTTAAAATACGTGCTAACACGTTATTTCGAAAAATGGCGTCGACAAAAATGCATGGGCATAAAATAAATGATACAGGGCGGTAAGATGAAAAAATTTACACAATAATACAAAATGACTGTTATAACTACGCTTAGCTTGCTTAATGTATTTTTATATTGGTAAGATATATTTAATTTTTTTAACATAAGCATTTTATTTTAATATCCGAACAGAACATCATCGTTTTCTTTAATTATTTATCCTGTGTTCTCATTTTAATTTTGAACTTAATAATTGACTTTTATATGGCACAATCGTCTGTTTTTGTTCTTTTTGTTGTCAACATTGGTAGTGTTTTTTGTGCTTCAATATGTTTCACGTGCGAAAATAAAAATGCATAAGGAATCTATAGAGAATATTTTCTTTCTTGATAGTAATTGCTTCTGTAAAGTCTGGGGTACAGAAGTATTCTTACTTTATGCTAATTAATATTCATTTTGAACAATTCTACTTTTTAGAGAATTTAACAGAAAAGAAGAAAACGTTAGCACATGTTAAAATGAAATTAGCAAAGTCAATTTTTATCTTTTTTTAATAATAAATTCATTTTTTACTTTCAAAACACCCAAATTGTAAGTTCGAAAATTAAATTATTATTCCTCCACCTTCGTTATTTTTATGTGAGCGTTATCTAAGGTATTCTTTTATTATTTCTAGTACACATTTTGATACGTTTCCATTGGTCAAGTGCAAATCTCGCCTACATCTCTTTTTCCGTTTCCATGACAACTTAACAAACCAGTAATATAAACACATGCGAGCATAAAAGGATGATTTTCATAAGAAGTGAACAGCTCATTTAGAATTATTTTCCACATAAATTTAAGATATGTAAATTCAAGAGATAGTTTAGTTTAGTTTTGTTAACTAACTCGTGCACTGGGAGCAACATGAGGACTATTGGCGAAGGACCTCGTAATTTTAAACCTCGATCAAGTGATAAGGACGACACCTGAGCTCGCAACCCCCCCTCTCCTAACTTCTACTCCACGCCAACGGGAGGACTTTGGACCCTGACAGATTTAACGTGCATCAGCCTCGGCTACATGGTGGGTCTTTAGCGGCCAAGGATCGAATCCACGACGGAACGAAAATCCGCCCGCAACGAATCCGAAACCATGACCACTAGGCTACCGCGGCCAAACTGAAGAGATAAAAACAGTGAAGTAGGCACATATTTTGGGAAATAGCGGATGCGTATACAAGTCGACCCCAGTAACTTAGCTGAAAAAAAGTTCCGGAAATTATCGGCTAAAACAATGAAGTATACGGCAATTAATTAATCCATTAACACCATAATTTAAAACCTTTTGTTATTTATACTTTATCCATTTTTTCCCAGCTACAAGGAGAATTGTTCTTGTTATTTAGAATGTCCCATGGCCGGGGTAGCCAAGTGATCGCAACCGGCATTGTTTTCCTCGAGTCGTGGGCTCGAGCTCTGATGCAACTGAAGACCAGCCGTAGAATGGGCCTGATGCAGGTTAAATCTGTTAGAGGCCTAAATCCTCCCGTTGGCAAGGTGTGGAAGTTCAGAAGGGGAGATGCCAGCTCAGGTGTCGTCACTGTCACTTGACCAACACTCACAATTACATGGTTCACCGCTTCTTTTTTTTGTGTGTGTGTGAGCTACTTGAACCAAAGCTATCATCCCCAGACTAGCTGCCGGCATGGATTAAAGAATCAACATCCCTTATAACCAAAATCGGGACATCAATAAACACATTTTGATATGCAATCCAAAAAAAGAAAGAAAAGAAAAATGAAAAATTGGAAGTATTAGAGCTATGACGTCATACTCTGTAAACAAATTATTAGCTTTTATTTTCTTTTGATTTTCGAAATTTTGCTCTTTGCTTCAACATATACTGTTATTTGTACCTATTATTGCGGAAATAATTTTCTTTTTGCCAATAAATGCTGAGTGCAGAGGTGGTGATTGGGTCTTGAGAGGCCAGTCTGTAGCTCTAAGCCCTTTGAGTGAGCTCGGTCTTCTTGGGTTTTCTGCCAATAGCCTGAGTGTTGCTTCTCAGTGCGACTTTAATAAACAATAACATTAAAGTGTCTTTTCTTGTTTACTTTACATCTTAAGCAATATATTTCTTCAAATTGTTTTTAATGACATCTCACATTCTATTTTCCTCACTGTTAATTTTTTAAGAATTTAGATTTAAGGCGATATCCCTGATCTACCGAATAGAAAATATTGGACAGGTGGCCACAGAATTGTGGGTGCGAGGATCCTTCCCGTCGCACACTATCATGAGGTCTGCTCCTGATTGTTAATCAGGATCATAAGAGATGAGCTTCCCATCTTTGCGTGTTAATTAAGACAATCAATCTAATATTCATAAGATCTAAACTCATAAACTCAAAACCTTTTTCCAAATAGAAAAATGTTCCAATTTTAAAAGATTTTTGCGGTTACAACGCATATATTCTTTTATCATACAATTTGTTCTAAGTTTAGAATTCAGGGTTTGAATTTAAAATATAAAGTTAATTTTCATTAAAATCGATTTGTTAATTCTTTATTAATGTCGTAATCATAAGCAACGCTAGGGCTATTGGTAATGGACTTCATAACTTTGAATATAGCTCAAGACGTCACCCGAACTGCCACTCCCTTCTCCAAACTACCAACGGAAAGACTTGCAACCTCGGTAGATTTAAAGTGCATCGGCCCTCAGGCGATTCTATAGTGGTATCAGGACTCTTCGAAAACAACATCGGCCACGAGCTCGTGACCATGACTACTCAGCTACTGCTGCCACTCATTAAAATGAAAATAGACGAAACGTAAAACGCATTAAATGCAGGAAGAAAATTATTTATTCGATTATAGAAATGAGGTTATACGATGCGTGATTGAAAAATATTGTTTCTTATAGTAAAAACTTTTATTATTTGTTATTTGTCACACGGCTTTCACAATTTTAGTTGAATCTGAAAGTAACATGTATCCTTCAAGTGTTGCATTGCTCATTTGTTGATATGACATCCCCTTTCCTCGTCTTGCTTCAACATGTGTTTAGTCGGACAAATCCGTCTCAGAAGAATTTCGATGGTGGTTGTCGTCAACAGGCTTTAATAGCAGCTTTCACCTCATCGTCAGAATGAAAGCGATGTCCCTAAAGGGGATTTTCCCCTCGAAGAGGAGATGAAAGTCGTAAGTTGCCAGAGGCTCTTTACCTTCAGCTGTCAGAAGCTCAATAATGCTTCGCAACTTCCACTTCATCTCCATGTGGGTACCCTCTCCTACAATTGTCAACACACCAACGATCTCTATAAATAGGAAACAGCTGAATTACTAAAAGATACATGCAGCTTTTTTTCAGATGCAACAAGTAGCCGCGGTAGCCTAGCGGACATTGTAGCGGACTTGAAGTCGGCAGTTTCCGTCGATTCACGGGTACATAATCTTATATTATTAAAAGTGTTGATGCACCTTCAATTTGGTCAAGAACTCAAGTCCTCTGAAGGCATGGTGTAGAAATTTGGAGGGTTGTCAGAAACTATCACTTAATCACTCACTCACATCATATGAACTTTCAAAATCGCTTAACAAATGAAAAATTCGAGCCTCCTGTTGCAACCCTTTTTGAGCTTTAGTCCTTTTCCTTTTACATTAATAGGTGTAAAACTTAAAGTTTATTTTCTCTTATTTGAGGAAGATGATTTAACTTTTTATGAGGAAGATTTTTTTTTCCGCGAAAGATAATTTATAATATAAATAATTTCACTTGACTGTTTGACATTTCAGAACCATCGATGTTACAACGCACGCCAATATGTTACTTCCACTTTCAAAGTAAAACATACACGAATCACGATTATTATTCGAAACATGAACTAAAAATAACATTTTAAACTAACAGAAGTTGTTACTCGTGATATTACTTTTTACATTTCTTACTTTTGACCTCTTTATAATATATCTCCTGATGTGACTCAAACATGAATGCTAAAACTATTTATTATCAATAATTTGTGTCTAGAGAGAAATGTAAGATGTTTCAGTTTCATAAGATGAACGTAATGCTTCACTTATATGAAATATTACGAGGTTGGTTCATAAAATGCCTGATCAAAATTTGATTTCAGTCGCATTGAGTTGTAGTTGTCCTTCTGAGTCGATTTGTTTCTGTCAATGAGATCTGGATTCTTCATTATATACCGGAAACCGAGCAAGAATCAAAACAATGCGCTCCTTCCGGTGAATCTACTCCAAATAAGGCGAAAATGGTCACCTTGGCGGGAAAAGTAATGGCGTCGATTTTCTGGATGTGAAAGGCTTCATGCCTTCTTTGTAAAAAGGGAAACGATCACTGGAGAATACTGCAGGGAGTTTTCCCATTCCTATTTCCCAACCCTAATATCACATTTTCGATTCCTAACACAGGTACTTTTTGAACCGACCTCCATCGTCCACTTTTTAAAATACTTCTTATTTCATTCAAGCAGCTTAGAAAATTATGCCTACAAAAAAAATTTAATAAATAGACTATTTGTTTCTACATATGATAATGCAAATTGTATCAGTGTAGGGGTATTTAAAGCAACCTTATTTAAAGAAAACAATTTATTAAACATAGGAGCTTATATTTTCAAAGCTATAAGAAATATATCATTAACATTGGTATTAATAATAGAATGAACTGTAATACATCTCACGACATACCGCTTATATTTCTTAGATTTTGGATGAGGAATGGGTATTTTGTAATGAAGAAAAAATATTTTAAAGAAAAAAATTGACCAATGACGCTCATAGGTCGCGAGTAAATCTTTTAATGTGAATGCTCTTTGTATCTGTAAATTTTTTTCTCGTCAAATTCCACTTTTAAAAGTAGTTTCTTGCACATTTTTCAAAAAATGTATAACCAATACGTTTTTTTTACAGAAGTTCAAAATGTCGTATTTTAAAATTCAATCTTAGATTATAATTAGTGTACTATGTATTACTTTTAACCACATATCATATTGTGATCGTAAATTTACTGAACTTTTTTTTCTATTGCTGGTAATTCGGTAGAATTATCAAATAAAACTGGAATATCGGTAAATTACCGAGAATTTTTAAGACTTCCAATATAAAATAAAAATTCTTAATAAAAGAACATTTTATTTCATTCTCATATTCTGTGACAAAACTATAAGAAAATAAATTGTACTTTTAACATAATGATGTAAATGAAATTCACAACAATATTTTGTAAAGATTCATAAATTATACTTGCCCTCGTATAACTTTTAACAAGGAAAGGAATTATAAAATATATAAATAAAGACGATATCTATTTGTCAACGTGTGTTAAGAAATAAGTACTTTAGAAACATAACTAATAAACACTCCTAATCACCTACTAATTGTGATGTAATTTTTACAGAACTCAGTCACCCGCCTCCAAATATAATTATTAAAGTTTTAAAAATCATTCCGGAATCGTACACTATTTGAATATATTTCTCCCTTATATTTTCAATAATTCAATTCTTTTTAAACGATTTAATTACTGTGTGTGGGAGGATGAGCAGAAGAGGATTAAAAAAATTCTGTTTTTATTTATAAGCTAAGTATTTCTTTCATATTTTATGTAACAATAGATATCGAAAGGATCTTGTGTGTTGAATTTTCTGAAGCAGTAACATTTATCATTTCTCTTTCAACCCACAGAACTAAGTTATATACATCAATTACCAAATTACACACACACACACACACACACACACACACATATATATATATATATATATATATATATATATATATATATATATATATATATATATATATATATATATATATA
>BMAW01067529.1:5203-35171 GCA_019974015.1 Nephila pilipes | reverse complement strand
ATATATATATATATATATATATATATATATATATATATATATATATATATATATATATATCGAGGATTGTTCAAAAAGTCCTTAGAAATTTTTAGAGTTGATGCTCGTAGCAACGAAAAAGGTTTGTTTATAGTAAGCATCATGACTCACTAGACAGTTGTCTAAGTCTCAGTTACTCGTATTCATGATCATGACGCCTTTCATGCCACAAAAATTCTTCATCATAACTTTTCCGGCTGGTGAGACCATCTTCGCTATTTTCGGAAAAGATTCTTCGGAAGCAACCCAACGTTTTGATTTTCGGAGCATAGTGATGGATTCAGGTCTCACAGACGGTGACAACTCGACGTAGAAGCAATCAAATTTCGATTCGGAAGCAAATGACTTCCAAACCAAAACTAACTTATGAATCAATGTCAAATTTGTTTCGACTCCGTGTAATAGATGGCATCACCCAACGATAACAACAATTTACCTTAGTAATGCCACCTGTCTTCAAATACAAGTACTTTTTGAACCATTCTCGTATATATTTTCACACACTGATAAAAAAAAACTATATCGAATAACCAGTGACGATTTTTGACTCAAATTTTTAATTTACTCGTAAGCCTACAAACTGGCTTAGTGGTATTTCAATACCTAATAACATACCAATTATAATGATTATCATCAGCGTTTCATACTTAACAATACACAAAAATAATGCGCTAAATGAAAGTTCCTAACATGCCTAATATTAGAACCGTTATATTCGCTCAACCATTTTCACATGTTAACGATAATCCTTATCATTTTTATTATTTTTTTATTATTTTTTTATATTTCTATGTATCACAAAAAAATATTCTTTCAAATATATTCATTAAACTTTATACCAGAAAACGTTGTCTATAAATTGGCGTGGGGGATGAAAAACCAAAGACCCTGGGAAAATTGAATTGAAAAATAGTGATATTTATAACATTTGAAAGGTCACCTCTTTGACCTTTCAAAGTAAACTTGATTTTTTTGTCAAATTAAATATTACTTTTTCTTTCCGCCAGCAAAAAGTTAATTTACCACAATTATATCTAATGGAAAGGAAAAAAACAATTGCTTCAGCTATAATTATGCATCTGATTGGAGAATTTCATTTTTAAGTGCTATTTCAAATTAATATATTCATCAAAACGTGTGATTAACTCGTTGATTTTACTCATAAATTACCCAAATTATTTTTAAATAATGGTTTAATTATTTTTTCTAATTGTTGTTCTGATTTTTACAAGCTTATTAGAATGAAAGGAATATACGTCTGTCCCATGATACAATCGTATTTTTTTCGAACACTTTTAAAATTTATTCATCCAATGCGCAACATTTACCAGTCGATATGTAGCTTTCTTATTATCCAGTTGCAATAAACTGTATATATTTATAAGAGAATTTAAAGGGCAATTAAACCATCCCAAAAGCAGTAAGACCCCAAATTAATGTCACATTTTTCTTCCAACGGTCATCATATTTTTTCCGCTTCTGCCATATCTTCAGTGGTTAATCGGTCCATAATAGTTGTCCTATATACTGCCGAAACGATAAATAATATTCCCGTAATCCTGGAATGTCTTTTTCTCCAAGAGATATTAAATCTAAGAACCTCCTTCTATTCTTTCGCTCTGTAATTGCGAAGCCTGTCGAAAATGTCCTTCCTTCGGGGACTCGATGGCTGGAGCAAAGAGAACCCTAGGATTTCTAGTTGGCTTCCTCAGTAAAAGCTATTATTTTCAACACTTCTGGACTGTCATTCATCATTTCGCCATCCTAGTGTTACAGAGATCGACTCGACAGATTGTTGGATTACAGGCGCCATCTATCGTGTTGCGTGAGTACTATTTATTGTATTTACGTGTGATTGAATATGTATTTCGTTAATGTGATTAGCTGAATTTATATTATTTTCAACATGAGTGATTCTTTAGAACATATGTTTTCCTTTAAGCAAAATAATTCTAATGTAATTAAGTTACTGGAGTCAGTTTTTATTCTATTTCATTTTAAGCGCAAAACATAGATGATTGTTCTCTTTACTTTTTAGAACTAATGCAAAAAGTTTAATGGTGCGTGTTAATTATATCATTTTATCTGAAACTACCAATAAAGGTTTATTTTCACCAATTACATATTGATGTATTTTTGTTAATAAAATTCTATTCAATATAATGGGAAATAATACACTGACAATAAAATTTCTGGCATACTGAACGTAATGATCATACTCCATACACACCATACTATCATACATATCATTCGTCACTTACTGAAATAAATATTTGGCATTTTCAGTGTTCTAAATAAGAGGACAGTTTTCATATTTTAAAGCTATTTCCAACAATTTCTGAAAATTAATTTATCAATTCATACGTTATTTTTTTCTCCCTATGAAAAGCTCTTATTTTAACGTTATTAACGAAATCTGAGATTATTTTGCATTACTTTAATGAGTTACATTTTTTATAGAAAAACAAACAAAAATTGAATGAATGTTATTATATAATAAATAAGGATTCATGAGCAATTTAAGAAGAGTTTAACTTGTAGTTAAAAAAAAAAGTGAGAAATTTTTATCTTCAGTAAAGTATGATTTTTTTTCTACTTAAAATCCCGATAACACTTATTGTTTAACAATTAAAGTTATATACTTCTTTGCATATAATGTACTTAATTAAAAATTAAATTAATTCAGAAATTTATTCAAATAAAGGTATAAAGGTGCATTCAAAAATATTTACGAATATCCTCTTTTAAATATAATTGACTACAAATATTCTATATGCATTAACTAAATTCATAATGATATGTAGATACTTTTCAAAAATAAATCAAACGAATATTAGATTATTTGTGCAATATATTCATAAGCTAAATGTTAGCTTATCTATTCCCTAAATTAATTTCAAGTACAACGTTTTAATTAATGATTTAAATTTAAATACAAATGAATCGTACAGACTAATTAAGTTAATAACCGTTTCTCATAAAATTGTTTTTTGTTATTTAAGAGCGTGAAAACAAAGGTATGAAAAGGTCGAAAATATGGAATATGTTTCTTTAAAATAAATTTTAACAGGATTTCCTTTAACAGACTTCATTCATTAAAATAAATTAAATTGAAAAAAAAAATAGAGAGACTTTTTATGAGAGGGATATGCGAATTTTATACAAAAAGATTGCCAATTAATTTAAGCTAAGGTTCGAAACAGTATTATTAAATAAATTAGAATGACTTACTATTTAAGTTGTACTTTTACAGACACTGATATTTTTCTGTAGAATCGGTGATGCAGAAATAAGTTATGAATAATAATCACATTTACAGCTGAACAACAAAGAAATTCATAAATTTTTATTTGGATTATTACCAGCTTATTTCTAAAGATAAATTATTTTTAATTAAAAATATTTTGAAGTACCGATATTTACAAAAATATCTCTATAATTTTTTAAACTCTATTATCCATTTAAACTGCATGATTTCTTTTATTATATCAAAATGATACTTATTGATTGGAACAAAATATTCAAATCCGTAATTTTTCCTTCAGAAAGACCTAGAATCTCCTACAATTCGAAAAAAAAATGAACTTTTCGAATTTTTATTAATTAAAAGTTTTCCAATAAAATGAAATTATTATGCTATAATTTTATCATAATGATTACACTTATATTAGTACATATTTGCTAATCGTTTTAAATTCATATCATGATTTACTTTTAAGATATTCCATTGGAAGCAATGCTTGCGAATATTTTCCAATGTTCTATCTCCTCAAAGAAAGATTTGCAATGAAAAGGTGTGATTACCGTTCTTCATTACTTAATTCTTCTGCCATATTTCCTAAACACAGACAATAATTATCAGATTCCCACTGAAAATGTGGAAGAGCAAGATAAAATACTTTATTAACAATCACTGAAGAACAGAGAAGGTCGCTCTCTCTCTCGATTCCCACTTAATTCGTCAATTTTAGATCATGCTCTGATAGTGAAATCTGAGCAAACTAAATCACTCATTCAGATTCAAACACCTCTCACTAACAGCTGCTTCTTTTCTCAGCACTTTCAAATTGAATTCGCATCAACAATTTAATCAAGATGCTTCAATCCAAATCACAAATATCTGTCAGCATGTCGTCGTCCTCTATCTCCTTCCATTTTCCATCCAATTCTATTTCAATTATATATCAGTGTCTCTAATTCAATCCAGTTCTATATTCTTCTCATTTACCTAATCATGTTTCATTTCGTTGGGGATAAATTGGGCCGGGTAGCCTAGTGATCATGGTTTCGGATTCGTGGCTGGCAGTTTTCGGTCAGTCGCGGGTTCGATCCTTGGCAATTAAAGACCCACCGTGTAGCCAGGAATGATCACGTTAAATCTGTAGGGGCTTAAAGTCCTCCCGTTGACGTGGTGTGGAAGTTAGAAGAGGGGACGCCAGCTTAGGTGTCGACCTCGTCACTTGACCGAGGTTCAAAATTACGAGGTCCGTCGCCAATAAAGCCCTCGTTTTGCTTCTAGTGAGACGTTAATAAAAACTAAACTACACTAAACTTAATTGGCAATAAGTTGTAATTTTATGTAATTCATATTATTAGAAAGTCTCCGAGATTAGTGGGGGGGAGGGGAAATCGCGAACGGGTTTATATGGAAAAATCCTAATGGATACTGTAGAAATAACTCAATTAGCGAAGATGTGAACAACTTTTTCAAGTGATTGAAATGGAGACAAAGACTTACCTTGAATGTTTGATATAAAGATATCTACCTCACTAGAAATCCTAATTCTGTTTGATACTACACTTAATAATGTTCATTTATCAGGTGTGGAAAAGCACAACGGTGCTAATAGAGTCAAGTTTTAAGAATGTCTAGTCCTCAAGAATACCGGAATATCTATAAAGGAACAAGAAATCCAATTTGGAATGGACAGATTAAAAAAATTATCAAAAGAGGACTGAACAAAAATGATTTAAACTAATTTATCGCTTGTCTGTCAATTTTTACAAATGTTTTTTTGAAGTTGTGCAAATTTATTTCACATGTTGTTTCTTTTCGTAACTTAATATTCTTGTTCCATAGTATCACGACATGAGCTCTGTCGTAATTTTCTCTACAGCTAACACTTTGAGAACTAATTGAACATTTCTCTTAGTAAGTGAAACATGATTTATTTAGATTAGATTAAAATTAGTGAAGTCAATGAATGAAGAAAACGTATATATAAGCAGTGAAACATTTAATGTGGAGTTTGATTGTCTTCTGAATGATAAAAAATATGGAGCTTTTGTTATCAAATAAGCCTTATAGTTACGTAGCAAGTTCGGATTTTGTTGTCTTCCCTGCAAAGCTACTACTTCGACGGGAAAGATAGTTTTACAGAGAATGTGAGAACATGTCCAGGAGTAATGAGGAAAAGTTAAGATTGATCTTGGCAGCAAATCTGGCGATATTTCTTGATGCCCTCTTGATGAAAGAACTAGGGCATTCTCTTAAGGGTATATGATATTTGAGTCACTGCTTGTATCAGTTGTTGTACAGAGAGACTGTAGGTAGTAAATGTAGGTTATTTGTGTTAATGCGATATTGTGATTTAAATTGCTGTATTCAATTATTTGCGCAAACTTTTAGCAATTGTATAGTTTTATGAGTGGATTAATTCATCCTATTTACAAAAAATATTGTGTATTTGCTAGAGATTCATAGAATAAATTTAGATTTGCTCGGAAGAACCTGTTTTTTAATTGTGTGCTCCCTTTTATGCATTGGTAAAACAATCTACCACATAACAATATATATCAGAACTCCGTTGAGTAAGGAATTTTAGGAGTGCGTTCAGATACGATCTACAAAGGAGTCAAGAACTCGAACCTGACTGGATAGGTAAGAACAATCTTTAATATAATTAAATGTTAAATCAGAGGCTTATAGGGATTGTTTACCATAGATAAAGTAGGTTAAAGTTAAATATTGATTACTATTGATCTGAAAAAAAGGATTTGATTATCATCGGTACATGACTTTCGCTTCATTTGACTTTGTAATTGTGTAATTCTCCAAATAGCCTTAGTAATGGCAAGTGAAGGAAGTAATGATGTAGTGTTATAGTATTTTCAGCTGTCATCATTATTTCACAGTTGTGAAGAAGACATTTGTGGAATTCATTTTGTAAATTCGAAAGCCGCTAAATAAATTTAAATATTAAAACGTTGCCTCTTAAATGGAGCATTTTTTAAACATAATATGCAGAAATGACGTTTAGGAAAAATTTCCAATGTCGTTTTTACTCTCTCATTTGTTAATTTATTTGATATTTATGAATCTAAAGAATTGAAAATATTTTTTTCCCGAGTTGTTTCTACTTACCATCATTTATACCCTTCTTTTGTTATTCTTGATTTGTAAGAATTTTCCGAAAATACAAAAAAGCCTGAATCTAGTCGAACTGTCGGAATCTGTCTTCGACTGCATGTCGAAAATCGACTGCATGTTGTCGGCACTTGGAAATGGAGCGTATCGGGGGAATTTGAGAAGAAGCAGAGTGTTCTGGAAGTTTCTGAAATAACCATGACTGTACTTAATATGTGTTTTGTTTCTATAACTGTGTCACTGAACTGTGCAAGTGCTGTGCATCTTATTGTTCAAGCTGTGCTACCTGTGTATTGTCCTGAAGATTTTCGAATAAAAGCATCCTTTGTAGTTTTCCTCCGAGTAGGACTTGATTTTCACTCCCCTCACCCATACCACCAGAACAGGAAAAATTTTCTAACAATATATAAATATGTGTGTGTATGTGTATATATGTATATATATACTATTTCAGACTTAAATGTGTGTGTGTGTGTGTGTGTGTGTGTGTTGCTTGTACATATATCCCACGTATGTTGCATCCTTCCAACGGAGTCTTGGTGACAGTGTCACTTATAAAGAGGGTCAGAAAATTGCTTCCCGCCTCCATTTTCATTGACTTTTTAGATCCCACTTGAGAAAATTTGCTGAATGGCCACTCCATCTCCCTGCGGTAAATCATTATTGATAATTAGCTTGAATCTTGAAAGCAAATAGTTTTCTTTGATATTAGATGCTCGTCTTCTTTTATTCTGATTAAAATCTGTAGATCCCAATGCTAAAATCCTTTGCAAAGTCGTATCATCTTAGTACGTTGACCAGAATTCGTACTTAAGTTAATAGTGATGGGACAACCACCACATTTAAAGCAATTTGCTATGATCCTAGTCCCGTCATTCAGAATTGGAGCCCCGTTGTTACTCTTGAGGGCAAACTTGACATCCTCATTCCGAGTTCAATGACCGGTTCATCTAATTCCTTGAAATTCAGAAATTCCTTACCAGGATTAAAACACAATTACAGTAGGCAATTCTCGTTGCCCCGTTGCTTCCCGTCAGTAGGGTTTTGCGACAATTAGCACTCATATACAGGAGCTTGGCGTAGTGCCCCTTTTTTCACCAATTTTTAGCTCCCACAAGGCAAAACTTGTTGAGGCCCCGAATCTCGTTCTAGATTGCCTCTCATCACTTCCCGTCATTCACAAAAACTCGGCAAGTTATTGATATAAATTAACTTTAATATTGAATTTCAAAAAAAAAGAGCAGTTTTTCTTAAAATATGAAGCGTTGCTTCTTTTATTCTAATTAGAATCTGGAGAGAATAATGTTCAAATCTTTCTCAAAGCCATATCGATAGGATTTCCTAGAATTTTTTTATGAAAAAAATAACTATACATTCAAACTCAAAAAAAAAAAAAAAAACACAACTATAGTATAATGCATGCATTTATATTTTTAGTTCATTCAAAAAGTATTTCAATATACCTTAACTTGTTACGACGCTTTAAAAAAAATCACGTATTTTGACTTGCCTCTTTGAATGTAGCTTACATGCAAAAAAACATCGAAGCTCTTGTATCCCTCTGCTGCACTTGGCAGGAAATTTTACTGTAATGATATAAGAGGAATCATAAGAGAAATTCAAACTATCCACAATTTTTTTCAATTTGTTTTAATATATAATCAATGAAGTGGGAAAAACAAGAGAGGTTTGACAAGAGAGGCGATTGCTTTTTGAAATTGAAAAGGTTTCCTTCATTGATGGCAATTTAAGCTTAAATATCTATAGAAATATATTATATAATTTTATACTTAAAAACATTAACTTAGTTAACATGCCTTTAAATTTTCAAAGTAATTTAATAAACTCTTTCTTTTTTTGTATTAAGACTGATTGCCCAATTAATTTTCAAAAACAAATTTAAAATATAAAAATTATAAAATAGATTAATTTAAAATTATGAGGCAGATAAATACTTTCTTTCATGTTTTTTTGTAATTAATTTTGATTTGGTTTTATTTATTTAATTAATTTTCAATATTTTTTAATCTTAGTTAAAAATACTTTTCTAACTTTTCGAATTCTTAGACGTATTTTTCTGAATCCTTATTATAATTAATAGAGAGCGATACTATCGTTCTGCTTAATATACTGAGTTATTTCGTGGCAATTGTATATTTTAGGTGATTATGTCGTAATAAAAGAGTTTAAAATTGAATGAATCATATTCTAGTTTTGTTTCTTAACTTTAATTCCTTTTTTATATATTAGTGCTTTTTATTTTGCATTTTGTAATTTACATTGCTTTTTTATTTGAATAAGAAATTTTCTGTTTTTTTTTTTTTTCCTTTTGTTCCTCATTTTTGATTGTTATTGATTTTTTTCCTCATTTTGATATATTAGATGTATGCCTTTGTTTAATAGAGCTGTTACTGATTGCAAAGTCTGATCATTAAATATATTTTAGCAAAGTGACACTATCACAATCTAGTGGGATTTTTACGTAGCTTTGTTCCCATTTTGTTCCTTTTTAAAAGATTTTTTTTTCTTTTTTTTTTCAATTATCTCTCTTTCTTTTTCCTATATATGTTCTTATCATGAAGTATTTTGTAAATAAGTTTATGTTTTAAGGTTTTCTTAAGGTTCTCAGTTTTTTTTTTTTAAAAAAAACAAGTTTATTGTTTAAGGTTGAATAATAAATAATTTAATTTCTTGCGTTTCGGATTTTAAATTTACTTTGATTCGGTTGCATTTTAAATATATTAATGTTTAGTTGCATATTTACTGAAAGCAAAGATTTTTTTTATATAGCGTTGCGAGCTGAAATTCCGAATGTAGTACCTAAGATCAGCGAGGACACAACTTTTCCAAATACTGATGGGTAAAACAGACGAAAAGAAATTAATATTGAGAGTATCTTCTATCAAGAAGAGGGTAAGAAGAATGTCATCTACTCTTGTCTAAAAGCAGAAAATTTCTGTTTTTCATCTGTCTTTGCGATCATCAAGGGAATGGTCTATACAAGCAAGAGTTTGACAAGATTTTGTAAATATGCAAATGCAATACAATTAAACAAATGCCATCCTCATCCTTACAAAAACCAGCTTCCGTTAATTTCATTCGATAATCTGATACACTGCTAATTTCAGTAATGTTAATAATTCAAATTAAGAAAGGCTTACGATATTCATATGCCTCTGAATCACAATTAAATTATTTTCTAGGAAATATAAATAAAAAAATTGCCTAAACTACTGTATTAATTCATTTATTTGAGCTTAATTTTCTCTATCATATTATGTGAAATAAATTAATGTCCAGTCCTGATATCCCGTAATTGTTCTCCGACTTTTTTCTTCCAATGCACTTTTTCAATTCAATCTAACCACAAAATACTGCTTTTAAATGTCTATTTTCATAAATTATTGTAAGCTTTCAAGGCTGTTTTTATTTGTTAGCTGTTTTATTTTTTTTGTTATCTTAGGATTATAACTCAAATGCTGAAATATTACTTATAACGTGGAATGTCTTAGACAATAGACTAAATTTTTAATTCAAAAAAAATTATTTAAATCTAAGAATAATGATTTTAAATAAGATTGCCCCTATTTAACTAATTTGCCTGTACACTACAAACAAGATTAGTTTGAAGATTTATTTCACTGTGGGAAATTAAATGTTTGAAATTACTATTCCAGATTGTTTTAGATATACTATTCCAGATTGTTTTAGATATACTATTCCAAATATCTGACAGAACTGACAAAGAATACAAATGAGAGGATGGCTCAAAAAGTTCCTGTGTGGACGACAAAGGGCATTGCTAAAATAATTTTATGTTACCATCGAATGCTGCTATCTGTTAAATAGCCCAAAACAAGTTTGACACTGATTCATAGGTTGGTTTTGATTTGGCAGCTATTTGCTGCCAGTCAAATTGAGATTGCAGGCACTTCAAATTGACATAATCCATTGAACCTGTATCCATCATTATTTATCAGAAGTCAAACAAAAATCGAAACAATGGGTTGCTTCCGGTAAATCTGCTCCGAAGCAGGCGAAGACGATCTCCTCAGCCAGAAAAGTTATGGTAGCGATATTTTACGCGGAAGTTGTCATACTGAAGGTCAATAGATTATCAATGGGTCCTATCAATGGTACGTCGATCAATGAGCAATTCTGTAGAAGGTTATTCCCTTACCTTTCCTTTTCTTATTACTTCCTCCTCCCCCTCTATTCTAACACGGGTACTTTTTGAATCATTCCCGTATGTGTTCATTGCATTTGCTCCTTCAAAGAAGTTAAAATAATAACAGCACATTACTCTGAAATAGCATATGGAATTAAAAAGATTCAACATCAGTGTATAATATGTAATGTATTTCACTGTTTTTTACTATCTAAAGTTTTCTCTTGAATTATTTTTAAGAGTAGATTGCTTGAAAAAATACATCGCTTCCACAATGAGTTGAAATGACACTTATAATAGTTTGCGTTATAAATCCATATGTTATTGGCATGAGAAGCAATCCTGGTAATAGTAAAAAGAAGGCTGAAATTGGAAGAAAACTCGGACTAAAATAATGGGAGTAGTAAGATATAATTGGATAAAAATAGTAATAGTATCCTGAGAAATAATATCCAAGTAATAGTTATAGAACATTACTAAAATTGGTTAAATTAACAATAATCATAAAATTGTTTTTATTGCTAAAAATAAAACAAACTATAAGGATTATTTTGTTCATGGGTTATTTGTATTTAGAGTAATATTTTTTTTGTAGAATTTCGTCGTACAGAATATGTTATGAAAACATTCACATATATAAGAGAGAATTTTAAAAAAATAAAATAATGTTATGTTTCAGAATAACTTTTTGGAATTATTTTTATATTTTGAATGTTTGAATTAAATGTTATTAGTCACTTGCTTATACCAGAACTGTCTTATTATTTATTGTTAGTCACTTGGGTCCAGTGGGTTAGGTCATCGATTTGGGATCACTCAAGGCGATGTCACGTGATTTTACTTGGCATAGAAGCATTTTAGATATTAACACACTTTCCTCTTTCAATTTAGTAAGGTTCAGGTTTAGTTTTGCAGATTCCAAAACATTTAAAATTATGCAGTCGTATACTGGAACACTGATTTTAGACGAAAGTGGTAGCGATCAAGGAAATTAAGACTTGAGCACAATAAAGAATCTTAATATCTGACCAAATACCAATTTATTAGAAGTAGGATTTAGTTATTTCCTGAGAATTCTATACATGTTAAAACACACATGCCTTTATTCGGAAGTGTCACAAGAGAAGAGAAAATGCTTCCTAACAAAGAAGTGTATGGTGGTGTTTCGCAGACTATATTCTAAACTTATTCCTCATTTCTCAGCTGAGGGCTTATACTCTAAACTCAACTATGAACATCTTTTGATCCGATATCCTGAGTCCCAAACAACCATTTAATAACTAAACATTATGTGCGCTATTCAGACGGAGACTACCAGTGCGTTCGTTGATGTCTCTTCTCATTACCACAGTTTCTTCTTCCTGTGTCTCTGGTTGTCTTTATTCGAAAAGGTGCTTCAATATTT
Source organism: Nephila pilipes (assembly GCA_019974015.1). NCBI lineage: Eukaryota > Metazoa > Arthropoda > Arachnida > Araneae > Nephilidae > Nephila > Nephila pilipes. The sequence goes on along the minus strand of BMAW01067529.1, from coordinate 23,192 downwards.
AAAGGATTGTTCGCGACCTTCGCAAAATTCGTGGAAAGATTGTCATAACGATCAAGAGTCGCTAACCTTGGCTCCGCGTACTTAAAGAAAATCTAAAATTCCGAATAATGACTTCAATGTCAGATCAATAATTTATATTTTTTTCTGGAAAAATTGTTCCATGATTAACGTGATTTACTTACTTCAGTGTAACTTTTTTCTTGTTTGAATGCTGTTAAACATTATTGTTGTAATAAAGTATTACAAAAGGACTCTTGAATCACGTGGAATTATTTCTGTGAAAATGTATGAAGGTCTGAAATAACGGTAAGAATTTTCATTCGTATTACCAACCATTTGAAAAAAATATCCGAATCATTAACAAAAATATTAAATTATAAAAGTAATAACAAAAATATTAGGTTGAATTCTTTCAGTATTTGAAAATTGCCTTACCGCCAAGACAATACTGTCTTTTTCTCAGGATAACAGATTTAGATAATTTTTCTCAGAATTCAGTGTATTAAGAATAAGAATTTATTTTTAATTTGAAGGTATATTTAGTTAATGAAAAATTAAATAATAGATCCCAAATCACAGGGATTCTCAAAACTCACATGTCCATTTCAAAATGAAGTAAAGTGAAAAAAAAAATTGAAATTGGTTTTACAAAATTACTTTTAACATGTGCTAATGCTTCTTTAAAGGTTTATTCGGGTAGTAAAAATCTTAACGGTTGATAGCGACCTAATTCGACATGAAAGTTTCGATTCTCCATTAGGAGCAATTACTTGTGAGAATGAAAAATACCCTTTTAAAATTCCTGTTGTATTTTTCCTTTCACAAGCAAAACATTTAAAAATACAAAAACATTCCCAATGTTAGCATCAAAAAGAATAAAAACAGAAGATTCTACCATAAAGATCATTTATTAAATTAAATATTAAAACATAAGAGCAAAGGGTTGATTATTAAAGTGGACAATAACATTCTGTTCGGATGTTAAAATAAAAACAGACGATAAAATATTACATAAAATGCATTTTAGCGATGTAAATATTGGGTTGGAGGGAAAGTTCTGTCGTATTTTAAAGAAAATATTTGAATTCATTTATAAAAATATGTGTTTAATATTAATCAATTATATATGCTCCGTTGTTTGTTACAACCTGTTGCCATCTTTCAGGTAACCTGTGAATTCCTGTTTTGTAGAAGTTCTCGTCCTTGGAGTTAAAATAGTCCGCAACTGCCTTAGAAACATTTTCAAAAGACATGAATTTTTTTCCCTTTAGATATTTTTGCAGAGATCTGAACAGGTAATAATCAGATGGTGCAATGTCAGGTGAATACGGTGGGTGACTAAGGACTTCCCATTCTAACGCATTCAGTTTTTGTTGTGTCACCAATGCAGTATGCGGTCGAGCATTATCGTAGTGGAACACTATTCCTTTTCTGGACACTAATGCTGGTATTTTTTCTTTGATAGCTGCATTCAATTTATCCAGCTGATTGCAGTACAGATCCGCGATAATGGTTTTCCCCTGTTTCAGCAACACGTAGTACACTGGACCTTTCCTGTCCCACCACAAACAAAGCAGTACTTTTCGTTGATGGATACTTGGTTTTGGAACTGTTGCTGATGATATTCCTGGTTTGCAGTAAGATTTTTTTCTCTTAATATTCTCGTAAAGAATCCACTTTTCATCTCCAGTAACCAGCTTGTCCAAAAACGGCTCCACATTGTGTCTAATCAGATGTGATGAACACATTCTTACACGATCAGACAAATTCTTTTCCGTTAATTCATGTGGAACCCAAACACTCTGCTTTAACACAAACCCAAGAGATTTAATGTGATCTCCAACAGTTGTATGATGAATGCCAAACTCTTCTGCAATTTCTCAACTTATTAAATGTGGATTGTTTTCCAACATGGATCGCAAAACATCATTATCGATATTGGATGGTCGTCCAGGTCGATCACTTTCTTGGAGGCTCAGATCCCCGGAACGAAATTTGCTAAACCCTTTTTGACAAGTACGAACATTTACAATATCTTTTCTAAATACCGCACATAAATTTTTACATGCAACCGATGCGTTGCTTCCTTTTTGGAATTCGTACAAAATGCAGTGTCGTTAATGCCCTTTATCTACTGACATGTTTTTCACTTTAAATATCACAAGTAAATGATGAACGGTAAAAAAGGACTCCTTTTATATTATACAGCAGCTAAAAGAACAAAAAAAATTCCGAATGACTCACTAACCAGATGTTTTTTTTTATTTACAAGAAAAACCATCTGCCTATTTAAAATACGACAGAACTTTCCCTCCAACCCAATATATATTTAGCAAACTAAACGTAATTATTACACAATTAATAACATGTTATAAACTCAATCATTTGAGCCTAATACCATGTATCCATTATTTTATGTCCACGCATTTTGTTGACGTCTTTTCTCAAAACAACATCATTTTTGCACATGTTAATAACTTTTTTAAGTATTAATAATTCTCATTTGTTCTTTTATAAACAGAAAACACACTTGTTGGAAATAAATTTTATTTGGTTTTTGAAAACTACATCCTATAAACAACCGCAATTTTGCTGTTACTAGTGGTGCGCTTTTTTTTAATACTGTACCCTATAACTCAGAAACTTACAAGAAGAATTTTACGAAATTCGAAATCAAGGCTAAATTCAAGATGAGAAATAAGATGTGCGAAAAATTTCGGATTTTATTCTGGTGAAATTCTGCTTGAAAAGCTAATTATGTTAATCGACAATTTTGTTACTTAATCATTTAAATAATTTTTAACAATTAGCATTTATACTCAATTTGTTCAGCTGCAAAGAAAATTGAAGAAATTATTAAAATCCTCCTACCTTTTTTTCCCCTTAGACTAGATCTCTTAGTTATTTAACGAAATTTGGACCCCCTCCCCCTGCATATGTTTAAAAAAATTACTGATGCTCCATGACTTTCGTACAATTTGTTAGACTTCACAAGCAATCGCAAAAAAAACAGGCCAATTCATTAATAAGACAGACAGTCAAGAATATGACAGTTACCTTCCGATCTCTTGAGATATTTTGGATCATTTTGGAGGAACGTGATATTAATGAAGAGTGTATGTCTCGTGTACGTTGGATAATAGAAGACGCAGCGTATTATAGAGCTCCCGATTAAAATAAAAAGACTAATATATAATTGAATTATTGTTTGATAAATTAGTTGGAAATAATTCGAGATAAAAACCAACATTTTTAAAAACAACGTTTTTATATGGTGGCAAAGTTTATTAAAAAGAATTATTGAAATATTAGTTAAAACTGGTCGCAAATATCTAAATATTGCATTGTTAGGCAAGTAAGAACGGTTCCCAAAATTTCAGAGCACTAACTTCATCGGAAGTTGGTTAAATTAATGATAGAAAATTTGATGACACACTGATACGCCCACAGACAGACACACGCCAAGTGAAATACATAAAAACGTAAAAACTAAATAAAATTAATTAATTCATCCGGTAAATTAATGGTTGAAATGCAGTTTAACCCAACCACCCTTGGCGACAAGAATTATTTGGCAGTATTTTGCCAAACGTGGCTACCCTGTTCCGTTTCACGGATTTAACGCTCATCCAAAAAAAAAAAATTCGCCAAGTTTGGTGCCAATTTTTGAAATCGCACCAAGTGTTTGGGCTAAACTGCATTATTAAAGAAAATATTTGTTAAAACTTGTCGCAAACGTCTAAATATTGCATTGTTAAGCGAGTACGAACGATTCCCAAAATTTCAAAGCTCTAGCTTGATTGGAAGTTGGTTAAATTAACGATCGAAAATTTGATGACACACACACACACCAAGTGAAATTCAGAAAAACGTTTTAAAATATCTAATACTAATCACTAAAGTGTATTAGTTCTTTATATATTAGTATATACTTCTTTAAAAGTAAACTTTTTTTTAAAATATTTCTCTACATTTGTATATTTCAAGTTTCATACACATTTTGGGAACCATTTAAGTATGAAGCCAACACGCCATTTGTATAATTAATATATTCATAAGCAATATAAAAAATATCGGCAAGACAATATTTCTTACTTCTTATCGATACTTTGTTTATCAACGCCATTCTTGGTACGAACACGAGGTCTATAAATAATGGACCTCGTAATTTTGAATCGTGATCTTGCAACAAGGACGACACCCAAGCTATATTTCACTTATCTAACTTTCAAACTACACCGACGTGAAGATTTTGAGCCTCCACAGAATTTAAGTGCATCGATCCCATTACTCGACGGGATTTAAGCAGAATCAGGACTCGATTTCCAGACTCTACTGAAACAATGCCAGCCATGATCTCGCGACCAGAACCACTCGACAGGATTACGGCTTCTAATATTTCAGTAATTGAAATTATTGGTTATCTGAAGCAGAAGGAAAAACATTTTATGCTGATTGTTTGTTCTCTAACATCGCACTTAAAAGCAACACTAGACCTGTGGTCGAACCTCGTAATTTTGAACCTCGGTCAAGTGAGGAGGACGACACCTAAGCTGAAACATCCCCTCCAAATTTCTACGCCATACCAACGGGAATATTTGAAGCCTTGACAGTTTTAACGTGTATCAGCCCCCTGCACGGCGAGTCTTCAGTATATAAGAGATCGAAACCACATCTCAACAAAAACAACGCTAGCTGCGAGTTAGCGACCATGACCGCTGGGTTAGCACTATCGCACGGTTTATGCTGAAGTCATATTGTATAAAAATGTGGTAATTTAACTACACTACATTCCCAAATAAATTCACGAATACATATTTGAGATAGAAATATTCATAAAATATAAAAAGTATAATTTTTAATTTATGTTTTTAACATATGCCGGGAATAAATAAGTGTGTGCACCCACTGGTAATTTCGGAGGATTCTATATTTTTATTTGTACGAAGTCTTATAATTTAAAGTGCTTATGTATAAAACACATTGAAAAAATTTACAAAATACGAGACATTAAAGTTTCATAACAAATCGTTCACGGGATCTTCTTTCAATTAAATTTAAAACCCTTTTATTTAGGATAATGAAGAAGAACATTTTTAAATAAGTATTTTCAAAAATAATAATAATTAAATATTTGCAAGAAGTAACAAAACAAAAATAAGTTTTAATTCATCTTTTGAGGTAAAAATTAGGATAAAAATCAATCTTGTTTTGGACCAAAAAACGGACTGTGTATACAAAATACTGAATCAAAATAAATGAACTTATATATTAAGCTATTTTGAATATTAAAGTACATTTGCGAAATTCTCTATATACAGATGTAGATTTTGTTTTCGTAATAGAAATTAGATTTAATATGATTATAAGTTTTTATACTAGGTTTCTTAGATCTTAGTTTTTATTAAATTAACATGTACGAATAAGTATTATCAGTAAGATTAAAAATTAAACTATTAAATTTAAATTACATTAATTATAGTCTTAAGTTCGATTATTAGATTTAAAAGTTGAAAATAATATTTCAATTTAACAAAGACAATATTCGACTCATATGAGTTATTTTACTGTTCATGTTTTTTATTTACTTATAATATTCCAAAACTCTTTATATTCTCACAAGACAATGAATTCTAATAACGGACAGGAAGATATTCCAAAATTAAGACTTCTTAAATTCATGTCCAAACTTTTTATTGAAAATTGCAAAACTGGGCACAGAATCAATTTATTCAACCAATGAATTCACTAATATAAAATATATGATTTTTAAAAAAATATATACCTCAAATGTCATAGTATATATCATCTTTTTTATAATTAACTAAATTAATACAGTATAGCCTGATTTTCCCATTTTACTTGCAACCGCATATTCAAAGTGAAAATAAATAACAAATAATAGAGATATACGTTTTTATAGAGATAATTATTCAATAAAAATAGACAAAAGGAAATTAGTTTGGCACGTCATTTAACTTTTAAAATTATGTTGTATTAAAGTAAAATACTTTACTGTTGCAAATGATAGTGAAATGAAAATTATATTATTGTCTCTGTTTAACCATATGCAGCAAAACAAACACATTTCATTCAGTGAGCTCATTAAATAATTTTTATTCAAAATTCTCAGCTTTTGTGAAGTCATATTTGATTTAATAATTATTACAATTTTATTTCATTTGAAACTTATTACTCAATGACAAAGTGTGTCCTAAAATGTGTGCCGTGGCGTTTTGACGTGGGTTATTTGAATGTGTGTGTGTTTTATTTATACTTAGGGTAGGGCACCGTGGAAAATCGTCAACTCAAAATAGACGCCGCGAGTCGAAAAAAGTTTTAGAACCACTGCTCAAAGAATTCCTGTGCTATTTTGATATTTTAAAGACTCTGTTCATGCAAGTGTACATTTAAAAAAAGGTCATTGGATCTGTGAATTTAGATTTCATAAAATACTCCTTAAAAAAGGTTTCAAATATTTTTATAGTGTGTGTATGAAAAGTTTTTTTTATATTCTTATTTTTACTAAATTATTAAAAAAATTAATATAATTCTGATTAGAGATACTTAGTTATAGCTTGATTGTAAGATTTATACAAATTATCCCAATTTGTTGAGCATTTTATAAGAAAATTAATGTACCGAAAATTTTGGATTTCCTTCAAAAAAAAGAGAAAAAAAATATGCAATCCATCAAAAATTAGTGAGATTCTATGGGCTGCTATCTATTATCTTATATTAGTTGTATTAAGATCATTCCTTTTTAATTACTAGTATTATCTCTATTTATCCTCCTTAATAAAATATAAATGGCAAATCTTGGAATGAATCGTTTTAACGGACAGCCACAGGAGACTAGATTTACTCTACTTTTCAAAGGAAAAGAATATTTATAAAATATTTTTTTTGAGTAAAAACGCTGATTGGATTAGTTTTATTAACACCGCACTGAAAGCAACACGAGGACTATTGGCGAAGGGCCTCGTAATTTTAAACCTCGGTCAAGTGACGAGGACGAACCTGAGTTGGCACCTCCCTCTCCATACTTCCACACAACACCATCGGGAGGACTTTGAGCTTCGACAGATTTAACGAGCATCGAGCCCGGTTTCACGTCTGGTCTTTTCTGGCATCAAATCTCGAACCCGCGACTGGATAAAAACCACAGGCTGAGAGTTGGCGACCATGACCACTAAATTTCCGCAGCCACATTTTTGTCTTATTCAGAATATTTTTTCCAAATAATTGTCAAAACTGTTAATTTTTTTCGAAATTAAATTACTACTAAATAACAATTATTTATCAGTATAGAATGCATTTTGCGTGTCTAAAAACAGTATTAAATAATACGCTTTCTCTCTTTGTAAAAAAAACTTATCAAAATTCAATTATCTTACAATGTTTTCAAATTATTACTCCATCCATTTGATAGCATAAAAAAATTCAAATTCATTTCACCATAACTATTATGAGAAAAATAATTGCTAGTAAGCTTAAGTCTATATCGTTAAGCTTTAATTCAATATAAAAATAAAAATATTATAGCAGTTATCATTTTCTATTCTTCTTCATAATTAACGTATTATTTATTTAGAAATTCAAATGAGTTGTACTATTTTACTCTTGTATTTTTAAATCATAAAAAAAGTTAATAAATAATCATTCTCTGTTGTGCAATTTACATAGAGTACCATACATGAAAAAAAATTCGACACATTTTCCAAAAGATACAAGTACGAGTAAGTATTTATAAAATTTTCCTTATGATTAATTAAAATGTGCGATTGAAAGAGCAAAAATATCAGATGTATATATCGCATGTATTTTTATGCATATAATATACATTTATAATATTTTATTTAAAATTATAGATGTATTGTGTGGGATTACGGATAATAAGTTTATATATATTGCTAATTGTAAGATATAGATGAGATTATAGATAATCATAATAAAAAATCTGCAAATTATCAATTTTTATCTTCCTTATAAAAATTAAGTCTCATATTGACACAGTTTTTCGGAACATGACAGAAAAGAAAAACATAAGAAATATGTATTACATTTTTAAATGATTTTTATATAATTCCATAATAAAGAATTGTCTTTAACAAATCAATCTATCTGTGCCATATCCAATCTCTCATAAAAATTTACATTATTCCAATTACTTTTCTTAGTGAAAGAGGTAGTGCTTAAAGGACTTTTTAAATCCTAAAATGATCTTCTTTATATCTACCTCATACATAAAACTCATACACAGATCGCTTCATAGCGGAAAATGAAAATTTTCAAATGAGATTATTTATTTCAATATATTTCCTTTGATATATCATTGCATTGAAACGCCACCTGTAATTATTAAACTGTGGTATATTACCTCTGATAATCGAATTGGCACTTTTTAAGTGCTGAAGTAATATTTTAAACTTTTTTTTTACTTTATTTGAATTCTTAAATAATATCCATGGCTCAATATTGAGAAAACCACATTCTTTTGACGGTTCCCCATCTGAATTTGTACAAATAAAGTGTTTGTTTACTCTTCAACAAAGAACCACCCACCATCTTGAGTTTCTTTACGTAATGTTAATCCTATAAGGTTTTGTTTACCTTTCTACCAAAGTCTAGACTATCATATTTATTCTATTGTAATAAAACGCAAAAGAAAGTGTATGGAAAATAGAAGATATTTTTATACCTTCGGCTGTAAGGGGAAAAAAACTTTGTGATCATTTCGTTAAAGATCAAATATACTGCAGTTGTGAATTTCTTTTTATTTTTATTTTGCAGATTTTTTAAAAGTGTACTTTAAGTGGCATGAAAAAAAATAATAATAAATTATGTGATAGATACTATCCATAAATTTACTCTTCCTTCCTATGAATTTTATTGCAGATGAATTATTTCAAATTATTTTGACAGGTATAAATACAAATTTCATAAGTGCAATATTATTTTCAGAAATTCAAGATGGCAGATGAGCAAATATTTTAATACACTATGTAATTATCATTTATGTAACTTGCATTTACTGATTGGTAACATTTTTATTTGTATCATAAATTATTGCTAATATTTTTGTGTTGTAGGGAATTTATTATGAACATTTCATTTAAAATTTTTAACAAACATTAAACGAAAGATTTAATGGAACATTTAAACGTATTAAGGGATTAACATGTGTGAAATAGGAAATCATAATAAAAAATACACGTAAAAATTTATAATACCAAATATTACATTTTACCAAGTATAACAATTAAGTTGATCTCACAAAATCATTTTAATTATATGTGTTTTGGCCAAGAATTCTAGGATGTATAATTTTGTACTATACAAAAATTAAAGAAAGCATACCTAATCAAATGAGACACATTCATTACTAATCAAGATAAATAGTTATTTAATTCACATATTTTATTCAACATATCACTTTGCTTTTTGTAAAGGTTATACGATCTGTAAATGGTATTTTACATCTTTTTTTTTCATTAAACAACGTTTTATTTATCCAACTTAAACATATTTCATTACACTGCTGTAATATTAATTTAGCTTAAGTTTCATTAATGAATATAATTTAGGCTTAATAACGCAATTCGACATTTATTAATGATTTACTAACAAAATTTTTCATTTAGTAACAACCGTAGAATTTTGAAATTAATTTGTATGAACTGAGATATACTGGTATCAAAAACTGAAGCATAATCCATGAAATGCGAAAAAAAGGGAGTAAATATTAGTGAATTTATTCGAATGAACTTGTGAAGAATCATCTGCTTAAGGTAACACTTAGTCTTTATTCAAAACATTTCGATCGACATCTTCATGAGTAACATACCTGCACATATCAGAATGCGGATGAACCGGCTTATTCGGCATAAACAGTTCTGACAGGTTTCGTGCAATTCATGTGCGAAGTAATGTAGTTAAAAATTCAAAAAAAGGAATGATAGACAAAGACAACAACTGGACTAGTTTGCGAAAGAAAAAATTGCTTGGATCCGGATGATCACAAGCCGAAGTTCTTTGAATTCTGAAGGTGCATCTGTATGCCATCTCAAGACTGTGTAAGAGGATACAAAGTATGAGAAATATTAACCGACGACGACTAGTACCAAGTAGAACAAAAGTCACAACCATGCTCCACGACCAATATCTGGCAATAACTATGCGACGTCTGTGGGACGGTTGTAACATACAATTGTGCTCAGCTCTCATAGCCACAGCAGCAGCACGAATTTCTAGACAAACTATTTGCAAGAGACTCAGTTATGTTTATCTCGATGCCAAATTACCAGCAGTTTCCATTTCCCTCATATCGATGTATAAGTGTGTTCATTTAAACTGTAATTCGGAACATCAGTATTGTAGTTTGGAACAATGGGCCAATGGGATGTTTAGTGACGAATCTCGCTTGAGTCTGAAAACTAATTCTCATTGTCTAACGATATTTCGAGTACGTGGAGTTCGTTTTCTCCCTGGAAACATCTCGGAAATACATCGTTTTCCGTCAAGAAGAGTCGTGGTGAGGGTAGGCAACTTGCTGGACGATCGAAAAGACCTCTATATCTTTGAGATGGAATACGTGGCTACTAAACACAAATGCAGAAATAGAGCTCTTGAGCCTTATATTCGCCTATTTCGAGGTACTGTCGGTCCTGACTCCATATTTATGAATGATAATGCGCCGGGTCACAGTGCGAACCTTATCGACGACATCTTGGAAACGAAAAACATCAAATAGCCTGCTCATGGCCATGACCTACTCACTCACCTGACCTAAAACCTATCGAGCATGTGTCGGATATGATTAGAAGACACAATTCCGCACCCACCAATCTCCGTTCTAGAATTGAAAAGAGCTCTTCATTACGTTTGGAACTCTTTGAGCCCACAACTTATCTACAATGTCAGAGGAAGTATGGTAAATCATCGTGCATTATGTCAGGCTATCAGATGTAACTACATACTTTATTAAACTACAGCCTCTCTTTATTATTTCATTTTTTTCCTCTAAAGTGTGTGACGAGAGACCATTCCTATTTGCCTCCTGTGCCATAGCTAAATTCAATATTTTAACACAAAGAGTCAATAAGTCAGTCAAAGAGACGTTGGAACAATAAACACACAATTTATTAGTTGCTCGCTAATATAATGACAATTATAAATGCTCTCCCGGACAAGGCCTTAACAATTCTAACTCGATCTACCAGTAGTAATCTAACTGACTCTTACCACTAAGGCTATCTTGATTTCTAGCATACAATAATCAGCCGATAACTTGTAACAATTCCCGGCTCCGACTTCAACTCCGACTCTGGTACAATTGCGGAACACTAGAATCACTCAACCTCTCAATCGCGACTCTTAGTCTAAGTTTATATATTTCCTAAATCTCTTGTTTCCCTTCATTTCTACCTGCTTTCTATCGACATATTCACGTTTCTTTTTTGGTTGGGCAAAGGTTGTTTAGCAAAAGCAATCAATCTTAATTAAAAGTCCTCAAGGTTAGTGAAAAGAAAACCGAGAATAGCCCAACGTCACAAGTATGACTTCTTCTATGTCCAGTTTTCTTTCAAAATGTTGCTATGGATAGTAAAAATTATTATTGTCCTTTTTTCGCTTTATTTTCTTATTTTATAACGGTTTTACATTCGCATATCTCGTTTCCCGCCATTACGATTTGGATTTCCTTCATTATTCAAATAAAAAAAAAAGTATCGATTATGCTTTACTTTAGGACACCAGTATATTTAGGAGTAACTGCAAAAATAAAAATAAAAAAAGCAATAATAGAAATCGAAAAGTATTAATCCATTATAATATTAGTAACATAAAAAAATAGTTCATGCAGCCCATCCTTTTTATTATTATTACTTTGTTCTCTGTCTGCAAATTTATACTATCGATAACCAGTCTTTCAGCTACATTTTAATCAGATAAGAACAAAAATGGCTTAGCATATTGTGAATTGTGCGTGTGTATTCAACTTCATTTTTCTTTGCATTTAAATAACTATTACAAGCATGTCATGATTCATTCAGGAATGAAAAAAAAATTTACAATATGCACCTGGTAAAATGTATTTCATGTGTACCACCTGCTACCAATTACGAAATAAAAAACAATAATGAAATCGTCTAGACGTAAAAAAATCATAAGTAAATGAAGATTTTACGCTTGGGAGGTTCTAATAAGAAGCTTGTGCTGCGTATTTTCATAGATTCAAAATATATATTACATTCAGTAATTTTCTCATTAATAATCTTAAAGATAATGATCTCATTAATAATATTGCTTAAGTATCGATAGTTTCACTGTCTACATGGTCCACGCATTAAATGTTAAATTTATTTATACAGCGAATTTGTGAATTCTAAAAAAATATTTTTCGCTAAAATTGTAAGATTACAATTAAAATTTCTTTTATTTCGATTTCAATCTCACAGTGAATTTGTCATCTAATAATTTATTATGAATTTCAAGTAATAATTTTTTTTGTTTTGTTTTGTTTTTCCCCATTTAAGTAGACATCCCAGACAAATTTATATTAATTCGAAAGTTTTATATTTTATATAAATTACATAAATCTTTTAAAACAAAATATCTTTAAATTACTAATTTAAAATCGTATGATTTACAGTTATTTTCAAAAAAAAAATTACCCATTTTTAACTTTTAGTATTATTTCTTAATTCTAGAAGAAACTCGTTTCCTCATGTTAGGGAAATAAAAGTTTCATGTTTTTTAAAAGAATTTATTAGTATTTGGTAACTGTTCAAGAACTTTTTGTGACGATGGACTATTCCTGATTTTCTCTTCGCTAACTTCGGGGACTTCTATCGAGATTAATTGCATAAAATTACGATTTCTTCCCAACCAAAATGAAACGTAAATATATAAATTAAATGAAGGTAGAAATGAAGTGAGAAGTGATTCAGATGTAATAATATATGAATTTTATGCAATTAATGGGAAAAGAAAAGATATATATATTGAGGTTAAGAATTGGCTGCCCGAGCAGTGTTTTACTGAGTTTAAAGTTATTGTGTTCGTTGATAATAGGTAAATATGCATGGCATCAAAATAAAATATATTTACAGCGTCAGTCTCATTATTTAATAGCCACACTTCGTATTACTCATTCTTCTCAAAGTCAGGCAGAAATTGCATAAATGAGAACATTTTAATGGGTTCCTCATCTGATTTATGTGCAGATACAACAAACAAATGATTATGAATGTTATAATACAAAATTTATTGTTTATCATGAATTTTAAATAATTTTTTTTAAAAAAAAACTTACATTCAGAATGCACATTATATGTGAATATATTTCTTTACGAATATATATTAATTATCAAAATTTTTTGCTCTTTTTAATGCTCTAAAATTCCCCTAGGTAAATAAAAAAGTTCAATACAACTGCTCTAATTTATTTATTAAAATTTATAATTCAATTGGTTTGAAATAAAAATAAATATCACGTGTAAAATAAATAAATAATGGAAATATATGATGAAAAACTGAAAGTGGAAAACAATATGAAAATTTAAAAAGCTCTATGCAAAGTTTTGCTAAGAACTGATTTGGCCACCCAAGGTGCACTTTTTTATAATTATTATTAAATTATTCAATTAAATATAAGAATTAAAATAAACGATTAAATATCAAGAAATGAACAATAGTAAACCTTTTCCGATATTAAAAGTAAAGGAAACTATAAATGATGAAATTGAATTTATTTAAGCTAAATGTAACTAAAATTGAAGCAAATGATAAATTATTAAATAAAATATTATATCTGCTACATGTAGTTAAAATTCAAGCAAACTGTAATTGAATATATTTAAGCTAAATGTAAATAAAATTTGAAGCAAACGATAAAAAAATTGAAAAGTGATCTAGTACGCCAAAAGTGATCCGCCTAAAACAATAGCCCCTTGGGTAGCTAAAAAAAATGGCTATCTCACAGTTGTCTTAAGATTCTGAATAATGTTATGTATTTTCAGTCATATCTTGGTTTGAGTTTACATATGATTTAAGGTAATACATAAATCGATAAGTAAATAAAATGCTCAATTTTTATATTTGCTTCAATTCAATCCAATAAAAAAATTGGGGGAAATTTACTAGGACATATTTTTGAAAATTGAGTTCATTAGTGATGAAAGTAGGTATCAGACATATATTGCATATATTTTATTTCAATTCAATACAAAATTCAGGACAAATTTATGATGTTGTATTTTTGAAAAATAAGTTCGTTACTGGTGAAAGCAGACATAAAAAATACACCAAAAACAAGATAAATTTTTGAAAAGTGGTCAGGTAAGACATTTTTAGGTCATCTAAAACCATAGCCCCTTGGATGGCTAATTAAATACTATGATGATTTCAACATTACAATAAAATTATAATCGTGAAATTGAAATAATTAGCTTAGAAGAATTATAGCCCACTAATATTTATAGTTTAATCTTAGTGACAGATTATTACTTTTTTACTAAAATATTTATCTTTCCCGTGATACACATATATCACGTATATACTAACATTTCCCATCTCAATAGGTTTTTAGATCAACTTATTCAATATTTCAAGCACAAGAAGTCATTAATGCTTAAAAGTTAATGCAATTGTTTAATGCGTATAATTATATTGTATTATCACATGCTAAAATAAAGTTAACCATTCCATTTCTGGACATCACTCCTTTTTAGAACTCCAAGCTGTCTTTTCTACAATACACCCTTCCCCAAAAGCTAAATCCAGTCTAATGCCCGCTGCCAGTTGACATCGAAGAGTCGAAACAGTCTCTTTGACGAGTCATTCATAACGATCAGGTCCGGCAAATGAGCCCGGTTCAAACAGCCGGACATTGTTCAATTATGAAGAGGAGATTACCGGATAGCATCTCGTCCTGCATGTAACAGTTGGAATTAAGCCGTGTCCCTTGAAAATTTGAATGCGCGATTTGGTTCTGTAGCATGACTCGTCAACCACCGATTAGCCGGATACCTCTGTGTAGGTGTGCGTCGGATTTAAGGCTAATCGGTCGTAGCGAAACAGAATTTCTGGATGGATAACAGGAAGTTCGAGAACAGGATAATATTGCTGGGAGTGCTAAAAATAAAGAAATACATATTAACTGCCACGGATTTTTATGAAATGCTGTTCCTTTTGGAAATATGTTAATAAATATCAATGCAACTGAATTTGCTTTAGTTTATTGGAAATGTATCAGACTTTATTTGTTTGATGTATATAATCAAATAACAAATGAGTGTGTGTGTGTGTTCGCATGAGGGTGTGTATGTGCACATTGCAAGCTAATTTACACGGTTTTTTAAACGTTAATGAAAAAGGAGGGGGTATTTGGATTGTTCTCTACATCAAACCATTTATAAATTAAATTATTGTCGTATTATTGAAGAGCATTTGCTGAAATCCGAAATGTCTGATTTCGGTTTCAGCGATTTTAAATCTTCCAAAATTAAATAAGCTAGTATTAATGAAGGAGGAAATGGAGAACAAGTTGTTCGTGTGTGCGTGCTGAAAATTTTAAAATTTTCTTTTATTTCTTTGTAATAAAAACTAAATTTATTCAGGATAAAGATAAATGATAATAAGAAACAAAAAAATAAAATAAGTTTTTAAAATATATATCGTGACTCCTAAGATTTTTCTAAGGAGATGTTTCTTTCTTTCCTTCTACGAACTTTCAGAATGAAAAAATTAACGTATTGAAAAGAAGTCAAGCTTCGGTTTCAACAGGAAGCTTACTTCACTTTTGCTGAAGTGCAGTGAGAAAGAGGAAGGAGGGGAGAGACGGAATGATTGTATTTTTTATTAAAGTAGCCCTGAAATACCAATAACCACCA
Source organism: Nephila pilipes (assembly GCA_019974015.1). Taxonomy (NCBI): domain Eukaryota; kingdom Metazoa; phylum Arthropoda; class Arachnida; order Araneae; family Nephilidae; genus Nephila; species Nephila pilipes. Next base: position 7,299 of record BMAW01067529.1, on the reverse strand, counting down.
ATTCCGTCACCAATAACACGAGGGTTATTGGTGACGGAATGCGTAATTTTGAATCCCAGTCAAGTGAGGAGGATAATACCTGAGCTGGCACCTCCCTCGCCAAACTTCCACTCCACATCAATCGGAGAACTTGGAACATCGATAGCTTTAAGACGCATCAGCCCCGCTACTCAGAAAGTCTTGAATGGCCTCAAGACTCGAACCCACGACTCGGCGAAACCGTCAGTCGCGACCATGACCATTAGGCTATCGTGGCCACGAGGGAAAACGAAAAGTTTGGAAAAAATTAAAAGGTTACTGTAATAAGAAGACTGTTTGTGTGATGTACGCGGAAGTATTATGGCGTGTATTTGGTGAGATTGGGACAAGAGAGAGAGAGAGATTTTGAGAGTAATTTGGCGAGACTCGAAGTAATTGAATGAAGAATTAGCATCCTATTCCGGTAAGCGTATTCTTTGATAAATTATAGAAGCTGTTGGCGTTTGCGTAAAGAGACTTAACTGTTGAGAGCATTCCCTATATTTGAGTATCAATGAGATACAAAGATGGTCTAAAAGGTTTCGGATCGAAACATGAAGATGGCAGCTCTCGTCAAAAAAAAAGCTGGGAAATGTGGTTGCGCATCTTTTGACGGGTATTTACAAAAGTTTCAGCCATTTTGGAAGCGCAGTTGCTTTTTGATAAGCGCTTGAGCACATCGATGTGAGTGTTTTATGAAAATCGAGTATCGAGTTGTCATTAAATATTTGTTTTTGAAAATCAATATGTCTCCGCTAATCAAACATGAGTTGGACGCTGTGTACGGGGACTTTGCACCATCGCTTACCACCGAGAAACTTTGGGCAACAGAATTTAAACGTGATCTTACTAGCTTGGGAGACGATGAACGTTGTCACGTCCAAAGTGGCCGCGGTAGCCTAGTGGTCATGGTTTCGGATTCGAGGTTGGCGATTTTCGTTCAGTCTCGGGATCGATCCTTGGCCACCAAAGACCCGCCGTGTAGCCGGGGCTGATGCACGTTAAATCTGTCGGGGCCCAAAATCCTCCCGTTGGCGTGGTGGGGAAGTTAGGAGAGGGGGTACCAGCTCAGGTGTCATCCTCGTCACTTGACCAAGGTTCAAAATTACGAGGTCCGTCGCCAATAGCCCTCATGTTGCTTCAAGTGCGACATTAATAAAAACTAAACTAAACCAAATCATCACGTCCAAAAACTGTAAGCACGGACGATTATATCGCTAAAGTTCAACAAATGTTGCTAGAAGACCACCGAATTAAAGTGAGCAATGTAGCAGAGGCTATGAATATGCCCGAAAAACGTGTTTGTCGCATATTGAATCAAGATTTAGACTTGAGAAAACTGAACGTGCATTTGATGCCGCGTTTGCTCACGATAGACCAAAAACGTGTTCGAATGAACATTTCCAATTCTGTCTTGGCGCAATTTAGGCGAAATAAATCAGAGTTTTGGCACCCGATTAATTACTGTAGACGAAACTTGGATACACCGAAACAAAAAATACAGTCAAAACAGTTGACTGCGATGGAGGAATCGGTCTCAAAAAAGCAAATCTGTTTTATTCAGATGGGAAAGTGATGGCGCCTGTTTTTTGGGATAGTCATGGAGTTATCTTAATAGATTATTTTCAAACAGGAAAAGACATTACAGGAGCATGCAACACATCATTACTGGAAGCAGAAATTGTAGAAAAATGGCCCGTTTGCAGAAAAAAAAATTCCGTTTTACCTAGACAATGCACCGTTTCACACTTCAGTGGTTGCGGTGGCAAAAATCCACGAATTGTGGTTTGAACTGCTTGCCTACCCTCCTTACTCACCAGACCAAGCCCTCATGTAATTTCTTTTTGTTCCCTATTCTAAAAATTGCACTTGGAGGACAGAGAATTTCATCAAATGAGGAGGTAATCACTTTCATAAACAATTACTTAGCAGAGAAAAACGCCAAGTACAATTTGGACGGGTTAAAGATATGGGGGGGGGGGGGACATATGGGGGCAGCGTCGTGTAGCCGTAGGGGTATTGTTGGGGAAAAAAAAAATTTTTTTTAAAAATAAAAACGGAGTGGAGGAAATTAGAGG
>BMAW01067527.1:0-12121 GCA_019974015.1 Nephila pilipes | reverse complement strand
CCAGAAAGTAGATTACGTTTTCGTCTGTGTCCGCTAGGGGCGGGGCTAGCGCGGCCATCTTGGGGTCAGAGCGTTGCGCAGCTCAGTGGGCATCTAGCCGTGCTAGTGAGAGGTTCGTGCTGTGCTCTGTTCAGATACTGTGACGGTTTAAAATGTCTGCGTTAATTGAAAATCCCGCGAGGTGCGTGCAGTAATAAGGTTTCTGACTGCAAAAAACTGTAAACCGATAGAAATCTATCGTCAGCTTTGTGAAGTGTATGGGGACAACATTATCACTGAAGGTGGAGTGCGTCAGTGGGTCATAAGATTTAAAAATGGCCGAACCAATGTTCACGACGAAGATCGAAGTGGGAGACCCAGCATAGTGACTGCCGAACTTGTCGAAAAAGTCGATGCTAAAGTCCATGAAAATCGAAATTTCACAATAACGGAACTTTCTTTGAGTTTTCCACAAATTTCGCGAAGTTTGTTGCACGAAATCATCAGCGAAAAGCTTGGTTACCACAAGTTTTGTGCAAGATGGATTCCAAAAATATTGACAGAGGACCAAAAAAATCAGCGAATGGCTGTAGCGTTGAACTTTTTGGACGCTTACCATAAGGATGGTGACTCTTTACTCGATCGCATCGTTACTGGTGACGAAACATGGGTGAAACACGTGAACTGTGAAACGAAATTGCAATCAATGCAGTGGGGGCACACAAGTTCTCCCCAAAAACCCAAGAAATGAATGCAAACAATGTCGGCAAGGAAGATGATGGCGACTGTTTTTTGGGACAGAAAAGGTGTGATTTTGGTGGACTTCCTGGAAAGAGGCACTACAATAAACTCTCAAAGGTATTGCCAAACTCTCCAAAAACTCAGAAGAGCAATTCAAAACAAGCGCAGAGGAATGTTGAGAAGATCTTGTTGATTCACGACAACGCCCGGCCCCACACGGCAAATGTCACTCGTAAAGTTCTTGAATCTTTTAAGTGGGAGTTGTTTCCTCATCCGCCGTACAGTCCTGACCTGGCACCGAGCGACTTCCACCTATTCCCAGCAATGAAGAAGTGGCTGGCTATGCAGCGTTTTGATGACGACGCACAGCTGCAAGAAGAGGTAACGAAGTGGTTGAAGGTGCAGGCGGCCGAATTTTTCGACGAAGGAATTTCCAAGCTCGTACATCGCTACGATAAATGCCTTAATTTGAATGGTGACTATGTAGAAAAGTAGTATTTGAGTGTGGCTTTCATCTGTATATAATAAAATTTGTTTCCTATAATTTGTTTATTTTTTATTCCAAAACGTAATATACTTTCTGGATAGCCCTCGTATATATATTGCGCATGTTAAGATATATTTCCTTTCTCCTCTCTTTCACTTAATTAAAATATTCACAGCGCCACTCTTTTAAAATTAAGACTATTCTGATTTCTTGTGTTAACTATCGTTACTTCCACTTTAAGAATCGCGCGTGTTCTACTTACTAGAAAAATCTTGAGCCCCATTTAATCACTGAATTTGCAAGATTTAAGAAAAATCTCGTAATTTTTGGAGTATGAAGCTGTAGCTAACAGGATGGCCGAGTGGTCAAAGGCACCAGGTTTCTTATTCTCGAAAGAAAGCGGTGGTTCAAAATTCCTACGAACCCCCTCAACTACCACTAATTTGTTAAAATAAATTTAATGTTCTAAAATGAATTTTAATTATCTCTCTTTTATTTCAATTCCAATTCTCAATTTTCTTCTCCCAGGCTGGACATGCTGACCCCACTTTACCTATATTACAATAACACCCCATCTACAAGCAGCCAATAGTAGTCCGAGAGACCCTCCTCTAGCACCCAATGGAAACCCTCCCTCTCATTACAGGATCTTGACTTTCAAACACCTTCATCGCAATGACGCATTCATCCTTTCGAACGTAACACCAACAACGAATCAGAATGCAGCAATCCTTCAGCTCGACCAATAGTAATTCTCCTTCTAAGAACTCACTCTACAGAAAGTTTTAAGCCCATTTTTTTCCAAAGCAACTCCACAGTTTTTCTAGCTTCGTGCTAGAAGAGCGTGGAATTCAACGTCAATGGCCGTTTTTTCGCTTAACTTTTTTCTCTTCCGACAGGGAGCTACACTAATTTGCGAAGTGTCATGACTGGACAACGTAATATCACAATAGATGGATGTCGTTATATTAATATAACCAAGGTTGGAAATATTTGCAAAGACTATCGTCTTCTTCAAGTCACCTTCAAGATGTGAATAAGTTGATAAATTAAAGCTATACTCACTATCTTTTAAATTAAAATATCCTTAATATGTCCAGCCTTTTAAAATTAAAACTACTCAACTTCCATTTTCAACTATCATAATTTCCTCTTTGAGAATCGCGCCTGTTAAGATTATTAAAAATATCCCGAGCCACTTTTAACTTGACTTGCAGAATTACGGGAATTCCTCTTTTTCTCTCAAGAATATAATCTGTCGCGTTGCCGGAATAACCAAGAGATCACGGTCGTGAACTTGTGGGCTGTGCTGTTTTCATCGAGTCTAGGGTTCAAGTCCTGATGTCGCTAAAACTCCACTGCGTAGCGGGGCTAATACATATTAAATCTGGTCGAAGTTTCAAGTTCTCCAGTGTGTGTGGTGTAGAAGTTTGGGGAGGGTGGTGCCAGCTCAGGTGTCCTCCTCGACGCGAAATCGGGGTTCAAAATTACGAGGTCGATCACCAGTAACCGCCGTAGTATTTCAAAATGCGACGTTAATAAACAACCATTCACTCCTATTCACATAAAAGCTGTCGCTAACCGTTAACCGCTGGAGGGGTTTTTCTCTCATTTTCTTCTCGGGCACCTGCTGCATCAGATACGCTAACTTCGCGGTAGTACTTTCATTCTTTTTGAACACTCTTTATAAGAAAAATGCTTTGAAAACATTGAATAAAGTAAATAATTCGAGATAAAAACCAACGTTTTTATTTGGTGGCAAAGTTTATTAAAACAATTTATAGAAATATTAGTTAAAACTGGTCGCAAATGTCTAAATATTGCATTGTTAGGCGAGTAAGAACGATTCCCAAAGTTTCAGAGCTCTAGCTTGATGGGAAGTTGGATAAATTCACGATCGAAAATTTGATGACACACTGATACACTCACACACCAAGTGAAATACATTAAACGATAAAACTAACTAAAATTAATTAATTCATCCCGTAAATTAAATTGTTGGAATGCAGTTTAGCCCAATCTCTCTTGGATACAGGAATTATTTGGCGGTATTTTGCAAAATGTGGCTACCATGGTCCGCTTCGCGGACTTAACGTTCAGACAACAAAAAATCGCCGTTTGGCAATTTTTTAAATCGCTCCTAGTGGTTGGGCTAAACTGCATTATTAAAACAAAATTATTGAAATATTAGTTAAAACTTGTCGCAAATGTCTATATATTGCATTGTTAGGCGAGTGAGAACGATTCCCAAATTTTAAGAGCTCTAGCTTGATGGGAAGTTGGTGAAATTAACAATAGAAAATTTGATGACACACTGATACACACACACACACACAGAAACACACACCAAGTGAAATACATAAAAACATTGTAAAATATAAACGACCATCTTCTTCAATTCAACATTTATGAAATGACATCGGAGAGGTTACATATATACACATAGAGAGAGATAAAAACGTTCCAAATAATTATTTCTTTTCTAAGATAAGGATGGGGGGGGGGACTTTATTTTTTCAATCTAACTTTATTTTTAATCATGTCATAATCTTAATAAATCATTTACATAAATGATTGGCGTTGAACCATCTCAGCATTTGGTAGTAATCAGATTTTAGCAAAACAATCCGATGCTAACAAGTGTTCTTAATGAGATAAAAAAAAAGAAAAAAAAAATGAACTTTTTCCAACACACAGACATGTTATGAATGGATTGCGGTGTCGTTGCTGGTTGCTTTTTCAAGGTCTCGGCTAAAACTGGTCGGAGCAGACGACGAGTTCATGCACCTTTCAGAAATTCAAGATCACATCTCGCGTTTTTTAAATTTTTTTTCATTCCAAAAATAAATCTTAATGTGAGAAAAAGATGGAGGAAATTGCAAATGTTTCATTTGAAGCATACTTAACACATTCGCATCGGGGAACGAGATTTCTCATTTAAAAAAAAAATAAAGGAATTTTGTCGTCGGGAGACGAGAACTTTCCTTCGAGAAAAGCGCGCTCTTTCGTGATAAAAATTTTAGATAACGGGAATATATATTTACAGTGGTGCACTCGCAGATTTGTCAGAGATTATATTTCCCTTTAGTATAAGTATTTATTAATTAATTAGTTGCATAGCAGTGGTCACCTGGTAAGTTTAATTTGTGCTTTGTTTCTAACAGTAATGGATAGATTTTACGGATTAGAAAACGAAATTTCAGATGAATAGTCATTCTTACCGAGTGATTTGGTGATAATGATATGGAGTACCCAAAAAAAGGGGGAGGGGGAACCTATTTGATATGAAAAAGGTTTCCAAGTTTATAGTACAGTAGTACCTCCCAATTAGGGACATCCACTGGACCAGACATTGGACGTCTCTCAAATAGAGCTAAATATGAGGGTCGTTTAAAAGGTCCTTAGAAATTCCATAAGATGTTACTCGTAGCAGCGAAAGATATTTGTTTTTAGTAAGCATCTACTCACTAGACAGCTGTCTCAGTTACTCGCATTCGTGATCATGGCGCCTTTCGCACCTCAAACATTCTTCGTCGTCACTTTTCCGACCGATGAGACCATCCTCGCCTTTTTTGGAGCAGATTCACCGGAAGCAAACCCATTGTTTTGATTGTTGCTTAATTTTAGGGTGTATGATGATTAATTCAGGGCTCACCAACAAATGACTATCCAATCAAAACTAACTTATAAGTCTTAGGCGGCCGAATGGTTTTCCGACAACGAGGAAGGGGAGAGAGTTGTGACCTTGGATGCAGCTGCTGTTTCGAATCCTGATCTAATGGGTCCAAGAATGCGCTCCTACCAACCATTCTGAAAAGACATCTTTTCTGGCTGGTTAAATAAGGCGGTTTAACTTCTAACGTTGTTGTAGAAAAGAGTCGCCGTATACTCCCCCTCCAGTGTCATTACGATGATACTGGAGGGGGAGGGATGATACGAAGAGAATCATTGGTATTTTTGTACAGAAGGATGCTTTTTTGATTTTTTTTTCAGCCATTACTGCAATTGATATGCATCCCATCCCTGTTGAATTGTGTTTTGCTTGGGACAGTTTCCATTTGAGTCATCGGCTATCTCGTGTTGAGTGGCGGGTCTCCTCGACACGTGCGCCATAGCTGGAATATCACTAGTCGTGATTTTGTGTGCGTTTGTCTTAGTTAGACATGCAGAGACAAGTGTTTTGCGTCGAGGACATATGCAATCAGTAGGGATAGGCTGTGCTGCCATCTAGTGTTCAAGTCCTGAGTCACCACTTCGGCGGCCGAATGATTTTCCGATCCCGAGGAGGGGGTGAGAGTTGTGACCTTGGATGCTACTGCTGTTTCGAACCCTGGTCCAGTGGGTCTGAAGAATTCGCTCCTATCAACCAGGCTGGAAAAAAACATCTTTTCTGACTGGTTAAGTAAGGCGTTTTAACTTCTAACGTTACTGTAGAAGAGAATCGCCGCAAGTCAATGTCACATTTGTTTTAGCTCCGTTTAACAAATGGCAGCACTACATGGTTACAACAATTTACCTTTCTGATGACATCTGTCTTCAAATACAAATAATTTTTGACCCACTCTTGTATTTGCAGCTTTTTTGACTCTGCTAGCCGTTGAATCGTTTGCCATCAAAGAAGAATTTCGGGTGCGGGCTGTTCGTGGGTGATCCAAATTGTTCCCAGACGAGGGTTGTCATGCGACATCGTGTTGCAATTGCAGTTTGTGGGAGAGGAGTGTTGTGCAACAGCACGGTACCACGGGTTAGTCTTTCAAGTGCTTATTTTGGATCTCAAATAGACATTTGAGTTGATTTTTGAACCTTGAAGCAAAACACCTTTTCTGTCCCAGAAGACCGTAAACGTGACTTTTTTGAATGGAAAACATTTGCTTCACTGTCTTGTTTCTTGTAGAGGATTTATACATCCCACCCATGGATTATTGTTTTATTGATTGGAAAGGATCCAGAAGTTGTTTTATTGATTGGAAGGAGTTCAGAATTTGTTTTATTGATTGGAAGGGGTTCAGAAGCTGTTTTCTTCTTCCAGGGGTTACATGAGACACTCATCTCTCATCTCCGGTGATTACATGGCTCAAGAAGTCATCCCTTACCTCTCTGAATTCCAGTGGCGCATCAATGTGGGGAAGGAGATTTGGAGATTGTAACTCCCCATAAATTCAGAGCTGTGTACTGAAATTTTGCAACTGAAAATTTTTATACTGAATCTTTTAATTTCTTTTGAAAAAGAAATTAATACTCGTATTCCACGTAAATATTCTTTTCACCTTGAAAATAAACAAAGAAATTTTAAATTAATTTCGAAATACGAATTGTAGTGGAAGAAACCCTCCCTATGTAAAATGTCTCGCAACGCCCCAGGTGAATTGTGTCAAAAAAAGAAGCCGCCACGCTGTAAGCACCTTCGGAAAACGTTCGGTTTGTTAGATACAATTTCATGAAGAATTGAATGTAAAACTAACGGAAAATGCAGTGGGAGGTCACGGTGAATCGTCTGTTCTCTTTAATCTTGAACTGTGCACACCCTATCAACATTCACAAAAGAAGGTCGCTCGTTCTGTTCATTTTTGCGTCTTTCTTTAAAAGTCGCATCGTCTCCTTGTCACTAATTCACTCATTGTTTCTTCTCCATAAATATCGAAAATTTGACGGTGAATTTTCAAACGGTTTAGTCCCTCTCGTATTCAAGAAACGAATTATCGGCCTAATTTCACACTCAGTGAGCTCCGTATTTTTTTTCGACAATATAAACATGTAGAACGAACCTTGCGCAGTCCAATAGTGTTTGCAAATGGCGTCCCTGCCTTTCTAATAAATCAACTAACTCATCGTGCATGCGTTAAAGTGTAACCCCAGCCAATGGCATACACAGAAATTTATTTTGGGGGTTGCATGTTGCCATTACCATGAAAAAAAAGTAATTTTATAACTAGTTCAGAATTACCACTCGGCAAAAAGCAAATAATTCGCTATAACAGCCTTATTTCTCTTATTTAACAAGTAATTTTAAAAAAAAAAAAATTTAATTACTTGTAGTCTACTTGTAGTCTATTTTAGTAGTCTATTCCTACTTAAGTCAACAAAGAAAATTTTTGTTTTAGTTACTTTTTATTAAATAATTTTAATTAATATAAATATGTATATACATATGACAGAATCACACTATTAAGTGGCAAAAGAATTTTTTTTTCCAGCGATCTACACGCTTCGTCACCGACGGTATTTATTCCTAAATTTATATCCCGCTAAATATCTTACATAAGAGAAATTTTTTTCTCCCACATAAAACTAAAATTAATTATTTAAAAACCAAATAAAAAAAATTTACACTTCGACCCGAAGGCATGAAAGATTCTACGCCGAAGCTCTACCAACTTTGCCATTGCGAGACAAATGACATAGTAGAAGCATTGGCTTGTTTCTTAATTCATCCGGTAAATTAAATGGTTGGAATGCAGTTTAGCCCAACCACCCTTGGCGACAGGAATTATTGGGTGGTATTTTGTCAGTGTGGCTACCCTGGTCCGCTTAGCGGACTTAACGTTCAGCCAAAAAAAAATCGCCAAGTTTGGCAATTTTTGAAATCGCGCCAAGCGGTTGTGCTAAACTGCATTTTCACCAAAATTAAATGAATTAATATTTGAAAAAAAAAAAACTGTATGTCATCCATTACAAGTTTAAAAAAAATGTATTTGAACTTGAATGGATGAATAAAAAATATTTTATTAACGATTGAAAATTTGAACAAGATATATATATAGAGAGAGAGAGCTGATAGTAGGAATTTAAAACTATTCAAGTAATGGTATAATTTTATCGAGTAATAAAAATTACAAAAATGAAGATTATTCAATAAAAATAATTAAGAGACCATGAAATTAAAATTTGTATCTTTAGAGGGGGGGTGCCCCCACCCCCTCCTCTCTTCATCTACAAACACTGATCCGGAGACACTCTTTCAAAGACAAAAACTTTTTCTCTTCTTTTCTCAGGAAGCAGCTTAGTTGGAATCCTTCTCACTCTTCGTGATGAAAAAAAATTAAGCATGACGGAAAAAAAAAATTATTTCTTTAAAATTTGAAACATCAATGTAATCTTGTTAAGTAAAAGAACTTCCCTGAAATATTTCAATTTTCAGAAAAAATCTTGGCGAGTGCATATGTTCCTTTGCATCCCCCCCCCCAGCACTACTGCGAAATTACTTGCAACCGTAACTTTCTTTGTGGATATTTCTCGTATTATTCTGATTGCAAAGCGTGTGTCAATTGATATACAAACGAAAGGTTTTTTAATATAGAGAGGTATGAGAGGTTTTTTAATAGGTTACGGTGATTTAAACATGACGCTGATAAAAAAAAAAGAGATGGAATCTCTCGCAACTGCCGATTCACTGATGAAAGAGATAAATCTAATAGGTTTCTGAAAAGAAATTAAGGAAAATGGAGCTTCCACCGAACCATATCACGTTATTATTTATCAAATTTTCGTGTTTATCATTGTAATGAGATCCAACGGCAATAGATTTGCAATGTGTTTGGTCACAATTGTTGCATTTATTTTCAACGATTACAAAGCACATATTCCAAATTCAAATTTAAGCAAAAGGTGCTTTTTATTTTTGGAATCATGGAACCTAATCCGAGTAAATTCAATGAAATGCAACGATTTTGTGTTGCGTAAAGCTCGCGTGTAAAATAATCTGGTTCTTAAATTAAAATTTCGCTTGAAAAAAAAAAAGAAAATTAAGTATTCTTCGTACTAATTAGTGATGGGTTAATTTTATTTGACTTTAAACAGAGTCCATCGAAATTAAGGAGCAGAAATTATGCACATTTTCTCAACAATTTTAAAGCAGCCATTTTCGTCTCACGGAACCTCAAACGATTTTTTTTCTTCTTCGCGTGGTTGCTTTATTTTGGTATGTTTAGGTACAAATCGCACTTAATTTGGTTACGAAATCATATAAGGATTACTTACCAGGCTACAAAATACTATAAATATAAATTTTTGATTTTCAAACGTAAAAATATCATAATTTGAGTACATATGGATCGAAATTTAACATTAAACATTTTAATTTACTAATGTTAATTTTAACACACTTTTAAACAAATGCTCTTAATTGCTGGAATGTGCAAGATGCTAAAATAGAAAACATATTGTGAATCAAATAAATTGTAAAATCGAATTTAAAATTAAGCAAAAATTAACTTGTGTGTGTGTGTGTGTGTGTGTGTGTGTGTGTGTGTGTGTGTGTGTGTAACATATCACTCAATAAGTCTCCGATATAACTAAGGAAAACCTTTTCTTTTTAGAAATTCTACAACATACTTTCCTTCAAGAGTGATACATGCATTCCTACGTTACTCTAACTTTTTGATGCCTTTTTTTGTAGAATGTTTTTTATAGAATGCTCTGAAAATATGTCCTAGTTTCAGCAATCATTTTTTTATTTGAGCAAATTTTCTTCGCCTGGAGCCTCTTTTCGATGTCTGAAAAAAGCCATTCGTCACTGGGGAGGGGGGCAGATCTGGAGTATACGGTGGTTGAGGAAGCAATTCGAAGCGTGATTCATTAAATTGAACCATCGTTTTCATCGACTTGGGACACGAGACATTGTCTTGGTGGAGAAGAACTTTTTTCTTTTGATTGTGAGGCCATTTTTTCTTAATTTCTACACTCAATCTATCCAGTAATGCCGTGTAATATTCGCTAATGATAGTTTTACCTTTCTCAAGATAGTTGATGAACAAAATACCATGCGTGTCTCAAAATACGGATGTCATAGCCATGCTAGCTGACTTTTCAGGGGGGGGGGGGGTACGACTTTCTCCGGCTGCTGTCCATTCAGCCGACGATCTTTTTGATTCAAGTGCAGTGGCGTACGTAGAAAATAATTTGGGTGTGTGTGTGGGGGGGGTGCTTATCGTCAATGCCATGACAGAAGTAATTTTTCAGTTTATATAATTACCACTTGGTAAAAAAATAAATAATACGCTATATAAATTTTGTTTCTCCTGTTTAAAACTGTTCAAGTACTGACATACATTTTGTCAAGTTGTAAAAATTTAAAAAGTAACGAACATTTAACGAAAATAATTAAGATAGCATGAGAATAAAATTTGCATTTTGGGGAGTTGCATTATCTAAAGAGATGCATCCCCCTCCCTCTCTTCGTCTACAAACACTGACCTCGAAGCACTCTTTCAGAGACAGTGAACACTTTTTTTTTTTTTTTATTCTTTTCTCAGGAATCGGCTCTCAGTTGTAATCCTTTTTAAATTTCTACTATTAGCTCATAGTCTCCCAAAATATATCTTGTTCAAATTTTCATTCGTTAATAAAATACTTTTTAATCATCCACTCCAGTTCAAATACATTTTTTTTAAACTTGTAGTGGACGACACTTGACGTTAATACAGTTTTTCAAATATTAATTCATTTAATTAAATTTAATTGGTGAAATGGCAATTGAGCCCAACCATTTGGCGCGATTTCAAAAATTGCCAAACTTGGCGATTTCTTTTGGCTGAACGTTGAATCCGCGAAGCAGACTGGGTTGACCATTTGGCGAAATACCGTCAAATAATTCCTGTCGCCAAGGGTGGTTGGGCTAAACAGCATTCTAACCATATAATTTACCGGATGAATTAAGAAACGAGCCAATGCTTCTACTATGTCATTTGTCTTGCAATGACAAAGTGGGTAGAGCGTCGGCGTAGAATCTTCGTACCTTCATCGAATCTCGTCGAAGCATAATTTTTTTTTTATTTGATTTTCAAATAATTAATTTTAGTTTTTCTGGAAAAAAAATTTCTCTTATATAAAATATTTAGAGGGATATAAATTTAGGAATGAATACCGCGTCATTGACGAAGCGTGTAGATCGCTGAAAAAAAATTTCTTTTCCCACTTAATATTGTGATTCTGTCACATGTATATACATATTTATATTAATTGTAATTATTTAATACAAAATAACTAAAATAAAAATTTTCTTTTTTGACCTAAGTAGGAATTGACTTAATTTTTTTTTTATTTATTACTTGTTCTTTTCGTGTTGAAAAAAAAAAATTAAGCATGAGGAGAAAAAAAGTTCTTATGTTTAAAAGATAGAATATACGTAACAGTATATTAAAAGAAATATCCTGAAATTTCGAGAAAAATTCTTGGGAGTGTTATTGTCTCTTTAGACCCCACCCCTGGATACGACACTATTCGGGTGTGCAGTAGTAGATCCCTGTTTCATCTATTGTCCCATACCGACGCAAGAAATCTTTTTTATCTTGCTTAAACAGCTCCAAACAGCGCTCTGAATTGCCGACTCGTTGTTATTGGTCCGGTGTGAGCAAACGTGTGTGGCACCCACTTCGAAAGCAACATATGCGTTCTCAAATTTTGTGTAAAATTGTGAACACGCCACCTTCTGATATCTCTTATTCATAAATGTCAGTTATCTCACGCAACTTCACTTTACGATCTGCCCAAACTATTTTGTGGACATTTTTTTATGCTTTTCGGAACAACTGCCGATTTTCAGCGACCGGAGCGTTCGGCATCATCGGTGTTTGTTCGACCGCGTTTAAATTCTGCATACCTGTCGATAATAGTTGATTTTCCTGGTGCAGAGTCTCCATTACGCTTATCAAGGAACTCTTTGACTTCTATAATATTTTCCCCATCAAAAAAAAAAAAAAAAATGTTTAATCAACACACGAAATTCTTTTTCATCCCCCGTTTTGAAAATTACATAGCTGGGGTCACTAAAACCATTTGTAACCAGTATGTTGACGCATGTGCGCGCCTCCTACCGGTCAACTGTTAAAACTAGGCAGAAGCTGAACGACTTTCAGCAATAACGGACGTGGGTAGCTACTATCGCACTGACACCAACAATAACTGTAGCAGAAGCTG
>BMAW01067519.1:0-17251 GCA_019974015.1 Nephila pilipes | reverse complement strand
ATACCATTTCCCGAATTTCCTCTATTAACTGAGCTACAAACTTTACTGTAAAACTGAATAAAAAGTATATATGTGTATTTTTGGAACTTTTATGTTTTGAAACCCTGGATTTCTGTATGGAGGCCTCTCTTCAACACCTTATTTTGAATTAAGCGCACTGTTTCGATGTCTCCAGACAAAGTTTTGAATTTCTGAAAGCTAAATATTATTTCTTTGTCCATAAATTTCTCCGTGCCATCGAGAGACGACATAATAGTACCTAAAAGTAATCCATCACATTTTTTAAGTTTTTCGTCTCGTTTAGAGTATTTCTATTGGAAATATGTTGTTGCATTCGTAAGAGAGAATGGAATTCTAAATTACTCTCGCGGGGAGAGATATAATAGCTTTCGAATTTGTAAATTCTTCCATAACGAGATTTTGTCTTCTAAATTAATTTTCAGGTATATTATTTTCCTGTGATAACTGTTTCATTCTGATTTTCTTTTTAAGCAAAATGATTTAAATGTTGCTACATTTTTAAGATGATAATTTCAGTCAGTTAATTACGAGGATGGTTTAAAAAGTACCTATTTTTGACAAAAAATGGCATTACTAAGGTTAATAGGTATTACCGGTGTGTGTTTGTTGCTAACTGCTAAATAAAGCCAAAACAAATTTGACACTGATTCATAGGGTAGTTTTTTTGATGCCATGACGAGTTGTCGTCGTCAATTTGCGTCGAGTTGTCACCGTAGATGCATTCAGCATTATTTTACAAGATGTGGCTATTAAATAACGAGCTTTTGAACATTTTATTTTGATTTCATGCATATTTTCTTACTGTCACATTCAATATATACCCTCTTCTATCCTTGCAATGCTCCATGCTAATCTTCCATTGTTCGAAACACTGCCGGAAGTCTTCTTCGGTCAACTCCTTCAAGACGCGTACTCTTTCACGGCTTGAACATTTTATTTTGATTTTCAAATATTTTTGCTTTTAATGCATATTTCACCTTAGGAAACAGATAAAAGTCACATGGTACCAGATCCGGTGAATAAGGCGGTTGGTGGACGGCGTGCCTTATTTTACGACGTTCTCTCGGGACGGAAAATAATCGAATAGAGTTGCCTCAAAGGACAAGGGTTATGCGTCGCTAAGCCTAGCTTAAGAGAAAAAAAATCTCGAAAAAAAAAAAAAGAAGTTTAAGTCCTAACGGTGATATTTTGGTACCATTTTATAATACTATTTAAGCTGTCATATATGTTAAAATTAACGTTTAATAACCTATTTCATTTACTTTACAGAAGAATATATGTAAAGAATTGAGAATATGAGAAATAATTTTCGGATACACTATTGAAATAATTCCTAAGTTTTAATTGATAAAATACATTAAAAGGGGACTCAGTACCTTTCGAAATCAAAAGTTGAACATTTCGACAAACTTTTTTCGATTCTTTATAAATCAACAATTTTTGCTCATTTCAATATGAAACTTTTCCAGTTTGTGTAATGAAGTGTATAGTTTAAAATATTGGGTCAAGCTTTGCTATTAAATTAATATATTTTCTTATACAACGTGAAATATTCGTACAAAAATTTAAGAAATATATTAGCTTACCTTACGTTATCCACAAGATAACTTTTGAAAGATGTACAGTAGAACCATAATTCTTATACCAAATTAAAGCTAAATAATGACCTTATTCTGTAAACCTCAAATTTTAAATTTATCTTACATTAAAAAAAATTGAAAAATTAAGAAAGTTATCAATTTACTAACTTTTTTTTCATGTATCATTTAATAAAAAAAATCTAATCATCCTATTAACAAAATTGAGGTTCACAGAATAAAGATCTAAAAGTACAACATTCGCGTAAAATTTTAAAGTTCTACATGCAAAATATTTTTTTAATCCTGAGGGAATGTGTGAAAATAACAAACCGAGAAAAAGAGGTTTGTTTACATTGCATTACATAGAACAAGCCACTTTAGACATTTACATTTTTTGTTGCATAGGGCTTAATAACTGTCGGATTTTGACGCAGTTTGCTTTAAAATGCTCCTAACATTCAACATTATTTATTCAAATTTTTGAAGGTGCAAAGGTACTAAGTCCCCTTAATAAACAAAATGATTAATAAAAATTTACAAGAAAGATTATTTACAAGAAGTATCAAAACTTAAAGTGAAGACGGAGTGTGGTAATTTTCGAAGCGTGGAGAAACACAAATTCCTGTATTGTCCGTCTCTGACAAAATATCCGCATCTGAATCACAAGAAATTTTGGTTTTGAACTCTTTAGAAAATTAATCACACTTTCATCATTAATTGACCGTGTGAGAATATTCTTCCTCTTATAAACAACGCTTTCTTGCCATAATAAACTCTAGTCAAGGCTTTCCGAAAGAAAAAGGGTAGAATACAAAATATATCCGAAAGCAATGCAGAGCAACAGTACTGATAGTAAAACTCTATAAAGAGAAAATAATAAATACTTAGCAGCAAAAACTAAAAAAAAAAGCATTCAGAGGGAAACCTGAAACGCGAATGTATATATCACGTAGAAATTTAAGGATCTGAGCTCAGTTTGTTTACATTTCGTTTTCTCTCGTCCCCCCGCAACAGCCATCGAACAAAATACCAAAGTAAGACAGAATGTGAGCAAATTGAGGATCAGGACTCCCAAACTATGTTGAGTTCAAAAGTAATGGACACAGAACGCCACGTAGAGGTCTTAAAAAAACGTTCCACCTTAAAATGTAATATGCATCACCCGGCATCTGAGCTCATTCTCCGGTAATGTATAGCTAGGATGCCAGGCTGTGAAAGACGATCGCGAAAGTTGATTATATGGAAAGCCAGTGAATCGTCGTCAATATCTCGGCATTCTTGAAATTGTTTAAGCCGTCAAAAATACCCGCATGTGATAAATATTCATTGCCAAGCACTTCTTTCAATAAATTGTAAGTTATAATGGTTTTTCAAATTTTGATGTAAAATTTCACAATTCGTTACTCATCTTTTTTGTGGCGGAACAAAAAATAATTCAAATGTGAACAAAGGCTACGGCTCTACAGATTTGGTTACAGAAACGAGAAGCCCTGTATATGAAAGAGAAGATTTCATGCTAAACAGCTGTCGGTCGCTGGTGTTTGGCCCTTGTGTACTTCTTCTGTGGCAGATTCAATCTCGTATATCCACACCTAGTACACCTAAAATGAAGCAACAAACCAAATAATGAGTTGCTTCTGGCGAATTTGCTCTAAAGAAGACTAAGACGGACGGAAAAGTGATGGAGTCAATATTTTATGATGCAAAAAGCATTATATTTATGAAATTCTTAAGAAAATATAAAGCGATTATTTGACACTACTACAGTGAGTTTTCGTGTTCCAATTCCTAATACCTCGTTTTCCCCCAGACACCTGTACTCTTTGAATTGCCCTCGTAAAAAAACATTTTATGTGTATGTAGATAAATTGAATTCTATTCAGAAGATTGTAAGAAATCATTCAATCACAAAAACGAGTAAAAATCGATTATGTATTGAAGTTGGAGAGAAAGGATATTTTGTGGAGCGAGGAAGGAAAATTATAATAGGAAGTCATTACTTCTTGATCAACTTTCATCGATGACTAATTTGAAGACACGTAAGCAAACTGAGACAAAAGGTGAAGAAAAATTCCTACTAGAAATTTCAACATTAAATTTCAGTATCATGTGGTGTCATGAGCTGGTTTTCGCGGTGCCATTGAAAGTTTCAATTATGGGTGGGAACATACAAATTATGCTAGTATACTCCAACATAGGTCCAGCTCACCTTATTATTAAAGTTGCAATTTAAACACTGATTATTATTTCCACTTTTCTTCATATAAGTTGAGTGCAATTGGCAATACTTTGGAAGATTCAAATAAATTTCCTCTTAGGTTTCCTCTGTTGATTTCTTAAAATTAAATTAAATAGCAAATTAAATGAGTAAAAACGTTTTCTCGTCCAGCGTATCTCCATAGGAATAATATATGAGACAGCTCCCAAATTACCCATGTTAAAAATGAAATGGGTAACTCTCTGCTGTAGCATCATATGTTCGATTTTCTTTTTTTTTTCCTAAGAAGTCTAGGTATAGGACATTCTTCGCATTAAAAAAATCGTCGATGCAACTTTTCCCACCATCCTGTCTCTCTTCTGAACAGATTCACCCTAAGTAACCTACTGTTTTGATTATTGCTTGGTTTCCTGACATAATGAAAAATCCAGATCTTGATGTGAAAATGATGGTGATTAATTTGTCAAAACGGTTGGTGATTAAATTAATAGGTACGCTGGCGTGGCCCAAACAAATTTTGATTTGGCAACCATTTGCTGCAAAATCAAAATTAAAAGCTAAATCAGTATCACATTTGCTTGAGTGCTGTAACTCCAAAGTGCCTTGACAATGACTTTTGTCGTCAAAAACATATAGTTTTAAACATCCTCGCACTGCGTTTATTGTATTTTCAGCGTTATGCTGTGTACAACAAGCAATCGGATAGCTTGAGATATCGTCAATTTTTAAAGCAATCATAGACAAACTGTGACCCAATCACTTCCATTTTTTTCCCTTTAGTTTGTTTATCTTGCATATCACAGTTTTTTAATCGAACAATCACCCCTTTATAAATAAAGAAGCAGTTTGCGATATTGCGATAGCGAAATTTTAATTTATTTTACCAAATATTTTTTTCTCTAGTGATATTTATCTTTCGGATTCATTATTACAGAATTTTTTAATTTACTGTATTTATTTCGTGCATGAATTACGCGTATCCAATTTAAAAATAGAGTTTTGTTATGTAACTAAGTATTTTATTTAAATTACATAATGATATTTTGTACCTGTATTTATAAATTTTAACGCGTTGTTACGAGACTCAAAAGGTTTTCTGGAAAAAAATGCATATTTTTTTATTCATTTTAGAAAAAATTTTTAAATCCCTCATTTTCAGAAATTTGGATATCTCGCGGCATCTTCTACATAATTATGAATGCTTGCATAAATGTCTTTGTACTGTTGCCAAATACTTATTATAAGCTTTTTTTCAGTTTTGTTTAATTAATTCTTAGAAATAGTAGTATGGGCGATAGTTTAGTTTCATTATCTATTCTGCCTAAAATATTTCTTTATATAATTTATAGGTATCGACAGCTAAATATTAACTGTAATATTTAAAGGAAGACTGCAGTTTCTACAGTAGGTGTACAACTAAGATACTTTAATAAATACATTACAATAGATAGTTAAATATATTTTTTTGTCTAAAGCACTTTTTCAATTTTGTTTTAAAGCACTTGCAAAGATACAGTTTGCGCTTATAAGACACTGTTCTATATTTGATACAATTTCAGTGAAAATCCTTTATGATTTCACAAATAGTTATTCTCTATACAGCTTTATAGTATTTATTGTTATAAAGGGAAAATATTTTGACACAAAGTAATTCGGGCTTATTTTATATTAGTTTATGTGAAATAACTATGTTTATTTTATAATACTTTCTACAGCATATTTTACGGTAACAGTATGAATTATAAATAACTAGATACTTTCTCCGATAAACATTCTGATACTCTTAAAGGAAGACAGCAAATAAAACTTCTCAGTTGAAGATTGAATATAATCAATTCTGATCTATTAGTTTGATTAAAAAATAAATATTTCAGAACTGTTTGCTTAAAGTTAGGAAATCTGAGTAAACGAAAGTGAAATTTATCTTTTTTAAATAATTATTTCTCTTCAATACACTAACAACACTCTTTGGATACTGTTTACAATAACTTTTATATCACTCTAAAGACAAGTAACAGTTAATTTTTTTCTGTAGAAAAAATTTATCGTAGCTTATCGTTCTCCAGGGGAGGCGTGGAGAAGAGGCTTTGCACTTAACCAACGTCCAATTCAGTTGCAATTTTGCTCATAAGTATAGCTCACGTAGCTACTTGATAGTCTTGAATTTTCTGCCTGAAATGGTTTAAATAAATGCAAATAAAAGAAAACATTTTTAAGTCGAGCTCCTTAAAAAATATAGGGACTGGAAAGTATGAAAGTAAATTTTTCTTAAAGGAGAATGATACATAACTTATAAAAGCTTGAGACATAAAACGTTTGATCTTATTTTTCATTAGCTACAGTACATAATTTATCGGTAATTACTTGAGTATGTTTGAAAAGCACTTCAAGATCTTCTAAATTATACAATTTCTTATATTTGAAAAATTTATTTTTATACCTCTTACCCCATCTTAAAATAAGAACTGGATTTAAAAATATTTCCTTAGTTCTTTTTCCTTTATTTTTGTTTGTTGAGAAAATATTTTAAAGGAAGAAATGTAAAAATAAAAATGTCTGGATATTTTAAGTGATGAAATCTAATTTATATAGGAAAAGCTTTTTAAATAATGTTGTTTGGAAAATGTTGACTCAAAATCGATATGTTCAAATTGATATAAATGTTCATCCACGAATTGATCTCATCGATTTTTTTTGTCTCTGACAACTGAAGTAGGATAAACATATCGATCACAATTTATTTCTTCTGAATTTGTAACCAAATTCCAACTCGTTGACAGGCATAATATTTTTTATGTAACAAATGATTCGTTCTGAATGCGTTTGTTGATCGGATTTTCTTAGTTTTCTTTAACTCTTTCTGATATATAATTCAAATGCATCTTTTAAACTTGACTTATTGATTTGATAGTATACCAATGACACCAATTTGTATTGTTTTGCTTCAATTTGTATTTGAATAACTCATTATTATTATGATTTGAAAATTTTTTATCTCTCTCATTGGAAAAAAATGTTGTGCGTCCGAATTTTTCTATGCATGATTTTGTTTCGACATGTTCCAAATTCAGAAAAAAATAGGGAAATGAAATGTTTCGATAAACCCGTACTATTTCAGTTGATTGAATATTAAGTCGCTAATTAACTTCTCAAGATATATGAAAATGAATGGAAAAAGAATAAGAAATTTTAATATTATTTATAATAAATCTCTTTCGCCTTCAAACTCGTAAGATGATGTGAATTTTTCTCTTAAATTATCCTAAAATATTGTCAATTTTCAAAAAAAGATCCCACAAATTCAATAAATAAACTATCATCTTCTTTCATAGAACAAAATACTATTTTTATGCCCGTTTTAATAAATGTAATTAAATTTTTAAAAGGAAATCCCAAAAAATGATTAAAAATACATTATGAGACATCAGTGAAGATACAAAAATATTTTTTGATGGTAGTATTTTTCTCCTGTTTTCTCTTCTTATTAATTTAAACGATTTATATATTTATAGCAAGAATAAGATTCCAAAACAGAATAAAATCTCAAAAAGTACATCCTACATCTGTTCATAGATCAAATTTACATTGACTGAACTTTTTCTTACATCTCTTGTATTTTATGCCCCCCGCATTTGCCTAGTGGTCATGCTAGTAAATTTTTAACCAGTGTTGTTTCTAAAGTCCCTTCCCTTTAAAAAGCTCTCGCAAAGCGTGTAATTTTGATTCTAACTAGTGTGTTTAAACTTCATTTATCAATTTGAAATTTAGAAGAAAACGGCAGCCTTTTGAACAGTTTAATGTCTTTGCGAAGGATCGGATCGTAAGACTGCATGAAGCCAGATGGTCATTCCATCGCCTTCTGTCAGATCGTTCCCTTAAATGTTATAGTTTCGCACTGCTGACGGAATTAGGTACAAGGAAATGATCGCTCACGAAAAAAAAGTCTCAGAAAGAGCTAAACGGACTAAAAATAGAAAGATCGAAGAATTGTCTGACCAGCGCAAAGCACACCAACTGCCACAATTAAAGACATTATGTGAACACAGATGCTCTCTCTGCATTATCTTGAAAGTGGCAGTACTATTAGCACTATACCCTTGACATCACAGCAACGTCGCCAGAGATTGCATTGGTGTCGCTAAAGAACAGCAAAGAACCGTGCAGAATAGTAATGGGTCATCTTTAGTGATGAGTTTCGAATTTTGTCTTGGGGAGGATGATAACCGCACTCATGCGTAGAAGCATTGTAATCAGAGCCACAATGGACTATTTATTGTTACTCATCAAACATCCAATAGAATATAATAGTATGAGGGGCGATTTTATACGATGCCCGATCACTGTTGGTCTTCATCATAGTCCCTTTAGTGGCCCTAGTATACGTTAGAGAGATTTTGCGTCCAGCAGCCGTTCCTTTTGTGAAAGCCCATCCCAATCCTTTATTTCAAAAACACAACGATCGTATTCATATCTCTTCCATCTTAATTAAGAGTAGACCTTATTCTCTGGACAACGGCATCACCACATTTGTCGCCCATAGAAAAGTTAAGGAATATTTTTGAACAATTTTGTTTCGACTCCCAAAACAACCACAAAATTTGCTAGATCTGCATGCCTTAGTTCAATCTACAAAAGATAAGGTGAGTCAAGACACCATTAAGAGTGCCTACGTCTCCAAGACATGTGGCGCAATGTATTAGAAATAATGGTGGCCTATTGAAAGTTATGATGATTTCGTATTTCGACGAATGAAATTTGTCTTACACTCACTCAATTTTTAATTATTTCTTATTGTTGGTAAGTATTAACTTTCTTTCTATTATCCTATCAATATAACTAGTCCTTCTAGATAAAACTGTTTTTTGACTAAAAGTGTATATTGTCTTTATACACTACATGCGCACTAACTGATACACAATATGACTGATATATATACACTTCAAAAAATGTCCTAGAGGTATCTAGCTTGGTATCGTTCCAACTAATTTTGTTCCAAAATCTGACAACATTTGGTTGACCTAATTTGTCGCTATATGGCACCAATATATATATATGTGTGTGTGTGTGTGTTTTGCAATAGTTTTCCACTCTATTAAAAGTCACCCTCTATTTTTGTACAGTTCTGTGGATACATTTTGGTTTTGATTCCTCCAATGGTGTTATTATTTCAGGACAAAATAATGAACAACGGGGATGATTTCAGGAACAAATATTATTTAATACTTGATACATTCCACAACAGAAGACAAGATACAAACAGATATAAAACACAGATTCAAGAACATCGCTCCATCTTTCTGTTAATGATGTCTCTCACCTTCTATCGAGCTTGCGCATGCCGTGCTTGCGCTTCTAACCAAAAAGAACATGTGGTGCCACCTGGCTACCGTTTAATAGTACATAGAAGGTTGTGCTAAATTACGGTGTTACATCCTCCCCCTATACCTCCGAAGGCCATCTCGGCGAGGTGGTGTAATAATAGACATGGCATTCTCTAGAATAGTTTCTGGAGGAGTCAATGGTTGCTTTCGAGGTCTTCCTCTTCTCCTGAGAGGCACTAAATGAGATTGGATCTCTGTGTTAGTGTTATTAAAAAAGAAGTTAAAGCTGATGCATGGTAAACACCTGAAGGATCATCAGGTTTGCCACAACTAGTTACCTTAAAGGTAGTAGGAGATCTCTGGGATAGCACAATGTAGGACCCGTCTTTCCTAGGCATCAAATTTGCACTTCTATCTTGACTTGGTTTACTCATTGGGTGAAGCTTTACCCAAACTAGATCATTAGTTTTATAGACAGGACTTGGTTTACGTGATTTGTCTGCAATAACATTATATTTCCCTAGAAAATAATCAATCTTCAGATTGTAAGATTATATC
The DNA here is from genome assembly GCA_019974015.1 of Nephila pilipes. NCBI lineage: Eukaryota > Metazoa > Arthropoda > Arachnida > Araneae > Nephilidae > Nephila > Nephila pilipes. The sequence goes on along the minus strand of BMAW01067519.1, from coordinate 7,553 downwards.
TGGAGTACCCATCGGGCTAGTCTTCCAGTGGGTGACGTTAAACTCATTAGCCACTTTAATGGTTGGTGGTTTGATGTCACTGTAATTTCTGCGCCTTCAATATAGCCTCTAAATTTGTTTAAGGCGCAGAATACAGCCAAGGCTTCTCGCTCAGATGTTGAATAATTTTTCTCAGCAGAGCTTAAATGTCTACTGGCATATTTTATTGGCTGTTCTGGCTGTTCATTGGCTGGACTTTCTCTTTGTAGAAGAACTGCACCTAAGACATAACTGCTAGCATCTGTTCGGATGATAAAAGGTTTGGTATCATCAACTTGTCTCAGTACTGGAGAGGTTATTAAACATTACTTCAAAGTCTAGAAGGCTTGTTGGAACAAATTCTTTGAGAAAGTTTTGATTGATTCTTGAGTGAGTTTTGATTTGGCATCATTTGCTCCCAAATCCAAATTTGATACCTACGGTATCAAAATGACACCGTCAATGAAGCCTGGATTAATCATTATACATCGGAACCAAGAAACAACCAAAGCAATGAGAATGTTCCAGTGAATCTAATTTAAAGAAGGAAAAGAATTTTGCTACCTATGATTACGATTTTTTCTGGGATGCGAAGGGCGTCATACTGGAGTGCTTAGAAAAGGAAAAGAAAAACGATCACCCGTCAAAACTTCATTGAGTTACCCCATACCCGCTTCCCATTCCTTGCGTGGGATACTTTTTTAACTGCTTTTGTACAACATTTATAAAGTAGTTTAAAAATCTTTGTTTAAAGGTATGATCCTTTCAAGAAAATAATTTAAGACTTTAGAAATATCTCATTTTTATCTTCCATGGTATTTGAAATTCATTTAACTAAATTTTTTTCAACCCTATGTTAAATTGTTCATTCCATACGTAGAATGAATATTCAGTATCTCTTTACAAATTTTCAACAAAAAGAGTTAATAGCTTTTCTTTGCAGAAGTGAGTTGAATATTTAATATATATATATATAGTATATAGTATATTGTCTAGTCCAGTCACTGTGAAATGTTGCCAGCAGTTTAAAGAAGGCCTCACATACTTAACCGATGTGGAAAGACATAGAAGGCCAACAAGGTAAGCACATCAGACATGAGACAAAGTTCCCCCATCAGTGAGTAAAATCATGGCTACGATTTTTTTCCGATTGCGCAGTAGTTTTCTTCACAGAAGAGCAAACCTATTAATACTGAGTCGTACTGCGGAACTCCAAGAAATTTGCACAAAGCTGTAAAAAACATGAGTCATTTAATGTTAAGGAAAGGCATTGCTCTCTTGCACTACAATTTAAAACCTCGCAAGGTGCTCTTAACGAAGGGTTTGCTTCGCAGATTAGTGTAGGAGGTCCACCATGTAGCTGAGTTGACGTCAAACCTATATAGTGTCCAAGGTTTCTTTGCTGGCATGGTGAGGAAATTTGGAGAGAGAGATGCCTATTGAGATGTCGTCCTCGTCAGTAAATCAACTTTCATAATTACGAAATCCATTACCAGCAGCTCTCGTGTAGCTTGAAAGTGCGACATTAATTATGAAATCAATTAATACATATATCTGCTTCATCCGAACATAAACGAACTCTTTTTGGACTGGTTGATAACTGTTGATGAAAAGTGGCATCTATTACCTTCTACAGCATCGTAAAGAAAAGAGCCTACTGTTAATCCATAACACGACCTCTCCTCTTCTAAGCAGAGATTGAATTTGAATATTAGAATGCTGAATAGAGGGGAGAGGTATATCCAAGGACCAGTACATTAAGAGTTTTTAAAATCTAACGAAAACATGAATTCAAAGAGATGCTGTGAGCAAACGGATAATTTAAATAAAGCACTCGAAGCAAGAATGCTTGCTGTGCTCAACAGGAATCGTAACATCATAATGTCAGACCACATAACACGTTTACCAAATCATTCGAATTTTCTTAGATATCCCCTGTCTCAACTATTGTACAGAATTAAAGGCACTGTTGTGTTAATTTTCTCATAAAAATATTAACGACAAAAATGTCCATTCATTATAATGGAAGAGATGATGAATTCAAATGTTAAGTGCGAGATTCGTTAATGCAACATTTTTAAAACAAGGTAATGGACTTACAGTCTTACTTGTTCATATATTTTAGGCTGCTTCAATTTTTTAGGCTTTACTGATCCTATTACGGCTGTGCAGATTAAAAGGATTATGGAATAATAAACAAAATATATAAAAGTTTCGCCTAGGCATTAAAAACTTCTTATAATTCCTTCTTTCCTAGATGAATTTTTATCCGACATTATATTTTTTACATTTATGAAGTAAATTAAATAATTCCATTTCCATCTTGTTTGGATAAAATACCAAACATAATTAAATGCCTCTTAAAAAGTTTTTTTTTCCACTTCTGCTGTAAATTTTTCCATCTCATTAAAGTATAATCATGTTTTCAAAAACTACTATGCCCTTTTCTTAATTTTCTTTTCACAAACTAGGCACTGTAATTCCTTAATCATACGCTGAGTTGATTAAATAATTACCGCATGATTTCAATTAAATCATCCTTTTCATGAGTACTATATAGAACGAAAAGGTCAAATTAAAGTACCGCTACTCGTAGCAATATCTTATTTGCTTTGTACATTTGTAATGAAATGGCGTCGTTATTAATATTAAGGGACAATCACTCAATAAAGATCAATTCCAAAATGTTTCATTATTTATATTTACACAATGATTTCAGAGTAAATTACTAATGTAGAGCGTTTATACTTAATAGTGGCCATTACCAAATATTATTATTTAAAGTTCTATTTAATCTTAATAATAGCAAATAGTAAGGTTGACTTAACTGAATACAATTAAAATAGATATGTTGGCCTGATATGAATCAGAAATATATTCATAGCATATAACTTAAGGCTTGCTCCCACACATATAGTGTTTTCATCTAGCTCGCTCATACTCTATTTCTTAATATTTCTCTCTTGATACCTCCGATTGTGCTATATGATTCACTGCACTTCTTATTCACAAATACCGATATGCATAAGTCGCGAGGTGAGGAACTTAACAAGGTAAGGTTCTCAATCCAAACAACGTAGTAAAGAAGGTCCAAAAAGTTAGTTAATAGAGAACACGTTGCGCATCTTAGAACACGAGAAAACAAAAGTAGACGACAATTTTCTACAATTCGCGTTCGCTTCACATTAAAATAAATTACCTCACTTTTTCTTGCGATTCCGTATTAGACAACTGATAATGGTCGTATGCTTATGTATGCATTCTATCGCGTGTTTCCCATCAATTAACATAACATTTGAGACTTTAATCTGATGTTTGAATTGAAATTCTTTCTCAGGAGGGAAAATGCAATTTTCTTGAATCAGATAAAATTATTAAAGTGTAGGGAATAAGACCAATAAGTTGCATTAATAAACAGCGAAGTATTTAATACTGAAATTGAATAGTAATTGAACGAGTGAGAGAAAGTTACAAACGAAGGAATGGTAACTACTTGCACTGGTAGATGTAAAAAGTTATTGCATCACAACCAGGAAGGATCTACATAAGGTCAGTGAATCAGACCATCATTTCTGAGTCTACAGAGGACTCGACGACGAGTGATCCCCTACAGCTTACAAAATTATAATACTAGTATTTAGATAAGGACCTGATGCGTATAGGGAATTTTTCAAACTTATAGTAGTCCAGGGATTGACTTTTGAATCATCTAAGAACCAAATAAAAGAAACTTTATTTCATTTATTGCCAAACTTTATTATTTAGAGACTGTTATGATTGATGAATCTTTAATTATTTACTTGTTATGGAGCAACAAAGGGGTTGGAATACAGAAAGAGCATAACACATGTTCATAAATTAATATTTGAGTCAATTTGCTAATTTGAATCCTGATTTTGCAGACATAGTTGCACAAAGGGTTAGCCATTGCACCTTACTTTCATTTAGGTGTCATGGTCCTTGGTGGTTCAAAATTACCAGTTTTTTTACAGAGAGATACTTGAAGTTCTTTAAATCTAAAGGTTAAAATAAAATGCTACATAAAATTGAATTCACATTGCCTAAAATGACTTTCTATGGCAGGACTTGTAAATAATCTTGTTTGAAGCTTAACGGATTCAATTTCCGTGCAAGAGCTTGTAGAAAGACATACAATAAAAAAGAGCATCATATTTGCAATTTTAACCGATATGAGAAGGGGAAACGAGTTGGATAGGTATTTGAAACCTTGAGTCTTTTAATACTTTTTAAACGGTCGTCCACCGTTGTTGCGAATATCCGCATTTTTTGTCGGATGACAAAGTATGGTGAGCTAAGCATACTATATATGTATATTGATCCCACATAAAACTAAATCAATTTTCTAGGTTTTCCCATTCTCTAACGCAAAATCAAAGAGTTCATTCCTGTTTGCTGATCCAATTCCAAATTATCATTTAATTTATGCGATCAAGTACTCATCAAAATCTGTTGAATCTGCTTTCACATATTAATAAATCTGTCGGAAATAATCCCGAATAGACTGAAAGACGTCATCAATATTGCTCAGAATCCTTTCATCTGATACCTCGTGATATGGAGAAATCTTATTTATAAATTTGGAGGAAAGAAAAATTCCCTCCCTTCCGGTGGCGAAGCAACTTCTCTTACATTATCTATTTTATAATGTGAAAAAAAAAATCTCTGATATTGATAGCCTTTTTCTCTCAGCAAAATGAACACATAATTTTAATTTTAAAAAATGTGTTTACTTATCGTTACTGTTAAAACAATTTAAAATTCTTTTCATATATATACATATATGTGTGTGTGATTAGACTCGAATTCCCTTTGTAATAATTGACACATCGGCGAATGAATTCACTTTGAAAGAAGAGGAAGATCCTAATTTTGGTGAGTAATTTCATAACATTCAGAAAAATTCATTCATTCTAGATTAATATTGAATATGATTCTCCCACAACATCTGAAAATACCTTAAGTATGTTAATATAATTTGTCACGTCTTATAGGATAGCATTAGGGTTATCGATTATATACAAGACATTAAAACGAAAAACATTATCGGGCTTTTGAATTTGGATATCGAAATGAGAGCAGCATTACGCGCAAATATAAATGAAATTATCAAAAAAAACACCGAACTCAAATTTCGCATTAAATATAATTTGTAATGTATCATTAAATGAAAGTTTTACTTTTTACTTATATTTCATTTTATATTTATTGAAAATTATTATCATTTGAGGTTTTAACAATATATATTATCGATACTTCTATCAATTTTTATCGATGTAAAATTATTTTCAATTTAACTTATTGTTAGTGCGCAAGCAAATTTTTAAATTATTAAAAGCTCACCGAGACAAAAAGGAAAAAAAGAAAAAAGCTGCTGCAATTCACTGCTTCAGAGGGACATGAATTCATACCAAAAATTTATTTTTCGCGCAGTGGTTAAAACAGACCGAAATTTTTAAATATTTAAAAAAAAAAAATTGGAGCATATTTTCTTCCCTTTGAATAATTTTACTATGTTTGCTATTTATAAAATTAAATTCTCTGTTCTAGAATTATACTCGCTTCTAATTTATTTATAATAATTTTTCCATAAATTAATGTTTTTGTTCAGTTTAGAAAGAAGGGCCACGGTATCCTAATGGTCAAGGTCGTGGACTCGCGACCGGCGGTTTTCGTTCAGCCGCGGGTTCGATCCTTGGCCGCCAAAGACTTGCCGTGTATCCGGGGCTGATGCACGTTAAATCTGTTCGGGGCCCAAAGTCCTCTCGTTTGCGTGGTGTGGATGTTAGGAGAGGGGAGTGCCAGCTCAGGTGTCGTCCTCGTCACTTGACCGTGGTTCAAAATTACGAGGTCCGTCGCCAATAGCCCTCGTGTTGCTTCTAGTGCGACGTTAATAAAAAAAACTAAACTAAACTCAGTTTAGAAAGAAAGATAGGTTTGTCATATTATTTACAAAGCCGTTTTCATATTATATATAATGTGTTGTATTGAAAGTTGTAAGTAATTTACACCATCTGGAGCACTGATTTTAATTTTAGTTCAAAACACGTAGATTTTTTTCCCCTTTGAGTTGATTCTTGAGCTTTGATTCTTATTAACTATATTTATAAGTTATTCGAAATTGTAGCCACAACGTCAATTTCCGATCATAAAATTTATAAGAAAATATGTTAAATTTGGTGAAATTCGATGACCAAAGAAACATTTTTTTAGTTTAAAATAAAGTAAAATATTCATACAAACAAAATATCGTTTTCACAAAGCAGATGGAATTTTTGCATTTAATATCATTTTTGACTTAGACCGAAAATAAAAGCAATCACTCAAATATTTTTAGTGAAAAAAAAACTCTTTTTTATTCTTCTGAATTAAATTTTATATATAGTAAAATATACATACACATACATTTGTGACTCCTCCTGAAGCTAGAACACTGGAGCACATTCTACAGCTGTTGATATAGAACCAAAAATATATTTTTCCGAAAGCAATATCTATCGATTTCATGAAACAAACCAACAATTCTTCTTTACTTAAAAGCAAACTACGGTAACTTTCAGGCGGAAATACCATTACATGCATGACACGAAAAATTCACGCCCTGAGGCGAACACAGAAGCGAATACATTAACATTTTCCGAATTTTCTCCGAAATAATGGGACTGTAAACTGAACTGAAAAGTTTCCAGAAGAAGGACTTATGTGTATTTTAGGAGCTTTTATGATTTCCGAAGCCTTGAGGCACATAACAGCTGCGTTTTCTTTAGGACGCTACTTTGGGTTAAGTGGCGCAACGAAAGCTGAGGTTTTAATTCGAAAATTCTGGATTGTTGTTTCTTTGTCTTAAAGCAGAAGTAACTCGCAATACATGTTGAAAGGCTTCATTAATGCTGTAAATCATTGAACACGTGTACACATATACAACAAAACACTCGTGTTCTAAATTTCTTTTAAGCAAGCTCCATCCTTATTAAAAGTATTGATCTTTTTTCGCGGATATGGCCTTTTGACATTTACAAAATACCTTTTTGACTTCAACATAAATGAATAACATCATGCGCAGTGGATCACACGAATGATCGAGTGTGTGTGCAAATGCTCCGGATTGGTTAACAAGGTTTATATTTACAGGCTTGCACGGGTCTACAAAATTAAGACTCCCTTAGTCAAGCCACCCTGAATTTCGAGCACAGCGTTAATCCTATGCAATTTCCTATTTCTTCTGAAAGCTAATTTATTGCTTTTAATTGAATGTGATAAAACACATTAAAAAAAGAAAAAAAAATTCCTCACTTACAAGTATTTAAAAATATTTATTAAAAATCTGAAAATTCTTAACTGAACATTATTTATTTAAAGAAGCGAATCGACGTTTTATTTATTTTTTATTTATTTATTTATTTATTTTTGTAATATTTTTCGTTCAAAAGTGTCGTTGAGTAATTTTTTTCGAGAAGGGGGTGGTAGGATAATAAATGTAGGAAATCCATATTTTAAAAGGCCTTCCCCGTTTCTGA
>BMAW01067513.1:0-120081 GCA_019974015.1 Nephila pilipes | reverse complement strand
TGCATTTTACAAGGTGTTTCCATATTTTTGTCCACCCCCTGTATATATATATAAATTTGATGATTTGGACAAATTTCTTCATTTTAATAAAATATCTAACACAAGTAAAATGCGTAGTATTTATTCCATAAATAATTAATGAACGAGAAATATATTTATCCCGTTCAATCCTAAAAGTAAAATATTTACTTGTTATAATTTTCGCAAAGTTCTATATGCATATTGATTTTCTCTTGAAATGAAATAATGATAAAGAAAGCTAATTCATAATCTTTCGTTATATTAAAATAATAATATAGGAGTATGAAAATTTATAAATTATTACTAATTATGTGCCTTAATTTTCAATTTTAAAATATTAGAGAAAACATTAGTATGTATCGTAATAAAGATTTATTTCCGTGTTATTTTAACTTTTAAAAAAGTTATTGAATCTGTGAAGTCCAATTTTCGTAAATTGTGATTCCTGATCTTTACGAATACAATTGGAATACAAGCTATTGGCTTCTAAAATGCATAATATTATCTTTTATCATATGTATAGATATTTCCACACTATATATCTGAAACATAAGCGATGAAAACCAAATCAAAGAATGTATATATCTCTAAAGATACTCTTATCATGTTCTTGTTATGCATTAGTATAAATTAAAAAGAGCAGTAAATAATATTTTGGATTGAAAGTTTTAACCTAATTACGTTTACAAACTCCTTTATAATCGTATGAGTTTATCAAGGAAATTCTATAACTCGTTTACAGGGTTATCCATTTTCAGCCAATATAATGGAAGCGATATGTGCCTCATTTTATTTATCTTAATATTTGATTTTTAATTGATTTAAATGTTTGCATCTTACAACTATGTTAAAGCTTTTAAAACAGCAAGTCATTCGTTAAAAAATTATTTATTATCTCAAAATTTATTTATGTATTATCTTTACCCCAAAACTAAATTTGACTTATGTTTTTAAATGTACCAACAATCACTGGAATCATAATCCTAAATGAAACAAATGTTTAAATATTAAATATCATATTATTTCCTTACAAGGATTCTAAGATTTACAAATTTTTTAATTAAAGTTTATTAATGTAGATTTAGTAAGCAATTTTATTCAATTTATTTAATTTATTATTCTAACACCGTAATTTAACGCTATTTTCCATGTACTATTGAACGGTAGTCAGATGGCGCCACATGTTCTTTTGGTTAGAAGCGCAAGCACGATGAGAAAGGAAAGCGCAAGCTCAATGGAAAGCCATAGATTTTTTAGCAGAATGATAGAGTGATGTTCGTGAAACTGTATTTTATATATGTTTTGTATCCTTCTTGTGTTGTGGAACGTGTCGTATGTTAACTAATATTTGTTCCTGAAGCCATCCCAGCTTTTCATTATTTTGTCCTCAAATAATAACAACATTGGAGGGATACATTATCCAATAACGTAATGCGTAACAAATTTGAATTTTAAAAGACAAATGTTTTGTGGCTGCAAAACAGTAACGATATTGGAATGAAACATGTTACAAATTGATCAGTATGAAGTGAATTATAAAATAAAATATTCTGTTGAAATTTTTTTAAATTCATTTTAAATGCTTAAGTTTCAAACGAGATTGGGTAAAAGAGAGAAACATATTACTGTACCATAATGGCCCAACAAGAATTGAAAATTTATCATACTTTTTACATATAGTGTTAAATTATTCATTTAAAACTGATTATCTTTTTTAAATTACATTACATATCGATGCATAATTTTCTATTTTATTATAACATTTGGTAAATATATAATAATATTATACATCAATAATTGAGATTCTTTATTCAAACTTAATAATTCAGGAAGAATATATTAACTTTCTTTAGGAATGCAATTAGAGTTTAGCAGAAATCAAACCAAAAATTAAATTTGGATTACATTCAGAGCTATAACTTGTTTTATTTAATTTTCTACTTGAATATATTATTATAATCAGAATTACTTTTTTAAGAAAATATTTGGAAATGATTCCAATATTGATAAATTAGTACAAAATCATCACTTGATTAGTTGGTAGGAACATTATGTGCTGCCTTCAAACGGAAAAAATAATACAGTTAAGGAAATATTTCAATCGGGTAACAAACATTGGAACTTATATCACCTATAAATAACAATGAATCTTCAAATAACTAACTTATTTACTCATTCTTTTGCGGTCAGTAATAATCAGAATCAGTAATATTCAGAGGTAATAAATTTAATAAAGTTTTAGTTTTATGAATATACATTTATTCATAACTTGTTAAATTGCAAATGCAAAAGAATTGTTACAAATCCAACATGACGGTTCCTTGCAACAGTACAAGGGAAATAGACATTTATAGAGATTTCATCAGTTAGCCAAGGAAAGTGTTAGTATCAATTCTTTAAACTTGGCAAACATTTTAGTGATATAGAAAGAAACTTGGAGATTTTGACAACTGAAGGATATTTCTAAGAAATGCTGGAATTCAGGTGATATCTCCAATGGGAGGAAATTTAAGGACTTTTCCTAATTTATTTAAAACGTCACACTTGACCGGAATGCCAATGAATGGTGAAGAGGTAAGATCTGGACATTGATTGCAAAACAGACTGGAAGCTGTCATCATTGATTGAGTGAATATGTTAAAGAATTATTCATAATATAGAAAATTGAAATGCCATAAGCGCATTACAAAGGCCTGTTCTGAGTTGCAAATATCTACAAGTGCTGAGTTTTTGTGCTGTTATTCTTATTAAGTATTGCTACCTGTGTATCATCTCCTTCTGAATGTTTGTAAATATAGCTTTATTTACCATCCTTCTTGTTGGACAGATTTTGTTCGTATATACCTGTACGATGGAGAATAATTTTTATCAGAAATTGAACAAATGATGTTAATTCAAATGAAAAATCCATTCAAAAAAAGTGAGTAAATCAATTTAATGGAATTAAGAAACACGTTTATTTATTTCACAGATTTCAATTAATCCATTTTTACCTAGCCTCCTTTTAAAAGGACGCTTACGCAGTAGCTCTGAATCAATGAATTTTATTTTATTTTTGTTCGATCCAAATAGCAGAATACTAAGATAAAGATTCGTATTTGCTATTATTTTGTAGATGGCAGTCCTTTATCAAATTTCTAAAATATGTATTTTTCAAAATCATAAATTTATTTTTAACACTGTTATATTTTCTAGCGCGGATAGTGCTATATATAGGACGAAAGTATTATTAGGTGCAGGTTTAGGTATTAATTAGTAGGTGTAGGTTTTTCTGACCTGTTTCACTATATGAATTCATCTTTTTCCCCCTCAATTCACGATATATTCAAACCATAATCAAGAGGAATTGTTATTTATTTTCTGAAACATTATGTTAGAAATTATTTCCATAAATAATAATTATTAAATATTCATTGTGTATGAAAATAATTGCAAAATAGATATTCTGTCAACCGAGGAATAATTAAAAGTAGGAATAATTCTCATTTAAGAATATAATAGAAAGCGAATAGAATAGATAATAGAAATAGAAAGTGAATAGAATAGATAATAGAAATATAAAAGGAATAGAATAGATAATATAAATATAAAGGGAATATAATAGATAATATAAATATAAAGGGAATATAATAGATTATAGAAAGAGAAAGAGAATAAAAATAACCCCTAAGATTCCCAAATAAATTCGGAAACGGTTAAGAAATAAATTGCCGGAAAAAATACCTTTATGGTCCCATACTTTCAATTAACATGAAATGGAGAAAAACTACCTTTTTTGAAAAACCATTGGTCTCCCGTATCGTTATTTGAGCTGTGTCTTAATAACGAAATAATTCAACACATTTTAGAATTGATTTTATATGCTGATCAAAAAGGTGACCATGAAATTGTTATTGACGTTGAAGATCTGAAATTATTTTTGCTATCATATTTAATAGAGGATATAATGTTCTCCTAGGAAAAACAAATGTACAAGGGAAATTTGAGTGATATTAAAAATAATGCGATTTCGGAAGCCATATTACGGTGTAGAGGTGAGAAAATAGTACAATACCTGAACATTGCTTTCAACAACAATTTAAATAAAAAAAAGATAAGATCCGTATTTCTAAACACTAGAATGAAAGATTCCCAACGTATTTTCCAAATGAGCAGCAGTTATTTGTTGATTAGATTATGGTCCCATAATTTGTACATCATGGGTGTAAACAGTTTAAAAAAGGAAAACCTGTCAGATTCGTGCACAGAGTTTCGTGCCAAAATACTAAACTTGGAAATCTAATGCAATTTAAGTTGTACAGAGGTGCAGGAAATATTATGGATGAATATGGAATCGGTATGAGCGGTGCAGTTGTTCTAGATCTAATTTCCGAATTACAAGAAAATTAGTCATTTGACTTAGTTTTTAATAATCTTTTTATATCACCTGTTTTTATCGATAAGTTAACAGAAAAAGAATGGCAGCATCTGACACAATATGGGTTAACAGAACTTAAAGTTATCCACTTGAAGGTATTAAATGTATATTGAAAGAGACAGTAGAGGAAGTTTTGATTTTCAGTACCGTAAAAATGGTTAGGTAAAATGACAATAGTGTCGTTATTTTGGCGTCTAAAGTAAAGTAAGTTTGTTGAGATTGACCAATCGTATATTGAGTAGCAATATAATAAATTAATGGGATGTTCCGATCGTATGGATCAAAAAACTCACATCACCGGTGTTCTTTATGGTCTAAAACATGCTGGTGGCCACTGTTTTTATTTAGCAGATTATGCCATTGAAATTTGTAACAAAATGGATCACCTCCAATTTAGAAGAGAAATATGTCAGACATATTTTTCAAAGTACATTTAAAGACCATATAACAGTCTGGCTGCAGGAAAACCAAAACGTCTTCCAAAAGAATTTCTGATGGTATACAGTATGATAAAAAAAATATTTCATCTTTGTAAATGTTTGTGAAGCAAATAAGATGCTCCTAATGTAGCAAAACATCAACAAGGAAATGAATTAAATGTTTAGTTGGATTGCATGATAAATTCTTTAAAATCTTTCACACTATAAATATTGTATATAAATTGTGTAAAAAATTAACAAATAATTTTTTATTGTATTTTTTATTTTATTTATTCCTTATTATATATAAATTTAAAGTAAAAAAGTGTAAAATTTATCTCAATTCTAATTTTTTCTAAATGTGTTCATTTTAAGATATTATTTTTCAATTTTAGATTTTTTAAATTTTAATTACATATAAATGATTAAAATACAATTTAAACATCTTGTGTTTATTGTATGAGGGTTTTTAACACAGTTAAATTTATTTCATAAGTTTATTCATTTAAATACGGGAATAAAAGGAAAAGTTACAGAAAATCTAAGCGTCGATGTATATGGACAAAACATGTACCATCACGTGCCTAGCATTCTTTCTATAGAGAGATAATATTATGTTGAATGAAAACTAAAATTTTAATGCTGGGTTTTATTAGTTATTTTTTAGTTCACTCTGTGTATGAAAAAAAGAAAGCTTAAAAAAATTAAAGAAACCTTTGTTGAACATTAATAGGTTAAGTTACTTTGCAGTTAATTTAGAAAAAAATTTATAACATTTTACATAGAAAAATTCACTTCGTATATCTACAATATTTATAATTCAACATATGTAATAAATTTGTACTTAATATTTAACGTGAGAACAAGAAAAGTAGTTCCTCATTAGATTACTATCTTATCACATTTTGATAAATTTAAATTTCAGAGTAATTACAGTTTTTAAGCTTATTTATTTTGGGAAAGAATTTTCAATATTAAAGTTTGTTGTTATTTAATGTATTTATAAAATACAAAACAAAGGGATATTGGTGACAAGCCTCATAATTTTGGATCTCGGTCAAGCGATGAGAATAATACCAGAGATGGCATTTCTAGCTCCAACTTCCACACCACATTATTATAAGGGATCGAGCGACTATAAATTTAAGGTGCATCAGCTCCCGCTATACGACATGTTTTAATGGATTAGAAACAAAAGTTCTGTACTGAACGGTAAAAGTACCTATCTTCAAATTCTCAACCATGACCACTCTGTGTGATCACTTTCAATAAAGTATTTTAGTTTTGTATTATTGGTCTTTCATTTATTTAAGAATATGTTCTTCACTATATTTTATGTCTATATATTTATTTATGCAGATAAATTAGTGCTAAGTTCACTGAAGCTGAATATCTTCTCGTGTAAAGATAAATGACAAAAGCCAGACTTTCATATCCTAAGGGTATTTACAGGTAAATAAGATTTGAAAAAATCCCACCGAATGGTAGATGTTGCATAAAATTTCCTCATTATTTTTGTTTGGGTAAATATTTGCTCTCGGGAAGAAAATAAAATAAAATAATAAATGCACTTATATTCCTCAAGCATTGAAGGCGAGTTTTAAAAATTATTTGGCAGAATTCTCTAAAGACGGCTTAGAATTTTGTTTCATATGAACTTTTCCATATTTAAATTAAAAATTCTACATAAAGCATTTTAATACCTTTTTTTGAAACATAGTTAAAATATTTATGTTTAATGCTATTTTTTTAAAAAAATATATTTTTTTATCATTCAATTCATTTTCATTTAGCAGTAAAATTAAACTTTTGGTACGCAGTTTTTCTTTCTAAGGAGTTGAGAGTTTTATACTATTAATGTCCATTCCATTAAATATTTGCAGCTTAAAGTCTTTGAAAATACATTTAATTTAATAGCTAACATATTTATTAAAATTTATTATACAATATTTACTATTAATTTAGTGTATTCTTAAGATTTTGATACAAATTTAACTTTTTAGAAAATCGCTACATAAAAATTAAACATATTTTAATGTAAATTATATTCATAACTCAAATCAAAATTGGACAAATTCTAATGTTTATGAAAATAAAGAGTTATACTATTATTGATTTAATATATTTGTTATCACAATACTTTTTTAATTTCTTTTCACCGAATTCGCATGTTTAGTTTACACATATATTGAAAATATAACGGATAAATTTCAAGAAAATGTTAATACAATTCTACATATTTCAAAAAAACATATTAAAAAATAATATTCTTTAGCATTTATTTTTTTATCTGGGGTTGATTTCACTTCATGAAAAAAAAATCATTTTCGAAATTCTTTAAATCATGTATGAATTAGGGATTAAATAGTTTTCTCCCTTAATTGATTGTTGCATTACAGAAAAAAAGCAGTAAGTGTGTCGAATCGAGGAGTTTCTGCAGTCTCTAAGTAAAAAAAAATTATTAATCGGAATTTCCAAATAACATAATATAACCAAAAGGAAGAAAAAGTTATAAAATTAAAGTAAATAGCAAGAATTTTTTTTCTTACAATTCTCTATAACAATTTAATGAACAGTATGTTTTACCTAATTGCCGTATATTTAATTTCACATTAGACGAGCGATATGAATCTATGTGGAGAAATCAAAAGTTTTTTTTTAATGGAAAGAAAAGCAAATACCTAGTGAAATCCATTTTCATTTTGCCTGTAGAAAAACTAGTGAAAAAATTGTAAATGCAGCTTTGAAAATATTTTGTTGTCTAGAAGTGAGGGAAAGGTTTACAAAACTTTATGAAATAAAATTTATGTGAATTATTCTTCTGCTTCACACTAATCAATTGAAGTAAATTTTTATTAACAATTTTAAATTTAATTACGAGTTCTAACCATAAAACTTACACTTCTATTAATTGTACGAAAATACATTTGGAATACATTCCGTACATTCAAATAATTAAATATCTAGAAATAAATTTAATCTTATATGATACTAAACTTCATAATGTTTGATAATTTAAATAAAACAGTTAAACCATTAAAATTTTGGTTTCTTCATTTTCTTTGTGTATATTGTTTTATAAATGTATATATATTTTTAAACAACAGTTGCATGGAAATATAATGAACCAGCAGTTATAAGGTATGAGTTTGTGTTTTGTGTATACAGAAAGATGGCGATATGATCTGATTAATTACAGTTTTAGGTTTCCTTATTTCCTTCAATTATTTCTCATTTTGATTGAGTTTCTTTGTAAATTTCAATTACTTATAATATGAAATAATACATAGAGTGCTCACCAAGTTTTGAGAGATATACATAATACAATGATGCTCTATGAAATTCTGAAAGATAACTTGATTTTAGACCAGCGTACACTTAATAGAATGTAATATAGCAATGAAGTTGACAATCTTAAAAACAAATTGTTATAGCACAACACGAGAATAATCTCTCTGACAGACATTTACTTTAAAACTATTTTTATCGTCTGAAGAATATGAGTTCTTTCTTCTTTGGATGAAGAGTTTTTGTAATAGTGAATCCATGTAACTTAACTTCTTAAACAAAAAATTAACATAAACAAACTCTGCATTTACAAAAGTTTATTTTTCATAGATAATACTGTGAGATTCTTAACAAATATAAAGTAAAAATGATTTAAAATTATTATATTTTGGAAACAAATCAAATGAAAGCAATCTTCTAAATCATAGCGAAATAATTGATAGCAAATCATAAGATTTGAAGGAAGTAAATTTGTAAAACATTTCCTTTTCCTTTTAATTACTTAGGCATGCAAAAAGCACCTATGAAAATTTTTTACGTGTATTACATACTAAAATATTAAAAAGGGTTTACTGCATGTTATATAGAATAGAATTGAATTTAATATCATATACCGCATTAGAATCCGAAAAGTTAATTCTATAAATAATTATGTCTATTAAAATCTCAGTAAAATAACAATCAAATCCTTATGTGCATTCTTAAGAACACGAAATTATGAAACATTTAATAAACTTAATGTCAGTTATTATAATATGTAATTTATTTCAACAATGTTTCGACGAAAATGTTCTTAGTAAATTCTAGGTGATATGAACTGCCTTATGAAGCACATTTCAGAGTACTCTTTATTAAATAAATATATTCTAATAAGTAGTTATTAACTTCTAAATTTTATAGACATTTTAAGTTAAACTGAATTCTATAATTAATGCCGATATGCATTTCAGTTAAATATTTTTGTATGTTTAAAATTACTTTCTAAATATCCAAGCTAAGAAACATTTAAGCTCTCTTGAACTTAGCTATTATAAGAAATTAGCTATTCCCGAACATCTATCCTTATTCTGATCAATCTATAATCTATCTGAAGATGATATTTATATTGAATTGGAATTATTTTTAGCATAAAAATGTATATGGGAGAAACAAATATTTTATTAAAAATAAGTCAGATCCTCTATTTAAAATCACAGTTCAAATATGTAAAAAAAAACATTATTTTAAAATCGGCTAGCGTCAGTGAAATAGCCTTTCTCTAATCTACTATGACATCATGTTAAAAGTGGATCAGCTCAGAATTCTAAATTCAAATATTTCCTTCACTTTCTAATCTTTTCAAACAATCACTTTCATAGACAAGAATCCATTTCCACTCTTATCATGCAAATTCAGGCGAAGAACTCTTATTCCTTCAAAACGAATCGTGCCTTAGAATTAGTTACACCACACATCTCAATGAAACTCTTCTGTGTCGATTGGGGAACAAAGAAAAGTTGAAATTCCATTTGGCATTCATTTCCAAAACGCATTCAGAAGGAAATGTTTGTTTATGTGTACGCTTATAATTATCTGGGAAAGAGAAAATGGATGAATACACTTTGGCGAGATATTCTACTCTTCCAGAAAATGTTACTTTCCAACGCAGTTTCCACTGCTAGTATTGACTTAATCATCTATCAACTTTTATTAATTTTGACTGAATGTTTTTTGTGAAAGGAATGCATATAAATTGTAATTTAGTGATGTATGTATGTGAAGAGTAAATTATTCCGATTATTTTATTATTACTGTTGATGAACGCATGTTAGGGAAAGAGAAATTACTTACATGTTTCAAATGTCTGAAAATATTTGCATTTATTAATCAGTTAAAGAAGCTTAAAAAGGAGAAATTCAACATTTAAGTCAAATTATAATATAATTATCTGTACTCATATTTCACAAGAATGCAATAAAATTCTCAATTTCGAAAATTAGGAATACCCTTGAGCTAGTATTTAACCCTTTCCATTTCCAAAATATGTTTCGTAGTATTGAAATATCTTAACTTTTTTTAAGTTAAGAGGACAATTAACAATTTCATTTCTAAAATATTCAGTTTACTATACATTAACCCCAATTTTGAAGAATAATAGATTTAGTACAGGATACTTTTATTAAAAAATGTACTCTTATTTTACGTACTTCTGATATTTTATAAGATTAATTTCCAATGATTCCTTAAACGTCTTGAAATACGAAATATTTTCCATTTTTCTGAACAAAAATATTGCTTCAAAAATACTGAGAACACAATGTTATTCCAAATAATATAATAAAAAACTTCAAAATAAAAACTGTTTTAATTAAGTTTATTGAAATACTCTTTTCTTAAGATATTCTACTACTACCTAATTTAAAAAAATGTGCCTCAATCCACAGTTGCTATCTGATATTTTTAAACTTAAAAAAAGTTTGAAATTACAATATAAAACCAAGTTCAAACTTGAAAATTTAACATCAAGTAAGGCGACAGTTCATTACTACCTAAGAAATTAGTAGAATTCCGAAGACAAAACGTGTATATTATGTAAATGTAAATTAGGGAACATGAAAAAATATATTTGGACGTTTCTAAACTTTAAATGAATTATCATTTCAGGAATTTAAATTACATTGGAATATAAGTTAAAAAAAGAATATAGTCGTTTTTATAAGATGTATGCTAGATATTACTACCATATTTTCTAGAAATACTGCTCTGTACGATATACTGGGAGAAAAATATTTTAGCTCCAATCAGAAATCATTCACAAATATATAATCTTAAGTAAATTGTTTTTTTATTGTACGTTTTTCTGATGATAGTTTGCCAATGTATTTCAAATCTATTGCAACTTTTAGACTTTCTGAAGTACGGTTTATCAATAGTGTTTGACAATATGATCAACTATGATCAGTATAATGACTACATAGTAAAAATTTAGGAATAAAAATGAAAGAGAAATTTCTTTTATTTATTAGTGGAGATAAAAAAAAAAATCAGCAATTGATTTTTATTTAGGAATTAAATTAATTAGATATATTGGAAAATTTAACGTACTTTGAAACTTTTTTTATTATATTGAATCTAATTTGAAAATTACATATTAGTCTCTAATGCCTGAAGAGACGAAAAAAAAAATCATTTATTCAACTATAGAAAAACCCGCTCAATAACAGTATAATAAATTCATAAGTTCATTTCTTAGAAAAATTAGCTTTAAGTTCGTAGTGAATAATTAAATTTTAAACACCCAAAATATATTAATAGTTGTTTTTTAAAAAATGCTCCAGACGCAGCATATCCATTTATACATTTTTAAATTTATTATATTTTACAAAAGACACATTAATTAAAAACAATTAATGTAATTATGAATACAAACATGCAATAACTTACTTTAGTTTTTGAAAAAGAACAATAATATCCCCGGATGATTAATGACATCTGAATTTAATTTACTACAAAAATACATTAATTTCTCATATAAGCTATTTCTATTAATTACAGAAACTGCTCTTAAATTGTTAATCAAATAATCGAACTGTTTTTACCAGTATGCGTTAAATTTCTGTCTCAATATACTACTATATTAATTAATTACTGAATGCGCCTAATTTAATCCTATGCATGCGAGTGTCAATACGAAATTATTCTGATGATTGCTTCATTAAATTATTTTAATCTCTTTTCTAATTACTTAAATTTTAAAAATTATTACTATATTTTCTTATAAAACACTTTATTACGATGAAACTACGGCTATATTCTCATGTCATTAACATAAATACGGAAAACTGCTGATGTGAACTATCTTTTCTATTGCATTAACACAATAATATTCTATAATTCTGTTTAAAGGGAATATATGCCATCCTCAATTTTAATTGCTTTGCGTATTCAACATGGAGCACAAGTATTGTGGGATAAATATATATCTATGCTTACAAATTGTAACAATATCTTACTTTTTGTACCGAATTGTAATAAAGATTGGAAACATTTAACCAGTAAAAAAGAATTATTTGTTTGGCAGTATTTCTAATTAATTAATTAAGTAATTATATTCGTTTTTCGAATTAAGGGCAGACTATATGCACTTTTTGCTAGAAAAATACTTTATTATTTAGTATAGTAATAAGAAAGAAAAATTATAGAAAATTTCTTAAAATGTTTCAAATTGTTGCATCCAGAAATCCATCAACTAAAACTACACATTATGGTATACGGAATGAATACTTGTACCTCCTTTAAAAAGAGAAAGAGAAAAAACATCAATTAATGTATTTTATACAAATTTTAAATGCAAATCTTACGAGCGAGCTTAGCTGTTTTGTTTCTTTCTCTCCGCTTGCGTTAAGATTTATTTCCTTTGCAGAAGTCAGTAGTTTATTACGACTAATAAACATCCAGTACATGCTTCTTATTATTCATCATTCCCTATAAATTTAATCGTTAATTTTTTTTATTTGTTCGATTCCCATTTAAAAAATTATGTTAAAAGAACTTTTGTAAAATGTTTGTAGTTTTATATTTTAATCACTCGAGATTTAGTTTAGTTTTTTAGTTTTTATTAACGTCGCACTAGAAGCAACACGAGGGCTATTGGCGACGGACCTCGTAATTTTGAACCACGGTCAAGTGACGAGGACGACACCTGAGCTGGCACCCCCCTCTCCTAACATCCACACCACGCCAACGGGAGGACTTTGGACCCCGAACAGATTTAACGTGCATCAGCCCCGGCTACACGGCGGGTCTTTGGCGGCCAAGGATCGAACCCGCGACTGAACGAAAACCGCCGGTCGCTAGTCCACGACCTTGACCACTAGGCTACCGCGGCCCCTTTAATCACTCGAGAAGCAGGCTCTCAAGCTAGTGCAACATATAAAACTGTTAATTTGGCATTTATGAGACAAAATCTTTGTTATAGTATAAATTTTAAAAGACACATTTTCTCTCATATGTTCTCCATTTAGAAATATTATCTTCCAATACAAAAAACACTGCTCAATTTGAGAAAGAATCATGTGTATTTATTTGGAGGAACCTTTTCACTCCTTCCTTTTATCTTTCGTAACTTTTATATGTCTGTCCACAGTTTGACTGAATCACGGAGCAACTATATTTTTGTGTCCTTTAAAATATGTTTTTACCACTTATTCACCCAAAATGATGTTTCTTTGTTTTATTTTTCGTTCTTTTTACTCCGTTTTTTCTTTTTTTATTAACTTTATATATTTTTGGTAATTTACAATATGTATTTTTGTTGCTTGTATTTAATATTTTTTTTTTCCATTTTATTTCACAATTTACAATGCCTACGTTTCTTTATGTTTGCTCTAGATACAAATATATGAATGAGAAATGTATATTCTCAATGTATCTTTCTTTGACTATTGTTACATAGGCTATAATAGGAAAAATTAAATGAAATCAAAATGCTGGTTATTGGAAAGAATATTTTGGAAAGAAGAAAGATCGATAGCGAAATTCTCAATTATATAAACTCTTGCTTTTATTTTACATAACTTTCAAGGAAGAAAGTTCAAAAAATATTTACCTTCATGAAAATTCTAAAATTCTGATATAAATCATTTTTTATATATAAAACACTTACTGCAAATAAATTGATATTTAAGTAAAAGTTATGAATTGATTGCAGAATGATACTGAACACGGTTTCCATAATTCTAAGCTGTGAGGAAAATAACATGTTCAAATTTAAAGGCAGATATTTACTTATTCTTTCAAGTTCCATATACGTGAAGTTGGTAAGGTTAGTATAAGAATTTACATCTGACGTTTAGGATTAAGTTTTGAACTATGAACATGTTTTTATTAGCTTAGAAATTTAAGATATGTCCCAAATGTAGCACATAGTCGTAATGTTTAATTTTAAGTAAGTGCACTCAGAATTGAGCATGGTTTCATAATTTATTTGCCATTTGTGGAAGTTATGATTGTAAAACCAAAATTAATTCAAACAGTAATGATTCAGAATTTCTCTGAATTGAAAGGTTCATGTATTTTTAATTCATTTATGGAAATATTACGAAGCAATAAAATGTAATGTTGCGATGCTCCGGAATCTCTGGGGACATCAATGATGTTATTGAAAAACAAGAAACTTTCAGTCATCTACAAAATCCGAAAAATTAGCGAAATATCTCTGATAAATATTTGCTTTATAAAAGGAAATTTCTTAAAATATTTTAGAAGTATTAAGGTATCAATTTAGGCTAATCATTAAGAATAGAATCGAAAATTTGAACACTTTTTTCCATTAACAGAGAGCTTGAACATTAAGTTTACTGTCGGAATTCACTAATTTTTTTGCAGAATGTAGCATCTGTTGTGATATACTATTCATTTCTAACCGAATAACTCTATTTTTTCTGGTGTATATTGGGTTATATGCATCGTCTTCTTTACTGTATTGCTAAATAGTGGGACGATTTATGCGCTCGAAAATCTCCGGAATATTCGCAATGTTTCTCACAAGAATTAGGTGATTTTGTAAGGTATGAGGTAAAATGAGTAGCCACGAGCAAATGGATGTTGGAATGAGATGGAAAATTGTCAGTAGATCAGCGGAAGACTAATCACAAACGCAGGTGGCTAAAGTGCTCAAAGTAATATCCAATGTCGTGTGCAATTTGTGAAAACAGTTTCAGGACACTAAATACATATCAAGAAATCCATAAAATGGTTGGAAAAGATCCCCACCGATAAAAGCGGATTATTATTTATGACTTTAAGCAGAGCGATAGAGAAGAGTTAAAATTTCACAGCTCTTATATGAGATGAGAAATTTGTACACAGAAGATCTGTTGTTTGCTCTCGCTCAATACATCATACAAGAGGCCAAGAGCAAAATATAGACAACATGCGTCTTGGAACATGTTTCAGTGGAACAGCGTGCACTTTAAAGGTGAGTCGAGATTCAGGCTGGACATCGATTCTCGGTGTACCTCTATCTAGAAAGAAATTGGGACTCAAAGCACTCACATTAGAAAAAGTGATCGTTATGGTGGTTCAATTTTGATAGAGGCTTGGGTAGGCATTATGCTAGATGGCCGCATTCCCTTTCATGTATTTGACGATGTATCTCTACCTTTTGTGAATTAAAGAGGGATCTTAGAGCGTTATGTTCGACTTTCTTTAGGCTTAGTTGGTACTAGGTTCCTTTCAATGAACGGCAAAGCTTTTCCCCATAGGGATCAGCTGGCCAGTTAAGATATTCGCCTCATGAATATTCTAGTCAGATCTCCTGATCTCAGCACTCAAGAGCATGCATGGAACAATCTTACGAGAGCAATTTGATTTAACCTATAGCCTCCGAGAACTACCCCGGAACTGGGAAATGTCTAACTGAAGCAATTTTATTTAGTATTACAGAGAATCCTTATCAAACTCATATCAACTAAACTGAGATGTTATGTGACCTATCTGGCTGTGAGAGGCTGTGTGTCTACCTGAAAACCATTTCCATATTACACTAATTTTCAGTTCGATATCACAACTTGGATTTTGGACATCCCACTATTATGAATTTGACAGATAATAATACTATATATATAAAAAAAAATAATGGCATATTCCCTGTTTCTGTTATGAATATGCAACAATACAAAATATCCTATAAATGTGTTCATTATTTTTCCAGAAGTTCTATGATGTGTAATTTTATCTTTAAATTTTGTGTATCTTAAAAGAATGTGGAACGGATTTGACTCACATTCCTTTAGGGCAGGGGTCGCCAAAGTGGTCTATATAGACCTCTAGGGGTCTATTTAATAACAGTAGGGGGTCTATCTGACCCAAGGGGTCGAATGGGGGTCTATTGGGACTCGAAGGAAAAACAGTTCTTAATACGCAAATCACACATATCTAACTGCGTACGTAAAAATTTAAAATATTTTTATAATTGACTTAATATTATATTCTTTATAGAAAATAAAATAATAAATCAGAAAACAATCTGTCCCTTTTTTCCTTATGTGTTTTCGTATGTATACCGTGACGTCACAACTTGACCTTGTGACCAGTTTGTAATTTGCACGACTCATAGTATGTAGCCAGAAGAGCGATTGAGGCTTATCCGTGTCTCTTGCTGGCGAACCCATCAACCAATTAGGAGCCTTTGGCGCAGACTTGGCGAGCGACGACACTGCCGTCAGTACTCCGTTTTCTTTCTTCTTATGTTTGTGGTTTTAGTTCTTTTAGTTTTTTTTCTTTTTTATACGGCAGTTACGCATCGTGTCGTTGGTTCGCCCTTTGTCTCCATCGCAAACCATACGAGCCTTGCATATGAGTCAGACGCATATGTGCACTTGTCCAATTCTACACTGGATGCTACAAACGCAAATATCATATGCATTTTCAGCTATTTTTGTGAACTGTGAACAGTATTAAATGCTTGTAGTGTCATTATTACTACTATTATATCTACCATTGGATAATTAGTTATTGTTTCTATAAAACTATTCGTTTAGTTTTGATATCAATTTTAATTATTGTTACTTGTGAAAAGGTAAGCTTTAATAATGTGGATTAGTATAATATACCAACTTAATTTTAACTTATTTACAGAACCCTAATTTAAAAATGACAGCTTCAGTATCTAAAAAGAAATGTCGGTATAATTCATTGGATTACTTAAAATTTGGATTTATTTGTTCACCGACAAATGAAACTATTCCTACGTGTCTTATATGCGAAAAAACTTTTGGAAATGAATACATGAAACCGTCAAAAATGAAAGATCATCTTGAAAGGCTTCATTCAGATAAAAAAAAAAATGAAGAATTAGAATTTTTCAAAAAACTCAAAGAAAAATTCACATGTCGACCAACTCTAAAAAGTTTTATGAAACAGTCTACTGAAATTGAAAATGAAGGAGAATTAATTGCTTCGTACAAGATTTAGCTTAATATAGCAAAGAAGGGAAAACCCCACACAATCGCAGAAGAAATTGTAGTACCTGCAATTAAAGACGTCATTGAGAATGTGATGAAAAAAGACTCTACTAATGTTTTAAAGTCTTTGCCATTAAGTGCAAATTCTGTAAAACGGCGTATTGACGAAATGGCCGAAGAAATAGAAAACACAGTAGTTTCGGAGCTAAAAAATTGCAAGTTCTCTATACAACTTGATGAATCTGTTTTTGGCGTTTCTGCTATTCTGATGGCGTATGTTAGATATTTCAGTAAAATTAAAGGATAAGTCATTGATGAATTTTTATTTGCTAAATATCTTGAAACCGATTGGAAGAGAGTGACAATTTTTAGATGTTTACAAGAATTTTTAAATAAATATGACATACCGCTTGAAAATATAATATCAGTAGCCACAGATGGCGCACCTTTTATGGTAGGGCGTTACCGAGGTTTTGCTACATGCCTCAAAGAAAAAGTGCCCGGTATTCGTACTATTCATTGTGTGTTGCATAGACACAACTTAGTAGCAAAATATCTGAGTTCAGAGTTACATGAAGCTTTACAGTTTTGTATTAAATCTATTAATCAAATTAAAGCTCAACCTCTTAAATCAAGATTATTTGCCAAACTTTGTGAGGAAAATAATGAGTTATTTAACCAATTACTTCTGCACACAGAGGTTAGATGGTTGTCTAGAGGTGTATGCTTGCAACGGCTCGTCAATTTATTTGACTCCACGACAGAATTTCTGAACGAAATAAATCCTGTTCTAAGCAATGAACTCCTAAACAATAAGAACCATATTTTTTATTTAGCAGACTTATTTGGAAAATTTAATGACGTTCAAACAAAACTGCAAGGAAAAGATGTAACAATTATTCAAGCTCGGACAATACTGTTAGGCTTCCAAGTAAAATTAAATTTATTTAGATCTTCATTGCTATGTAAGGATTATAAGTATTTTTCAAATCTGCAACAATTAAAAATAAAAGAAGAAGACTTGGAAATATATACAAATCATCTTCAAAAATTAAGCGACGATTTTAAACTGCGCTTTGTTGATTTGGAAAACATCGACATCCCTGATTGGATTATTGCGCCATTTTCGGCGCAAATTGATAACGTCGACATCAACATACAAGAAGAGCCTGCTGAACTATTGTCCGATCTTGAAGCAAAAACGCTTATTAAAAATTTGTCAATACAAAAATTTTGGACTAATATAAATATAAAGCAAAAATATGTGAAACTTTACGAAATGGCTCAGCCATTTATGCTGGAGTTTCCAAGTTCGTATATGGTTGAAGCCGGTTTCAGTCACGTTAATTCAATTTTAACAAAAAAACAGAAATAAATTAAATGTGGAGCTTCGAGGGGATTTACGGTTAAAATTGACTAATTTCGAACCCAATATAGCGAACCTTGCCAAGAAACACCAGGCACACTCATCTCATTAAGAAGTAAAAAATCTGTAGCTACTTTACTTACTGTTTCTGATTTATTAAATATTTAGACTAATATATAGTTTTATTTTAATTACCTGAAAATTACCTTTGTGGGGGTCTATGGAGATTTCGAAAAATTATATAGGGGGCGATGATCAAAAAAGTTTGGCGACCCCTGCTTTAGGGCATAATTTCCCAAACAGACGCCATTGTCTAATGGTCGTTATATTAAGGTGGAGAAATTGCGCCATTAAAACGTTCTCAATGCAAATCAATAATACGATTTCCTCTCATTCAAAGCTCTATAGGAAATGTCGCCATCTGGTTTACATAGGCAACGTTTCAGTGATGTCTTACATTATAATATTGCGACCTCTCTGTTTTCCATGTAAAACAGAAATAGGAGAAAATGAGGACCACTCTCTTTGAATTCTCCGAAAAAAATAATTTTACTGTCAATTAAAAAAAAATAAGTAAATGAACTTGAATAAAAAACAAAACAATTCGAATCAATAATTTCTCCATCTGCCGGATCTGGGAGTTGATAGAATAAGGGAAGAAATTCAATCAATTTCATATTTTTCAATTACATATTTTTTTTAAGAAATTGGAAACTCGCTAAAACTCTGAGTGGGATCAATTTAAAGAAACTACAAAAGCATAAATTCAAATTTTTGGCGAAAACTCATAAAATGGAATGAAAAGTTTAATAAAGCGAAAGGAGGCGAAAAGGTGTAAAAAGGTTTTAAAATAAATATCAACTATAAAACAATTCTACACTTTTCTGGCATTGAATTCACTTTATGTGAACATCATAAAAATGGTTTGACTTTTGGTTCAATTTTGGAAACCTTTGAAAGGAGTTAACACACTGTAAGAGGCAAATGTACAAATTACTTTTATATTACAGTTTTCTTTCACCTTTCAGAACAGTAATTTAAAAAATATAATAAAAAGTTTATCAAAATTTGACTTTTTTTTAAGAGAGAAAATAAGGAATCGAATGCTTTCTGAAATTGTTTCCTTTTTTTTATGATAGCTCTAAAAGGGAAATGATTTGCATACAGTAAGAATAGTTGTTGAAAAAACTTCAATACTTTCAGAAGGTTAATAACAAAAAGTCTTCCATTAGTATTATTACTGTAAACGCTGTATGTATACATTTTTAAATGCGTTTAGCCCAAAAATATTTTATTTAACATTAAAAATTAAAATTATATTCTTGATTTACTTAAATATATTATGATCTGGCAAATGTGCAAGAAATATTATTACAATTTTATCGAAGCTAGAAGTATTCCTTCGGGTTAACTAATGAAAACTTATTGTTTAAAAAATTCTCATCAAACTCAATAGCATTTATTCTAATTAACTTTGAATACGCCATTAATAATCGAGGATTTACTTTCTAATCATTAACCGTCTGTTTAGGGAAAGAATTAGGCCGCGGTAGCCTAGTGGTCATGCTTTCGGATTCGTGGTCATGGATTCGATCCTTGGCCGCCAAAGACCCGCTGTGTAGCCGGGGCAGAATACACGTTAAATCTGTTCGGGGCCAAAGTCCTCCCGTTGGCATGGTGTGGATGTTAGGAGAGGGGGGTTCCAGCTCAGGTATCGTCCTTGTCACTTGAACGTGGTTCCAAATTGCAAGGTCCGCCACCAATAGACCTCGTGTTGCTTCTTGTGCGACGTTATTATAAAAACTTAGGCACGGTATTATGGAATAATGTAATTTTGTAGAAATGAAATATGTTTCATTATATTAAGAACAAAGTTCTCCCTTTCATGTAAGTTATCCAGATATAAAATATTAAGTAATGAAATGAAAAAATTATCCTTAGACGCTGGTAAAAATAATATACCTAACGATATATCCTTAACAATTTTTTTGTCTTAATTTGATTTTTACAATTATATTTGTAACAAAGAAAGCTGAAAAGTTACGATTGAGTAGAAAAAGAATAGATTATACGAATAAGATTATGAATCTGTCACAATCACAATTTAAAAATATTTTGTTCATGATTATAGATAGCTGTAAAATTTTATCTAGCAAGAACAAATTTATTATATATATCTTCAATAATCAGACCATTTTCTGAAAGCAATATTAATGAAGTCTTTTTTCGTACTACTTAAGTTTCACGTTTTAATCTCTTGCCTGTAGTATACATTTTATCAACTGTACTTCAAACTCTAAAGTTGCTTCGCCTATTTTAATTATATTAAGAACATTCTCCGAGAAACAGAACTTTTGTATACATTTAACTTCACAAAGAAATAATATTTATACGTTTATATGATTTGCTTTTGTGTTACTTTTTCACTACTGTCCACCGTCCAGTCTTTGAGTATCAGAGCAAATTTAAGATGTTTTATATTGGTTATTGGTTGCAGCAACATCATTCTAACTGGCCTTCGTTTTCCATAACCCAAATGATGCATAGTGTGGTGAGCACTGGAGATGTTCTTTGATTAAGATTCACATAGAATGCTACCATTCTTTTTTCATTCACAATTAAGGATATTCTCCAATTATTCTGATTCTTCACTGTTCGCTAACGTCCACAATTTCTTCGTTGACATACATTTCTGTCAATTGAGTTTTGATCTACTTCCTGGAGCTCCTCGTGAAAATGACAAAAATATGATCGTGAACACTTCACATTAAATCTATGATATCTAGGAAAGTGGAGACATTATCTGGTGGACCCACTATTGCGATGGATGACGTCACTGATACGTTGCCTATATAAACCAGATGACGAGTTTCCTAAAGAGCGTTGAATGTGCGGACATCACGTCAGTGACATAAATAGACAACGTTTAGGTGGCCTCATCCACCGCAATATTACGCTCTCTAGATAATGGCTACAGTTTCTTAGGAAATGATAGCTTTATAGTTGTCCAATGCATCCGAATTCCTACTATTATATCAAGTTCATATTTCGTCAAATCTCGTTTCTATCAATACATCAAGTTCACGCAAACTACTGTCACAGGAACTAGGTTTTATTTTTTATACAAACCTAAACCTCTAGTAGCAACACAGTGACGCAGTTACTCATTTTTACAAAATTATTATGGTGGTCATTATACAGTAACGGTTCAATTTAATGGTAAAGGCTTTGATAATTGGATGAAAATAATCTCCAAACCAAGCATGAGGTTTAATTTTGGTTCCAGCAAGCTGTTTTAAATGATGTTTTTGAAGAAAATATTTTGAAAATTCCTCATAATTTTAGTTATTTCTTTTTGTAAGTGCTTTTTTGTCCAATGAGTCTATTCTTCGTTCGTTCGCGAGAACCCGCATTGGGTCGAACAGGCCAAGATATAATTCAATGTGAAAACTTTCCCTTTCGGTGAAAATAGTTGAGTCTTTCTGTAGTTCCTATCAAAGTCCCCCTCTTTCGATTCCGTTGATGATCAAATTCCTTGAAGCTGTTTTTAGATTAAAAATTAGCTTTTGGGGCTTGTTAGACCCAACGCGCTCTCGTATGTATGTTTTCTTTTGAATAATGCTTGTGTGAGAATTTAAAAATGCATCGATATATAAGTTATGAAGATAAAATGAAACAGCTGGAAACCTTATTAGAGAATGTATCTACTGATGAAGAATCAATGGATGAAGTTGATGATGAAGAATATATCGATAAAGAGCAATTTAGTGTTCATGCACATATATCTATATAGGAAAGATTGTGGATAGCTTTCAGAGAAAACATGATGCTAAAATAACTAAATTACTTGAAGTAAAAGCTTTCATCAATCTTCTTTATCTGTGTGGAGTACAAAAATTATCTCTCGAATGTGAACGATATCTGTGCAACTGATACCACAGGTGTTGAAATATTTCACTAAATATATAACTGAATTATGAAACTTTTTATTCATGTTACATTCTCTAAAATTCGATGATACTAGAGGTCGCTTGAAAATGTAAGAATGGAATAAACTTGCACCTAATTGATCCGTGTTTGAATTATTTTTCAATTACTATAAGAAGCTATGAAGCTTGATGAATACGTCACAATCAAAGAAAAGTTAAAACAATTTAGAAGTAAATGACCATTCAGGCAATATATACCAATAAACCAGCAACATTCATTAAAATATTTATTCTTGTAGATTCGAGGACTTTTATAAGTGGAATTTAGATATATATGCCGGATTGCAACCTGAAGGTCATCAGAAATTAGAAAACTGTGTGGATAAAAATTTTATGAGACTTTAAATATTAAATTTAAATTTAAGAATATTAAGTTGGTATCTTCATATGTGTAAATGCGTTTTATGCATCAAAATTTAAATGCATTAAATTAAAAATGTAGTTACCTTTAGAATTATTTAAGTACCTCATTCAACGTTATATGTGTTGAGACGACTTAATGAAGTTTTCTATATAAAATCCTTATATATATATATATATATATATATATATATATATATATACAATTGCTTTCTATTTTTTTTATTTTGCTACATAAATATAAAAAAACGTTCATTCATAAAACACTAAATTTCGTGTAAAAAGTGATTACGGGCCTATTTGACCCAACGCGCGCTTTCGTGTTACTATAAGAGTGCGCGTTCTAACGGGTTAACGGCGCTCTCGTACTTATTTAACTAGAAAGAGAGGCTTATATTTCGCATGGTTCTATACACATTTTAAAGAGAAGTATTATCAACTACCGCTGTAGTTGTAATGCGATTTGGCTTTGAGTACGTACAGAATGAAGAACTCCAAGTTTCACCATATTAAATGTAACTTTCCAAATATTATTGTCCTCTATGTACTTTGTTCGATTGCCTGCTTATGTTTCTTTCCTTTTGCCTTACCTTTTAACTTAGGAGGATCTAAAATTTCTCAGTTCATAAAAAGTTTGGGGCTTTCTCTTAACTCAGAATTCCCTCAAATGATTAAAAATAAGGCTTTCAAGAAATTCAAATAATACAAAAGTTTCTCTTTAATCGTCATTTATATATTTTTTTTTTATATATAATGATTTAAAAATAGCGCAATCACAAAATGAATTGAAAAGAAAATTTAGGATTCAAAAATAATTTTTCTTATATAAATTTATTTGCTTAATTTAATGTATCTTCGAACGCGAAAAACTAAATTTAAAAATTCATTGAATGATCGAAGTCAGCGAAAAAACAATTGAAAACATTATTTTTTTTTAAATTGAACTTCAAATCAAAACAGCAGCGTTGCTTTAGGGAATAGTCACTTTCATATGAAATGAAATATCTTCTTTATAAGAAATGTTTAAGCAAAAACTGCTAATTTTTTTTGAGTTCCTAACACAAATAGTAAAATCTAAGCTGGGAAATTCAATTCTAGTACTGGATGCTAAAAATTTAAATTTCATATCCTACGTGGTTAATGAAATCACTTGATAAATGTTATTTACTATAATAATTACAGGAATAAATACAAAACAAGGGGAAAAAATGTGAAATCGTATACATAATCTTTTTCGAGTAAAAATAAGCACTAATGTTATATCGGTTTGAGAAAAAGTACGAAAACAACACGTCTCTTCCACCATGGTGATGGCTTTGTCTATGATCTTTTTGATGAGGTTGGAATCCAGGTCTTTCTTGTCTTCGGAGGCCTCATTGATATCGATTGGCAAACACAGAAGAAGTTTCTAGAAAATCGCTGAGCGATGCGATATCCTGCAAATACTGAAAATGCCTTTTTACCTTACATTTGAGGGAAAAAATAAAAATAATAATATGAGATTTGTATCCCACTGAACAGAATACAAGAGTATTTTTACAGGTATTGAATCTCGGCTTAGAAAGAGTGAGCTAAAATAGACACTGTATGTTATCGCTCTTGAAAACGGACTAAGAGCGACTTTGTGACGCTAAAGATGGTATTAAGAGAGTACTCACCACCCGAGTTTCTGATAAAACGACGACTATCCGTTTTCAGCCAATAAAAGAAAATAATGAAGGAACCACTCTTTTTTCTTTATCATGGAAAGCCTATAAAACTGAAGAATTGAGAATTTTAATATTCGAACCATTATGATTAATTGTTGATCCAAAGACTAATGCGATTACACAAAACGTTGAAAGACTGCGAAGTTCAGCCAAATTGAGGTCAGTAAAAAATATGAGGAAACCGCACACTGTCACTTAGAATCCAATTAAGTTGAATATATATAAGTTGAATTTATATAACAACAAATTTGCAAATAAAGCATATTCGTTGTTTCTTTGAATGGAATTGGTTATTTTTCGCAAACTGAAATTTTTAGTGCCAGTTTAGCTAGAGATACGCCAATAATTATGATTTTGTGGTTAATGTGGAATTTACACAAATACCATTATTTCTATTATATCCTGTCTGATACGCGTTGTTAACTGAATTAAAACTGATATAAGATATTAATGGGAGTTATTCATTCGTCATGGTGTTGAAGATCGGAGAGCATGGAAATGCCACAAATTTTCTCTGAATATCTGACTTTGATTCAGAGATATTAAGGTCCCCGTCTAACGGTCATTTTGGTTTCACGAATGTAGTATTAATCATATGGATTATCTTGTACCGCCATGATATCCTTATTATTGAATTAATTTGCATGCAAAATAGAGCATCAAAAAGAGTAAAACATAATGAAAATTTATGCGGATTTACATTTTCTCTTCTATTTTTGAAAATATTTTGAGGAACGGAAAACACTTAATCGAAACATTAAAAAAGAAGTAAAAATACACTCATGGACAAAAAAAATTAACGCAACAAGAATTAATTGCGGGATCGTAACGAAACTTAGCATGTCGGTAGGTACATGTCGGGGAAATATGCAGCGTGATTCCGCATTACGTACAGCCGGTAGATGGCGTTTAATGTCGTTCTCCGTGGAGTATAAAACAGGTAACCAAAGCTTGTTTGAGTGTGCTGAATCATTTACAAAGGAAGAGCTGAGGTAGACATGCCATTATGCCTTTTTCGAAGAGAGTATGAGCAGCTGTCGCAGTTTGAGAGGGGGAGAATCATCGGCATTTTGGAAGCTGGGAGGTCAGCTAAGCGAGTAGCTATTCAATTAGGCCACTCTGATTGTGTTATGAGGAGGTGTAGGGACCAGTGGATCCGAGAGATGTCATTTACACGAAGACCAGGCTTAGGACGCCCTCGACAGACCATTTGTCGAGAATATCGCCTCATCGTAAGAAATGCACGCTTACAGCCAACTGCTTTATCGGCCGCCATCCAGGCAGAGGTAGCACCTTCACTAGGGGGCCCTGTGTAATCTCGAACCATACGAAGGCGCCGGGCTGAAGGACATTTGGGATTGCGGTGCCCAT
Source organism: Nephila pilipes (assembly GCA_019974015.1). Classification (NCBI taxonomy): domain Eukaryota; kingdom Metazoa; phylum Arthropoda; class Arachnida; order Araneae; family Nephilidae; genus Nephila; species Nephila pilipes. The sequence goes on along the minus strand of BMAW01067513.1, from coordinate 94,196 downwards.
TACGTGTGCTACCCTAGACGCCCACCGAGCTACGCTTCCGTTTGGATTGGTGCCGCGCACGAGGAAACTGGACTGCAGCGGAATGGAACCAGGTCGTCTTTAGCGACGAAGCCAGATTCAATCTCAGCAGTGATGACAATCGTGTTCGTGTGTGGAGACCCCGAGGTAAACGCCTCAATCCTGCATTTGCATTACAGCGACACACCTCTCCCACAGTTGGTGTGATGGTATGGGGTGCCATTGCCTACAATACACGGTCACTCCTAGTATTGATCCGAGACACCATGAAAGCCCAGCGGTATGTCCATAACATCCTGCAACCACATGTGTTGCCACTCATGCAACGGCTCTCAGGAGCCGTTTTTCAACAAGACAATGGTCGGCCTCACTCGGCAAGGGTATGACAAGACTGTTTCCGCACTTTTATTACCCTTCTTTGGCATACCTGATCCCCAGATTTGTCTCAAATAGAGCATATCTGGGATGGCAATTTGGGCATCCCACGAGTTTGAACGAACTAGAGGCAAGGTAATAGCAAATATGGAACGAAATATCTCAAGACATCATACAGAACTTATTTGATTTAATGCCCTATCGTATCGCATCGTGCATTCGCGCTACAGGGGGTTCAACAGGGTATTAAATCCTCCATTCTTTTGCTTTTTACTCTGAGATAAATGATCATTTTTCTTTGGTTTTCTAATCATTTACTTATATCAAAGTAGTTATTACGTATGTAAAATTTTGTTTCATTTTGACAACTCCTTCTTGGTGCGCTATTTGTTTTTGTCCATGAGTATATTTTAATTAATCGGAAGAAAAATGGGATTACACAGAAACCTTCATTAATTTACGTTACTTTGATTGCACAGTTGACATTTCAATAGATTAAATAGTAAATATTTGAGATATGTAGTGAAAATTTCATAGAAAAATATTAGGTTTACTTAATCTAATAGTCCGGTAGAAGGGAACCTTAAAAATAGGAATTTTAAATAAATTTAGTGAGGATAATCGATGTGATATGTGTTGATAAGATAACAAAAAGATTTCAACTTTTTAAGAAAATTAGATATGAAAATTATCAAAGAAAATATTTTCTTTTTCTAAAGTTTAGAAGAAATAACAATATATTAAGCCATTTCTGAAGTGCAAACTGTCAAATTGTTTGAGGTAAAACTTCAAATCAGGAGGCTTAAGCGTCCGATCGTCTTTCTGAATACTTACGTAATGTCACAGGGTAAAATACTTCTCAAATACTTGAAAATATTCCTAATTTATAAATACTTAGCATGCTCGGAATGTTCATCTAAACATCTAACTGCATTTATAAAATAATAATTCGTGATAAGCATACATATACCTTTATTTGTATATACTCGTATGTGCATCGTTTTCCTTCTCACTTTTGAGCGGAAATATTACTGCAGAAATTTATTATGAAACACAGTTTAAAAATTCGTTTAATGGAAATAAATTACATAAAAATCAATTTATCAGAGCAGACATTCAACTCGAATTTTACGTTTTCCTGAGAATTTTTTTAAAAATAGTGTGCCAAAAAATGATTTCTTTAATTTGACAAACAACAAGTTTGAAAATTTTCAAAGATGATAATGTGCTTCATGAAGAAGAAAAAAAAATCTTGCTGAAATCTCGTAAATAATTCTTTTAATCTGCTTTGCCACGTATGTCAATAAATTTTTCATTTCCATTCTGCCACTCAAACGCACACAAGTCTTTAGTTCCGCTTTGTCAATCATGCCATTCAACTTTCCATTTCCTCCTTGCTACTTTTTGCATGTAATTCTTTAGTTCCGGTTTGCCACAAAACATATATAATTCATACTTCCTTCTTGTCAACGGATGAAAATTTCTTTAATCCATTTTGCCATTAATGATATAAAATTCTTTTGTTCCGATTTGCCACACGCGTTAATATATTTCGCATTTCTGTTTTGCCATAGAGTAAAATTCATAGATTTCATTTTGCATCACATGAATAAATTATTTTTTTCTTGTTTTTAAATCTAATAATTTCATTTATTCTATTTTGTCACTTTCAGGATAAATTAATGCCATATGTTTTGAGTCAAAACATTTTTTTTCTTACTTTTATAGTTGATTTCATGGTATTAAAATTTCTTCCTTTTTAGGTTTTTAACTGTTGTTCAACTGCTAATGAAATAAGTTCAACAACTAAGAAAACTACTAATAAAACAAAATATTTGTTTACTTTGAGTTTGTACTATCATACATGTTCTAAAATACAAACAAAAATGTTATTTAAACATTTTAAAGGGAAGTTTATATTCGTAAAAATAATAAGATACAAGAGAGAAAAAATACGACGGAATTTAAAGATGTTTAAATTAATCAAATCAAGTAATATTTAAATAAAATTCACATTTTTGGAAATGTTACTAGAATCTAAATATATAAATAATTAAAATATAAAATGTTATTTTTATAGTTTCTTAGGCAAGCAAAATGAACATAACTTCACTAAGTTAAATGAATAATTTTTGTAATTTATTAAATTGTTTTTTTATGAGATCGCCTTTATTTTCAATAAATTAAACTCAAAAGGATAGTATTTTAATTTTCAATTTCAATCGAATTCATTAACTGTAGTTCTTGAATTTCTCTGCATGTGATACCAAAAAAGACTTTGCACAATTTTTTTAGTAACAATACGGTGATTGTCAAAAGTACATAACATTATTTTAAAAGAATGTTACATGTTTTACATGTCAATTATAAACACATTCAATGAATAATATTCATAATATGTATTTTTTCATTTAACATATTAATATAAAAGTTTACATTATATATTACGTTTAACACATCTGCATATCTGACTCTCATAAAACGCTGAATTACATGAAACAAAATAAAAATTTAGAAAAATGTATGGCAATCCAAAAATGATTAATTTATTTCATTTTGAAATTTAATGAATTAACTCTTACTTATATAATATTAATTTAGACTAAATTGTATTTCTTGGTTTGTTTTTAATCCAGTTACTTATTTCAATGCATTAGCAAAAATTATATTAAATTGAACAGGTTACATTTTAGGACTTCTTCCCTATGATATTAATGGACAAATTGCAAAAAAGTTTCCGAATAAATTGAAGAATATGATATTTTTTTGACCCTCTTGATACATCGTTGCAGATACACTTCCGAAAAATATCGACAACAACTTTATTCACATCCATGAATTAATGAATCATCTTGGCATGCTTACCCACTTTAACTAAATACTATTTTTGGAATGTCTCATAGAACTCTAAATTGATACTTTTGACCATTTAAGAAATTTTAAAACAACAATCCATATTCAAAGCAGGTGTAAATGATGGGTGTAAAGAACGTATCATTGATTAGTGTGTCGATTAAGTTTCGCAATATGATGTGGCAGAAAAATTAGAGAAGTGTAATAGTGTAAGTTCTACTTTATGGAGAATAAAAATAATATTGGATCCAAAGATTAAGTAAAACCCTAACATAATAAAAATAGTTATAAGGAACTCAAGTAGTCCATCAAAAGAAATTTAAATTCAAAAATGGTTGGTTATAAACTACCTTCAGACAGATTATCTACCATATCTCTCTTTATCATTTTTCCCCAGCACAACAAAAGCCCTATTATCAGAGTCACTCTAAGCTTTATTATCCCCAAGGCCAAAGGAAGAACTACACAAATATCAATCGGTTGTTCAAAATAGGAATCAATGTCAGAAACCATAATTCACAGTGATTACTTTTCCCAAGAGGAAGTAGTTCCTCATACAAGTAAAAATATAGAAATACTAAACTAAAGGAAGATAAAGAAAAATTATGACCATTGTTTGTCGAGATTACTTTATCAGAAAAGGAATGTGATTCTATTATTCTACCAAGTGTTGTTGACACAACATCAAAAGTATCAATAATTGTACAAAATGTTTTGTTTCTAATTAAGTATACATAAAAACCTTCTGAAGGATATCAACATTCAAGCCATCAAACCTTTGGGGCCATTCCCAAATTCTAACATACTGAAGTTATTATAAAAATAGTATTTGAAAGAGTTGTGAAATTAATAGCTATCAAAACTTTCGATATTGTTTACTTTCTTTGATGGATATGAATTCTTTTGAATTACAGTTAGATATTCCTATTTACCATATGATGCAATTTGGTAAACAATTCTAAATTAAATGTATTCTGTAAATTTTCAATTCATTCGAAAAGGTTAAACAACATCTTTGCAATGATCCTTTTACCAAAATTTTGAATTTAAACTTATAAATTATTGTTTGAAATATATTAATGACGTTCCTGTATCCATTTTGGTTATATTATAAAATGTTTTCATTGAAATTTATTTTTAGTACAAATTCTATATTCTATATATAGTTATTTTATTTAATATTAAAGCTATTTATTGTCTCAAAAAAAATAATTGTATTCTTACTATTACAAATTTAATATTAATCCCTATAATTGTAATATGATGCTTCTTTTAATTTATTTAAATACTTTAGTTATTTTGATATATCAATAAATTTCAATTCAATAGCAAATAAATTTAAATTAATTTTTCTCTCTTTTTTACATACATTCTTTCAGCCCTCGTCAACGTTCTAATGAAGCAACTTTAATAATACTTATTTTTGATATCTCAAAGAGAATTTCAATGTTTTCATTACCTAAATATTAATGTTATCATTCAGTGATGTCCAGGAACTAAAATTCATTGTTTATTTTAAATATATGTATAATGACCATGTTTATATACAGACATTTCAATTCTCAAACATTACTTTAACAAATAAAATGAATTTTAATACTGAATCAAATGATTGATATACCAAAGAAATTATTATGATTCTACAAAAGTACGAAATGTGGTAATTTATCCATTTATGCTCAGAATAATCAAAATGTTGTTAAGAATCAGTGAAATATTTAAAAAAAATATTTGGAAATAGAATAATGTACACGAAAAAGTGTTGCTGGTATTCTATAGCGATTGCAATCACAATTAATATAAATTTTCATTAATTTAGAGAAACTTATTTAAATAAATTGGTACAATTTTAAAAGTCAAGTATAATGTACTTAAGATCATTAGCATGTTAAAAATATATATTCTCTAATGTACTCTATTCGATAAGAACTGAGATCAAAAAATCATTTCAACTTAAATAATTTTTCACAACAATTATTAGTTTCCACTTTAGCTAAAAATACAATATTATTTACATCAAATGAATCCTAATTCTACCGTAAATGAAATTTTTTAATATCTTTAAGAAAAAAAAATTCTTTTTTAATTTATTTTAATAATGAGGCTTATTTCCATGTTTTGGGAAATGATAAATTATTATTCACATAATTGATATTAATAGTACAAAAATAATCTTTTCCTGATCTCAATACTTTCGATAAAATATTTTTTCTCTGAGAAATTGCTTATCTTTGGAACATTATATTAAATACTCTTAAAGATTTTATCTCCAAAAGATTTTCTATGGATTAAAAACAGTGATTCATTCAGTGGCAAAATTGAAAAAAAAAAAATCGTAATATATGATTGAATAAACATATTCCTTCGGCATATGAAACAAAATTTGTAAACAGCAATTTGTAAAAGCTCGTAATAAGGAATCTATGAATGCATACTAAACCCTGTATTTCGTTTAAGCTAACTAAGAATTTAAAATGCTTCAATTTTTGCATACTTCTTTTTTAATAGTAGAGAGAGCATTGGTGATTTAATAAATGTAATATTTACAAGAATTTGCTAATTAAAATGTTAGAAAATTAATTTTAAAGTTTTAAATAAACATATGCATTCATATAGAAAAAATATCTTTTCTTGCGGCTTTTACAGAACGTTTTTTTTAAAGAATTAGGAGCACTTATTTAAGGCGGATATTTTCTGTATATATAATATGGTTATTTCCTATGCAGTTAATGTTTTTTACTTCTAACGAATATTCACAAATATTAGGTAGTTCATAACATTAATATAAATCAATTTAATTTAAATAATAAAACTATACACTATTCAATATTTTATTAAATTCCAATATTGAAATTTTAATTAGGTTCTGCATAAAAAATACTATCCTTATGTACTCTGTATATTTTTGAAGTTATAAAAACAGTAGAGGCTAATCAAGATGAACTTATTGATAAGTATATGAACCTCAAACGTTACTATAGGTTTTGGGTTATATCCACTCGTACATAATTATTTATAACATATACTAAGCGTGTTTTTTAAGTAAGTACCATTTTCAAATATGGCAGGTGCAGAAATACTGTTGCCATCCCATGCATGTGTACTGAGTACTTATATGTATTGGTTAATCTCAGATGCCAGCACAGAAACTTTCCTCCGTTCTTACATTTGTTTGTGCATATTTAAAATATTTCACATATTTGAAATTGTGGCCAATTGTAAAATACATGTTGTGATTCGTTTATCGTATGCAAAAGACGTGGAAAATGTGGAATTTCATCCGCAGATAAATGGGATGCATGGAGAAAACATTATGAACGACGGAAAAGTTTTAAATTGGGTGAGGCCGTTTATGGATGGTTTTACGAATGCTTATAAGGGTGAACGTAGTCGGCGACTGTCTGTTGTTACTTAAAATGTTGTGCAGAAGGTTGCTCTGAAAGTTCAAAATACAAATAATTTACAATTTCGCCTTTATCAAATGTGTTTCCGCAAGTTGTATGAAATTTTAGCAGAGGGCTTATAGTCACTTATGAAATTTTTGTAGAGTGCTTATATTAGCGGAAGTTGTACTCATGGTAATTTACAAAAACTTTTGATCAAGATACACAAAAGCAATTTGATGGGCAGATTGGATTTGACTTTGTTTAAATTGTGAAGTGATAAAAACGATGAGTCTTTAAGCAAAATTGTCACCGGTGGCGAAACATACGGGGGGTTACACCCTCGTTCAAATTAATTGAAACAAACTCGAAGAATTGAGAAAACTAAGAATAAATGGTATTTTATATAAATCTATGCCAAATCGAAACATTTTAGTGAATAATATGATTCCCTTGACTCTTTATTGATATTTGGATACAATTCGGCTTGGATTACACCAATGTTTTACCATCATTTATAATATTAGTATCATTGTACCACGCATGAATTAATGCCGTAATTAGCTTATCCAAAGTCGTACAGTCCATATTTAATAGGCGCATCTTACATATAGCCCATAGATTCTCTATCAGATTTTGTATCAGTATGTGCCCATGTTATTCCATCGTCTCAATTCGGTTCTCAAACGTAAATTTCCTGACAGTTTTGGACTTATGACATGGGGCTAAATCCTGCTAAAAAATCCCCGTTCCATTAGGGTATCGTTTCTTCAAATTTCTAACAACTTTTTTTCTATCAAAAATAGTAATATATTGCTGAGAACAGATCATACCGTCATCAGGGTGCAAAGAAGCAACTCCATTAAAATCGAAACAACCCCAAAACATCTTTTTTGAAGGTGTTGATAAATTGATTAATATGGCAATCCCAAATACTTTCGCCTGCCGAGCACCGCACGTGTTAAATTCGTTGGCCTTAGACAAAAAATAGCATAATTCTCTAAATAGTACTTTCCTCCAATTTCTGACAACCAATTCTTATATTTCAACGCCCAAAAGTAATTTTTTTTTTCAATGGTTGGATCAAAAGCTGTTTCTTCAGAGGCCAATAAGCTTACCGAAAGGCTGCAAGAAGACTCCTTTGAGCAATAGATGTTAAAATATTTATTCTAAGCACAGCACTAGTCTATTGGAGTTTTTATTACATTGTTTAATTAGAAAATGTGTCATCTCTTGGCATTATTTTCTTTTTAATGCCACTTTTCTCTATCTGCTTTGGATCCTGTTTGTTTTATTTTGATTTATGATAAGTCTCACAGTTGCAATACTAACGTCAACTATATTCGATATATCTCTGTAAGTTCTTAGCGTATATTCAGAGAGAGTAAAAATCTTTGTACGATTTCGCGACATCACATCCATCTCCGTCAACAGTGAACTCTCAACTGCCGTGATCATAGTTGGAGTTTTCATCTGCGAATATTCTTGCGCATGCGCCCCCAACCAACCTCTGAATTTTGAAAATTGTTGCCAGGCAAAGTATTGATTTATGCCAACCATACCTTAACATGTTTTAGTATGATTGTAGAAGAATAATAGGAATGATTTTAAAATTCACTAAAAGAATATTTTGCTTCAATAAATTTGCACACAGTTTTATGTGACACCGGTATTGAAACAGCAATCCATGGACTAGAAGCATTCATCATAACCCAAAAAATTAAGGTCAAGCAAACCATTTCATCACACAAACTCATGTGCATTATATATTCGGATAAGCAGCGTGTGTTGTAGTGCACTTGCTTTTGACTTTGGGTGACACAATAATTTCTGAGCCATATTGCGGCACCTTAACTAAACTGCTTCTTGTAATCCAAAACAAAAGGCGAGGCATGCTCAGTAAAATGATTGATTTGCTACGTGACAATGGCTGTCCACACGTACCGCTTCAAATCCGATATTTCATTGCATCATATGTTGGTTAATAATATGATCCTTCTCAGCATAGTCTTGATTTAACGCCCAATGACTATCACTTGTTCTTTCACTTGAAAATGTATCTAGGCGGTGACGTCATAACGACGACGATGATGACGTCATAGTGGCCATTTTGCAGTGATTAGCTCAACTGGCGATAATATTTTATGAGGGAGAAGAATACTGCAGTTAGCTGTATTATATGATAATGGTCTTAAATGTTCAGATAATTATTTTGAACAACATATTAAGGTTCAGACTTCCATAGAAAATAAAATAGGCGAAAAAAACTGTAATTTTTCAGTATCAAAACGGTACTTACGTAAGAAAGAGGCTTATACTTAAATGTGAATTTCTTGTAATAAAAACAAATATGTAAAATATGCAGAAACTTCCATGCAACCTATACATCTATTTATTTTAATTAAAAATTAAGAGATTATTTACTCTTGGCATAAAATATGCTAAATTTTCTCGGTCCGAGACGGCTCAGTTAAAATAAGGCCGGTGTAATGACCGGGAATGACAGAATAGTCCCCACTGTAGCTCATGCATGTCGTAAGAGGCGACCAAAATGGGTACCCAGTGTCTTGGGGTATAGCCGGGTACCCTGCCCCTAGAGACTATATCAGGGGACCTCAGGAACTTGCCTTAGTGATCTTTTTCTTTCCCATGGGGTTTACTGTCTTTGGTAAACATGGGTGAGGCACTCCCGGGATACCCTAGAAATCCTCCTCTATTTTCGACCCTTCTTCTTGGCAACCACTTTTTATCATTTTTTTTTCAACTTCACATCTATACCCGATTTTATCTTGTTTGACGCAGCATAGCCATATCTGGCTCTTGCGCCAATAAACTTTTACATTCACTCACTCACTCACTCAATTAAAATAAAATATAAATGATGAATATTCCAATTTTATGGATATTACTTCTTATTCAGATGACATTAAATTCAGATTTATTGTTAATAGAAAAATCATATTTTCATAAAAATTCTTCAGTTTCATGTTACATTATTTCTTGAAATATAAGGAAAAGAATCATAATTTCATCGCAATAATTTTATAATAAATATTACAATGCATCCACATGAAGACAATTCACTTTACCCTATATTTTCTTTCTTACTTAAAATATTTTGGTCCACAAAAAACTGCGTTCCCCCTTACTCGAGGGAAGGATATCTGTAATTACGATCAAATACTTGTTGTTTTGAGATTAAAAATATGTAGAGCTTAAGAAAAATGTGCGTAGAGAAGAATATTTCATACTGGTAATTATGTATAATTAAATATGAATGTAAGGAAAAACACATGTGTTTAAAATTCATTTATTTTATTTTTATGCACTGTAAGCAGAAATAATTTTCTAAGCAATTTAAATTAAATGCAGGAATGCTTAAGACGTGTTGAAAAAAATTGTAAGAAAAAGCGCTCTGAAACTTTTATGAGTGTGTAAAAAAATATCCTGAAATTCTAGTTACATGAATAAGACTTTTAAATGTAAATTGAGTCAACTTTAATGTAATCATGCTTTAAATAACTTTTTTTTTAAAATTCTGACGATTAGAGTTGCATTTCAAAAAATTATTAGCCTTTAATAACTACATATAAACTACGAATATTATATTTCATAACAAAAAATAAAAACTACATATAATGAGTGTAAATTAATTTCTAGTCATCTGTGTCTGTAATTTAGATCGAAAGTTTGTTGAAAGTTTGTAGAAATCTAAGTAATTGTGAACGGTAGACTTAATTTAAATTTCTTAAAACTACTAAAATTAATCTATTACTTTTATCTCCCTTGTTTTCACATGAAAACATTTATCTCTTAAAATATTTTTAATGATTTTTGAGCACTCACGTAATTTAATTTGAAGAATATTAGTATATTATGACATAATTCAAATTTATAAAAATGATGCTGCTTGTCTTTCAAATTAATATTGGATCACATTATTTTGTAATGGTAGAAATATTGTTTTAATTTCCATAAATCTAAATTAATGATTTACACATCTAACTCCAAAAACATTATTTCAAAAATTATAAAATTTAACATTTCAAACATCACATGTTTTCTCTCTTTCAAAACCTTACGAACAATAGCATTCTTTGACAAGAATCCATTTTTGCTCTTATGAAATTCCAGACAAAGAATATTCAGTTGCAGAAAACGAATCATGCCGTAAAATCTTTTGTACAGTGCCATCTTTGAGAATTGCTTGACATTTGATGTATACCAAAGAACAGTTGTTTGTACATTCCGTTTTGAGCAAAATACATTCAAATGGGAATGTGAGTATTTAATTATCTCTGAAAGACAAAAAAAGAGAATACTCGCATTTAGGTGCAAAATATTTTTAGGGAGAATTGTGTTCTTAAATATCGTTTCAATCCCACATTCCATTTATGGAAATTTTATGTACTTTCTTTCATTAATTCTGACTGGTTGTTTATTTTTAATATAGTAATATATTATCACTTAATGGAAATAAAGTGTTTGGGAATAATTATTCTATTTTCTTGATAGAAACTTCGCATAAATGTAGGTTTTATTTGGAAGTCTCCATTATTTTGAAATATTTGTATTTAGGATTTGGAAGCGAAGCATACGAATTAATAAAATACTAAATCATTTATTCAGAAAGTGTTAGAATTACAAACCAGAGTGGATGATTTACTAGGACATGCAGGCGTTTTCTTTAAGTACATTAATTAAGGGCCATTATATTTAGAATTTAGTTATATTAAATGTTCCGTTATTATACGTCACTTTTATTTATTAGGATACTATCAGTGGTTACAGTTAAATCTTTAAACGTGGTTTCCAATCACTCACATTTACATGTGAATGATTGGAATTTTTTTCTGGAAGTTTAATATCTATTCTATGCCGAGAATAATTAGCTTCGTTCTATATAAATTGGTCCGAAAAGTTAAGATGGCATTTTGACACATATGTATATATATTAATGCAGCAGCTGCAATCCACGTTACTGACAATAACTTATGATTTGACTAGAAATTTATCCATGAAGTAAGGTCTCATACTCTGTATAAAAGGTCTGGTTATTAAATAATGAGACTGAAGCTGAAACAGTGAAGTATGGCTGTGTCAAATGCCAGCACCGACAACTTTTTAGCCTGAAGCCTTCTCTTTTTAATGCAGTGTTTTTCTCTTCTGTAATCAAATCGAATTAACCGTAATGTTGTCTTTGATCGCATGATTGTTGTTAATGGATTTTCTTTAACTGACGTTGTGACTTTATCTGAACCAAGATTTAAAAGCTTTTTACCCACATTTCAAAACTCTCCATTAATCTAAAGTTTCCTATTCCCGATTGTTTGAGATGAAAATACAATAATTTAGTTATAATTAATAAAAAATTAATTGATTAAAACAAATTACTAAGATAATAAATTTTACGCCAAGTTTCTTGCCAAGTCTCCAAATGCGTCGTTTAATAATATTTATCATTTGCTTTAATTTTAATTACATGTCGCTGATACAATATTCAATGTAACAATTTATCGCTAGCTTTAATATTAGTTACTTTTAGCTAAAATAATTTCAATCTAATAACGTAATTCAAGGAGAAAACATAATTCAAGGAACTTGCTTCAAGGAGAAAAAAGAAATACTCAAAAATGAATATCCTGACTTACTCATTTTGAAATGAGTATGTTTGTATCAGATTTGAGCGTATATCTTTATGGAATGTAAAACATTATATGTATTGAAAACGAAAAAAAATAGAAAATCAATACTCTTTAAAAATTATTACATATATAAGGACTAGAAAAGTTGCTTTTGTATATTGGCTACGTATTTTAAAAATTAGGGATAGAAAACAAATATTATTCACTTAAATATTTCGATCTATATTTCGTATTTACCACACTACACGTGGAAGAATACATGAATTTTAAAATGAGTACTCACCAGAATTCAGTTGTTTGTGTGATTCAGTTGTGGGTACGATTCAGTATTTATTTACATTTTTTATATTTAAGAAAACATCCTAATTTAATGTAATCGCCTACTTTTAATACGCTGTTTTCTGTCAAAAAGTTGATATTTTTTATTTACGGTATTTTATTCTTGGCTTTGTTTTGTCTAATTTCTTGGCTTTCTAGAAAGGTTTCAAGTTTGTTTATATATTTCTTAGAACTTGAGTTATAAGCATTTTAATAATAGTCTGTGAAAATTTTTTTGGAACTGGAAGTAGTACTCTGTTACTGGAAATGAAACTTGAATGTTTGTGTGTTTACATTGATATTTTACGCAATATCGCCATCAAAATATCTTCCAAGTCTCACATCATTATATCAAAGAGTACCAAAAGAAATTTTTATTTGTTTGAAATCTGTGAAATTGAGGGCATATGATGCATTAGTTGTGTGTAAGAACACCAATAAAAGTTAGCTTTTTGTGTTTCATAATTCTTATTTGCCAACGATTTGTTTCTAATGAATTTTTAGAAAGATACGTCTATTGCTGTACACAAACTGCAAACGAAAGTTTGCATAATATGATATGGTCGAAGTATCAAAATGAAACATTTGTGCACAAAGTTCGTGGGAAACATGGAGTAACAGAAGCTAATTGGAAATCTTACAAAAACGACTTTACGAAGTGTCAAGGAGACACAAGAACGTGTATGTATATGTTTACCTTTTAGAAATTGTTCCTTTGATTTTGAAGTAATACAGGAATTGTGAAAAAATTGTTTAGAATAAGGCGTAAAAAATTTCAAATATCAGCATGCACTTAAACTAGTAAAAATACAGTTTTAAAACTTGAAACATTAATCAATTTATAATAAAAAAGGAAGGTGTTACATATGGATAAGAATTATTTTGAGGAGTAAATTGTAAAATTGTAGTGTAATTTTTTTCTTTGTTCTTTGTTTCTTAAATTATGTATAATAGTTAAATTAGACCATTAATATGAGTTTATTTCATAATTAGTGATTTTATTTTACATACATTTTCATATAAATATAGTAATGTGGTATTATACAAAGTGGAAATTCTTATAAATGGTCGTATTTATTATAATACATTTTCCTTCATTATTTATCTTCGTCAACTGCAATTAATACCCAGAAAAGTTTAATAATAAAAAAAATATCTAATGACATTTTGTGAAAATACTATAACTTCTTAGTAATGCATATAGCTAATGATGTAAAAGTGCATTTTAGGTTAATTAAATCATATAATATTTATTTTTTCAGAGTTATAATTTTTAAAAGGTTTTTCTTCAGTATATGTTTTTTCAGTACATCATTGCATTTAAGAGGCCACTTCTCACATAAATATTAATCAATCACTTCCATTGTTTTCTGTGTGTTATATATAATTCATGTAACAAAAATAGCGATCCATTTTGCATAGAAAATATTACTTTTTTTAAAAAAAAATTAAAATGTAACCTATATCTGTGTTTTTATGGAATTTTTGCATATCGACCTATATTTTATTTTTTTCCCACAAAATATAAATAAACTATTACAAAATCAATCCCTAAAGTTGTTTAAATATTCTTTATAATATTGCAACATTTTTTCAGGGTAAAAAGTAATAAATAAAATTGAAGAAAGTTTATAAATTTTTCAAAATTTTTAAGAAAATTTTAATTTTTAAAATTATGGCAACAATGTATTCAAACTTTCATGTTAAACCTTTTTTTCTTGAATAGAATCACTACATAGCTTGCTAAAACCAAATTTCTGAATGCATTAATAAAAAAAAAATATTTCAATGGTATCAAGTCTCCTTAAGCAGTTAATATAAAGAATATCCTATATTAAATTTTAAAATTTTCCAATAAAGCAGGGATGCCTATCGCGTAGTTATTTATGACAACTTCCTGAATACAAACATAATGGAAGTTTCTCATTTTTATATCAGAATATGCATGACTAAAAATATATTAAACTTTTTATTTATCCATTAAATGACCATATCTAGACATGTTTTTCCTATATATTACTTTAAAAAGAGGTCGTCTTCCATAAAAGTTAAAAAACGGTTAAAGACTTTTCTTATATATATATATATATATATATATATATATATGAAATGTAGGGATATGAGGACAAAAAAGAAAATATATACCTTATATAATAAATTGAACAAGAATTTCAATGTTAAAAGTATTTAAAACATTACTTTTAGTCTGAAAAAGAGAGGAATTAAAACTTTTAGGGATTTTTCTAAGAATTTAATAAAATAGATATTTCTTGCTTAAATATTGTCAAGGACATCTACAATTATTTAGTTCATAAATGTATAATCGATCATTGAAATTATGATAAGCTAAATATAGAATATCATTGCATTAGATTGATGAATAAGATCTATGATATCAGAAATTTTAACATTATTCATAATAAGTATAATAATTAAATTCCTGTTAATATTTTTAACATCAAAAAAAAAAAAAATATTTTAGTTTATTAAAATTATGGTACGTATGGTTCAAAACTGTAAGCATTTTTAAGATATGCAGATGAAGTATATGTATAATTGCAAGAATTATAAAGAATATGTAAAGAAGTTTACCAAAATGTAAATACTAGTAATGTAAGTATTATTAAAAGCAAAAATCTAATAAAATTATGAATAATGGTGCAGATTTAAGAAATATATTTTCTATTAATAATAATTGCATTAAAAGAATAAATAATTGAAAAATTGATAAAATTTAACAATACATTTCTTATTAAATATATTTGAAAGAGTATAATTTTTATAAAATATGATTTTAGATTTAAAGGATTCTTTAAAAATACTAAAATAAATAATTCAATATTTGTTAAAAAGAAAAGGTCTCAGGTATTAAAATATTATCTGTAAATAGCTTTATGCTCGTTTAAATAATTAACATTTGATTGATGTTATATTTTCTAAAGTTAATATTTGTGATATAAAGAAAAAAAAAAACTAATGTACAATTGAGACTTTATATTAAAAAATAGGTTATTCCTTGAATATAATTAAATTTTCTCATATATTTTATCTCCAATATTTCATAAAATATCTATTAAATTTAGAGGTATAACTATTAATTTTAATACTTGCATCACTAGAGCAGATAAAATGTTATAAAAAATACTACAAAGTGCTATAAATAGCTTAGATAAGATTGTTATCATAAAAATAACTATTATCATTATAATTATTAATTACGTACCAGGTGTAAAATTATGAAATGTGGATTTCAGACAACTCTTGCTGCACCACTGCAGTTTGAGCCATAAAGATTTGACACTGCACCATTTTGTTTTGTCATGATAAGTTTCAGACGCGAATGACTGATGATTTGAAAAAAAGTGGACATAGTGCTGTGTTGTTATGTTTAGTACCCTGAAATTTATACCAAACAAAGGGAATTCGCGGACCATATATACTGTTTTTTTCATTTAAAGAAACCTTCCGCTGAGTCATACCGATTACTTCGAGAAGCTTGTGGTGAACATGCTGCACCGCAAAATACGTGTAAACGACGGTTTCGGTGTTCAAAAGTGGTGCCGTCAATGCTGTAGACAAAGGAACATGGGAAAACGCCAAAAAATACGAGAATGTGGAATTGCTAACATTGTTGGACGAAGATGATTCGCAAACACAAATGCAACTCGCTAAGGAATTGGGCGTTAGTCAACAAGCTGTTTCCGATCGGCTACGACCAAAGAGAAAGATTCAGATGACAATTAGATGAGTACCTTATGAGATAAATGACAGGTAAATAGAAATAGCTCAAAAAACACTTGTGATATCTCGGTAAAAAAAGAAGTATTTTTTGCAACGTATACTTAGAGGGGAGGGAAAGAGGTTTAATTTTGAAAATCTCAAGCTCAAAAAAATCCTGCGTATGTCCAGATGTACCATCTACATTAACCGAAAGATCAAATCGATTTGGCAGAGAGACGAAGTTTTGTGTTTGCTGGGACCAGATGAGCGTCCTTTAATATAAGCTACTAAAACGTGTGGAAAACGGTTAAATTATTATCAACAAAAATTGACCTACTGGAAACGTTTGCGTTTCAAAAAAGACAAGTATATCGAAAGAGGCTACACAGTCATTTTTCTACATCACAATACTCCTTCACATACGAAAATACCGGCTCGTGACATGTTGAAAGCCCTCAGCTGCGAAGTTCTACCCCAATGGGCTAAATATATATATATATATATATACATACATATATAACTTGAAAACATTCAGAAAGAAATGAAAAGAAACATTTTTGGGTACCTCTTTTGGCGAGGGTTTGGTTCTTTTTCATGTGTAACTTAATCATTGGATGTATTCATCCTCAATAATTACTGTATTATAAGAATAGTTATTCTAATATTTTGTTAATCTTCTGTTGTCTTTTATAATTGTCTTTAAGAACGATGCTCCGGTCTATCAGTAAACATTTTTTTTTTTTTTTTTTTTCCCATTTTCATCTTATATTCTTTTTTGAATTTCTAAAAATGTAAAAAAAAAATAATTGACGAAATATACAGAAGAATTATTTCTGCAATTTTAGATTAATTTAATCCATTCATTTTAGAGGTTATCATTGGGATTTGCCTCTCATTTGTTACAAAGTCATTTAAATGCAATAAGATGTTATTGTTAAATTAAATATTCATTGTTAGGGGTGCTGCTTGTTTGTATTGATATTCTAATCATGTGTAACAAAATTATATTTTTTTTCATTTATAGCCAATATACAAGTTTAACAAGAATAGAATTTGAATATTTCTTATCCATACATGTAATCAGTAAAATCATTTATTTTTTACATTATATCAAAGCTATTCAATAACAGAGTCAGTTCGTTTTTTAGTTTTTGACGAAAAGTTCTTACGCAAAGAATGTTCATCTTTTCTAGTAGATTCACCGTTACAAAATTACTTTGTATTGAAAGGAACAATAATTGATGAAATAAGAAAATAACAACAATTCAGAGCAATAAGTTATTTGCAATAACATAATAGAAATAATTTTAGTGCTACGAAATCAAAATAAGAGGCAGCAGGTTTGTCTTGAATTTTAGAATAATGGAACCGAATTTTCAGTCGTTTATTAAATTTCTGATTACATACATATTAAATCATAATTGAGGAATATTTGACATTCTTATTATAAGGTTTTGAAAACTAGAGCCATTTGTGGTGGAACAATACATGCATTTTGAATTGACACAAACACAAAGTGTTGTATTTCTTATTCGATATAGATGTAAGAAGAATTTTAAAAAACGCATAACTGAAAATTTCCATTACTTCAACTTCAAAATTTCAATACTTAAAATAAATGTTTTACATTAAAAATGAGCAATATTATAATAAAATAACAATAACTCGTATTAATCTTAAATATAAATTATAAATAATTCATTGTATAGTAACGTCTATCTTAGTACCAACATGATGGTTACTGGCGATGGTCTCGTAATTTTGAACTCGGTCCTTGTGAAGATGACGAGACATCAGTTGACACCTCTCTCTTGAAACGTCCATACCTCGCTAGTGGAAGGGCTTAAAACTTAATAGATTCACTTAACGGTGGATCTTTAGTTGCTTCAGGACTTGAACCCACGACTCGACAAAAGCTACGCCAGCCTCAAATTCACATAATGTGACATTTATCAACTTTGGATACATAAGACTGTTTTTTAGTAGATTATGACAAACTATTTAGTAGATTATAACATTTTAACACAGTATTAGATAAATATAAAGATTAAAACCATTCAAAAAAAATTTAAGAATTACTCTTTGTTTATTTTTATTTTAATTGCCGATCCAGTTGTCTTTGTAAGCTATTATTCTAGTGTTAACTATTGTTATGTGAGCAAATATAAATATTAAAGTAGTTAAATAAGAAAATTTACATAACTTATTCAATGACTTGTTATATAAAGGCTCCTGTAAAACCAGTATTTTTCTTTTCCGAATGAACACAAAAATATTTTCACAACCCGATCTAACTCATATTTTTTGTAAAAAAATTTCGAAAAATTTTTTACAATGATGAAAATATATCGAGGCATTTCACAAAATTTGTTCATTTTCTCAAGTAATTATAGTAAAGAAGTTCATAATTTATATAGCTTGCTTTTCAGAAATAATCTGGAGTTATTTTTCTTTAAACTTTCTACTGGATGACCTTCATTGGTACAAGAATTCTATACGGTAAACATAGTCTAATGGTTTTCAATGTACTTCTTATCCATAAATACTTTTCTCTAATCACACCAAACAGGCTTAGCTTGAAGGGAATATATACTTCTTTCTTTAAGGGATTAATTCTTTTCTTATCTTCGGTAGTCTTTTAGTGATGTGTGTTTGTCTAAAGGCTGTCTGATTGATTAAATGGTTTGGGTTTGTTTCTTATAAAACCTCTACAAGGTACTTTTACACTCCGTTTATTTCTTTATTTTATAATGTTTCCTCCTTTCCAAGTGATTTGTTCCTTCCTTTTTCTTCTGTCCTTCAATAGCGCTTTATTTTTGCTGTCTACAACGTTAGTTTATTTTCAACTTTCCATTTCACATTTTATAAGTAATTTTTATTATTTTGCATTGTTTTTAAATCTTCTAAGAAACTTAAATGGCAATGATCGCCTAGGGGTCCTAGTCTCAGACTCGTGGCTGGTGTTTTTTTCGTTCTGTCGTGGGCTCTAGCCCTTATGCCACTTAAGAGCCATTGGGGTTTTGGTATAATGCATAATAAATCTGGTCGATACCCCAAAGTTTCCTGTTGGTGAGGTTTGAATATTTGGCAAAGAAGGTGCCACATTAGGCGTTGTCCTTGTCACTTGATTAATGTTCATAATTACGAGGCTTCGCCAATAGCCCACGTGTTGCTACTCAGAGCAACTTTAAATGAATAATTACCTCATATCTAACAAGCTTGAATTCCTTTCCTGTATCTTTTTTCTACAAATATGTAGAGCTAAATTCTTAATGAATCGATGTGAACTGAAATGTAATTCAGATATATGACTATATAGGTCCTTGTAAATAAAGAGTTTGCTAATTTAGAATTAGGTTAATTTTCAAATTTACGACTATTAGCTATAACTTATATTTCCTAAGAATGCTCCAGGTCAAGCTCCAGCTCAGCTCTCTCAGAATTCCAGCTCAAAAATTTCTGGAATTTGGAACGTAAATTAGTGAAGCAAGATTGATTAGTTTAGTCCAGTTTAATTTAGTATTTTTTTTATTAACGCCGCACTAGAAACAACACGAGGGCTATTGGCGACGGACCTCGTAATTTTGAACCACGGTCAAGTGACGAGGACGACACCTGAGCTGGCACCCCCCTCTCCTAACATCCACACCACGCGAGATTGGTAATGAGAATGCAGGAACTCCTTTTGTGATTCTTACTTTTTCCAAGAATCCGTAATTTGACACTCCTTTTCTTGGACTTGTGTTACCCTGATACACTTCCAGCAAATTCTTTATTTGAAATTATTAAAATTATATTATTAAGAAAAGACTTTATTCACATTTAGACTTTTCCTCTTCTCTTCTGTCGTTATTCACGTACTTCTTGTTTCTATTTAATCTCAGGTAATGTCCTAAGCCTATTTTTTTAAAATTTTGCACTGAGTTTGTCTTAAATAAAGAAATCTCAATAGATAATAAATTTGGTTATATTCGGGAATTGGTTATCCCCTAGGAGATTGGCGACTTTTTCTATGGTATTGATTTAAGCGCGGTGATTTAGGTTATGGTAACCCTAATAACCATAAGCATTGCGTATGCTTAGGGTTACTATAACGTAAAGCACAAGTTTAAGCATTAAGTCACACACTTTTGGCGATCTATATAGGAAGTCGCTAAGTTTCGTCGCCAATCACCAAAGGGGACACCCTATTTCCCACTTCTTATTACATTTTGAAATATATGTTTTAGAAGAAGGGAATAGGAAACAAATTAATATCTTCATTTAGTAACTTTCTTCTTAGTTTTTGTATCTCAATGAAACAACTTCTAAATTTGAGGGCATTTAACATATCTGGAGTGTGTCATTAACTAAAGGTTTATTTATTATTGTTCAATTATATTTAATTTTAATTCTCAAAATATTGGAGACGAATTTGATTATTCTGAGTTTCACGAATTATTTTAAGAACATTTATAATTATATATTAAGAGTATGTCATGTGTTTGTGATGTTCGGATATTACTAGAGTACCAAACTAGTGTCCATACATATGTTCAGGCACTATTACTCAATCATGATCAGTTACAAAATGTTTAACCAATTTATAAACAACTTGAATAAGCTACATCTAAAAATTGATAAAGTTACTGAAGTAATAACTAATCTTTTCGAAGGAACTCTACACGTGTGTAACGACGATACTAGTTCCCCAGAATCACTGTCATCTCTAGAATCCCGAATCCAATTCAAGTAGACTTCTAGTGACAGGATCCGAGTCAAATATATACTCTCAGAACATCAAATCATAGTTTTTTGATACAATATTGTTATCTTATAAATCTCTCCACTCTTTTAATATCTCTAAATTCGACTTATAAACTACAATTCAACTTTTCATTTATAGCCTGATGAAAATAAACTCCTACAAACTTGCTTAATTCAATTTCAGAAATATTTTGCCAAAAAGCCTTAAACTAGGACATTCTTGGTGAAGATGTTTGGCAAATTCCTTCTTCAGGTATAATTTTATATGAAGTAAAGGCAAAAAAAAATTATTAGTTTCCGCTAATGACTCGTTTAACACATTTTCCTCTTCAATAATATATGATTTCCTCACAGGGCAGTCTTAAATTTTGTTGTGGATAAATTTGTGTCTCAGCTGTTCCTTATACACAGAAAAAAAACTTTTTGTATAAGTAAGTAGTAAAATAATTCGCAGTGCAGCAACTTTTATACCACACCAAATAAACTTATGTGATTTTTTTTCCGAGTTCTTCTAGCAGTAAAAATAAGTTTTTATATGTGGTACTCTAGTCTACCTCAAACACCAAATGAACTGACGAGAGTTTGTAATTTTAAGTAGTAGTACTGATTTCAGACTAGATTATATAATACCTAGGAACCCATAAGCCCAATCAATAAATGCTGAAACATATCGAACTATTACTTTAAAAATATACTGATAAATTCATATTTATTATTCTAAATATGAAAATAAATCTTTAGTAGATTCTGTTGTTGCAGCCTGGAACCTAATAATTCTGCTTGATGATTTGAATAATTCAAATTATGAACCAAATCTTTCAATTCATTTCGTTTCTGACAATTGAGGCGACATGACTGGAAGCTCAAGAATATGTTCTTCAATGTATTTTTCAATTTCACTTTCGTGTTATCCATGATAGAATATTTTCACGTTACAGCTGGAACAGTAAAACTTTCATTATGAGATATATGTTTAAGTACTGAAGGAACGTCAAGATAATCTTATGTTTCGTCTTTCTCGATGCCCTTAAATATTAGTAAAGCAAAATTACATACAATATAAGCTTTTAAGTCCCACCAACCATTGCATCAGGAGATAGCATACATTTTTTTCTATCTTTTATCCATTCAGTATGTGTAGTGCTGCAGAATAAGCACGAAATATAAAGTATTCATTTATTATCCATATCTCAAATAAAAATACTGTTTTCATGAATTTTTAACTAATATGGTAATTGGCTTCTTCTGTGCCTTTCGATTGAATTTCCCAATCAAAAAGCAGAACTTATGAAGGTCGTTTATGCAACAGCGATGTTTCGTCAATGTCATAACATCAACTTATTACTTATGCTTGTACTAACTTCAAGCAAGCTTTTCTTCAAAGGTTCACTAACACCCTACTTATAAATCAATTAAGAGTGAAGAATGAGAAATTAAGCAAACAATTAGATAAATAATCAAACTGATTGACAAACTGATCAATGTTTATTGATACTCCTCTTTTTCTCATTCCTTTTCCCAAGCATAATACTGAACTGGTGTTTGGTGATCATTAACATAAAATTTCACAACAGTTTATTAGAAATAAAAATTAAAACTTTCAAAGCTAATCAATTCATCATTACTCTGCTGTGAAAGAAAAACTGGAAAAGTTGTGAAAAATATATATTTTAAACATTATATTTATATAGCATGCTAAAATAGTTATAGCAAAACACGTTTTTGTCTATATACCAGGCTATTTAAGAATATATACCAGGAGCCACCAAACTTTTTTGATCATCAATCCCAAACAATTTTAAAATTCTCTTAACCACCCCCTCTATAAAAATGTTAAGAAAAGAACAAAAAAACTTACATGTTTCTCAAATAAATAAAATCATTTAAGAAACAGTTCAGCTTTTTTTTTCTCTTTTGATTTGATAAAATGAAATTTTTATATAAATCAATGAGAAGGATGTGCTTGTTTACACTTGGATAGATTAGAAATATTTGAATCAATTACCAATATTTGGTTCAAGTTTCAATCTTACTTCTGCTTCGAGCTCCATATTCCATTTACTTCTCTTCTTCGTTAAAATAGAATTAACATGAATGAAACCAAATCCAGTCATACATGAGCTTGGGAATGCAATTAAAAAAGGAAATGCCGTATTACCAATTCCAATTCTATGACGGGTATATCCATTGTCGTAAATTTTAAAAGTATTGAAAGTTTCCACGCAACACAATGAAGATTTAAACAAGTTCAGTTTAACTTGAAAGCTTAAAATAATTATTTGAGCTTAAATTAATGTAATATCTTTCCCTTGGTGACGCGTTTAAATACCATTGAACTTTGAAAACACATTGTCAAAGTAAGAATTTTTATTTTTTAATTTTTTTGCAAATCATCACTTCAAGATGGATTAATTTCGATAAGAAATTATTTTACTGTTTAAAACATTCAACAAGTTTTTTGTAAACATGTATCACTAAATAACTATCGTATTTCGGTGTGTAATAATAATTGGTTTCATAGTTCATCGTTTTCCTCGGAAAGCTTATCAAACAGTTACGATTTAAGAGGTTGTGCTCTAATTTGGGCCATCTTGTAACAAAAAGGAACCAAAATAATTTCTCAGAATTCTGAGAATAAGAACCCATCACGAAACACGTATATTTTAAACGGTAAAAAAAGATAAATAATAATTATTTTAAGAAATACTCAGGTATGAGAAATTATATAAGCTAAAATATATTATAAAACTATTACTTATTATATTGTAATTATAAATTGGCATAATCGTTTTAAACTACTACGCATTATTAAAAAAGCTATATCTTGAGTTCTACTTCATATAAAGTAAAAATAAAGACTGTTATGGAATTTTGAAAAGTAGGACTTTAATTTACAATCAGAAAGAAAAAAAAATTGAAATTTTCTTCAAAAAACGCTTTTTCAACCTAGTCGGATACCTTAAAATAGCACAGATCAACGGCATATTGAGTGTATTAGCTTTCTGGTATCGTTAGCTTAAAAATTCCATAGTAATTCATAAGGAATTTTGGAATTTATACTAAACACATATTCTTTAAGTAATTTAATATAAAATATAGTAGGTTAAACTTTTAGATTTCTATAAGTAACCTTATCTATATGGTACCAAAGGGTTTTAACTATCATTTTTGGCATACTTGTAGGTATGGAAAGAAAGTTTTCTTAAAATCTTACTTAAGCTCCCTTCATTTGTGAAGCACAATACATCTTGATTGTTTTACTATTTTTAAACCATTCATTTTCTATTCTGTAAAAAAATATATGGAATTTGTACTTAATTACAGAACAAAAGAAGACAAATTAAGTAATTCCCACCAAAAGAAAATATTTAATACGTTAGGAAACAGTATTTTTTACTGGAACTAATAAAAAAAAAGTACAGGATAGAAAGTGGGTAATGAAAATAGTATAACAATCCTGCATATTGTATTTTATATTTGGGGTTTTTATATCGGCAATTTATCCAGACAAAAATATATTTGATTCGGTTTATTTAACTGAATGCTTTCAAAAACATCATTGTTAAAAGTTAAAACTAGATGTTTCAAATATTTCTGATATAAATGTTCATACTTGCTTTTGCTTATATGCAAGACTTTGAACTATACGTATTAAACTCCCTAAATTTAAAATAAAATATTTGCTAATCTGTAAATCTAAGCTTCTAAGAATCTGATTTATTTTTATATTCTTATGAAATTATTATAGTTTTCTTCTTAAATAAAAATTAAGGGATATAATTCATTAAAATCTTATTTCTCCCTTTTGTTTGCCAATTTATCGTTTAATTTATAATTCTCTATTTTGTGTGAGGAATGTTACTTATTCTAACAATAAAAAAAACATAACTGATTAAATATTGCAAAATGTACCTGTCGTTAGAAAGACATTCATTATAAAGACTGTCCTGTCGATAAGCAATTAAATGAATAACCATGGGGAAGATTCGCACCCTAATGCGAAACTATTATAATCTGTTTTATTTAAATAGTAAAAAAAGACTGGTTATCATACTTTCCTTTAAAATAAATCGTACATTTTTATTTTATAAATTTTAATTTTCTCACTGCTTTTATTCTTTGGTCAAGATTGGCGGTTTTACTCAATTACAATTTTCTTTTTCCAAGCATTTCTTATGGAATAATAGAATACTTTTTTAAAACATGAGGACATTTGAATCACTTTTCCTATGATTTAAATCAATAAATTTTCAAAACAAATAAACGAAACATTTTGTTTTTCTCTGAATACACTTAGAACAGAGAATTTATATGGAAGACCTGAGTAAGGTTATCAGTTCGAAAATTTGTTCAATATTTTCCTAAGATAATGGGCTCGATTATAAATAAAGGTTTTATTATTTTAAGTTTCGTGATTAAATATTGTTTTTTTCCTCACTTACAACCTAGTTCCACTCCAAACAAATTATTGTAATAATTAACGATTCCTGATCAAATCAGATTCAAGTATAACTCAAGTGACGGGAACCGAATCAAATATTAACTCTGAGTGCATTGAGACTCAGTTTCTGGAAAAACATAGCGATCCTATGAATCTCTTTAACCCTTTCACTACCGGAGGGAGAAAAAAGTAGTGCTTCTCTGGGCCCGCATCTTATTACCGCGGAGTGTCGCGCTGTGCCCAGACGATTTTAGATAATAAGGCTATTTCGCGAAAGAAAAATCCTCTAAAATCGACTATTTATTAGAATATTTTGGTTTTTACATATTATTTAAAATGCATTAAACTCAATATATACAAAAGAAGAAAAAAAAGATTTAATCAAAAATTAAATGTTTTATATATAAAATTATATAAAACATCATACTTTTAAGAAAATACAAAATATATTTACATATGTTACATGAATTTCATGGTGTAATGATGTACCGTTATATGGAATGTATAGATATAAAAGATAAATCTTATTTTGCTGTATGGTATATTTATAAAAAAAAAATCAGTACATAGTACAACGTCAAATGTCTTGCACACACATTTTGACGCTTCACGGAAGATTTTGAGCAAAGGGTACATCTTAGTTTCTGCCCTTTTTTTCTACTTTAATGTCTATATACAGATTTGGATTATTTTAGCTAACATTACTGTCAAATTCATTTATTACTTCTCAATTCTCAGTAACAGATAAATACTTTCTTTTCGTCATGATTGTCGCTACAAATAAAAGCGACTGAATGAAACTAACAGCTTAGTACATGTGGTACCCAAAACCCTAACCCCCATAAAAGGCCATAAATTCTGCTTCGAATTTCTAAGAAGCAAATAAGAAAGAAAAAATCAAACCGAAAGCAAGCGCACCCTTAAAATCATATCATTACATTTAAAGAGCCGCGCCGTAACACGTACTTTTAATTATTACCCCTCCTCCTGGTAGCCAGAAGTGATATTCAAGCCCATATCACCAAGGTTAACACTCCAAGTAATATATCTATATAGATTTCGCTGTATTGTAACGCCATACAGTAACATTAAAAAAATCAAATAAAACTTTCGCATCAAGCGTATCTCTATTGATACTTCTGGTCGTAGAAGACACTTACGGAGCGTATCGCCCGTGATACGCTGGGAGCGAATGGGTTAACTCCTCTATCTGCTCTGTGAACCACTCCTATATTCCACATTTATTCTTACATAGAAAAACAAATATAAATATGTCCCGTTCCTTTCATTATTATAGGACACTATGGTAGCTTAGTGGTAATGGTTGAGGACCCTCGGAGGGAGGGTGAAAATACCCTGTATACCTGGATGAAATCCCAAGCCATCTTGGTGTTATAGTATGGTGGCAAAAGTGACTTATCTTGTATCGTCCTTGTCACTTGAGTGACTTTCAAAATTACCGAGCCCGTCGTCAATAGCCCTAGTGTTGCTTTTCATCTCGGCATTTATGAACTATCATATTCATATGGTGATGCTATTGTAAAAAAAGAAATTTATCCTCAGTAGATATTTAAAGGAAAATACACCGAGAATCGCTACTTTTGTTTATGCGTTAAAACTATTTTTCAATATTAATTCTGGCATTTTTATTCTGAAAATTTTTAATTTGAGTGACAGGGTTACATGCTGAACCTAATGTCATGTATTTTTAATGGTTACGGAGTATCAGAATCCTAACAAATGTGAATTAAACTCAATTATTTGCTTCATAAAGCAAAATGTTTCCATTAATTGTAGATTAAAATATTCCTCTTCATGCATATTGAATCGTCATGAAATGAGGCGCTTCAAGGCAATATATAGATAGATATACATACACTTTTGTAGATCGTTTTACAATTAGAGGCGGAAAATTTAAAATTAATACAGTTTTTATTGCCATGTAATTAAAAAGATTAAAATAAATTGAAGAAACACTTATCGGTTCCTCATTTCAAATGATTTATTGTAGCTTGCGGGATTATGAGAAAGTTCGTTTATGACTTATTTGATAAATTAAGACGGAACAATAAAAAATACCAAATATAACAAAGTAAAACTGTAATTTCACTAGTAAAAACCTTCTAAGCAGCTGATAAAAAATACTCTAGTAATATTTGAAAAATATTAGAGAAATTATAGTTGTAACACCAGAATACACGAGAAAACCCTATAAGATTAAGATACACTATTATGGATAAAGGAACACAAACAATGAAGGTTTGTCTTTGGATTATATTAGGATTAAAAAAAGTATACAAACTAAACAAATATGTGTTATCATTTATGTAGAGAGACAGATGAATTATTATTACTATGTTAAGTAGACACGTTTCGTAACTATGCAGGCCTTCGTACTAAAGCATCAGTGAATGTTTTACAAATCGTTTTAAAAAGATATTTTAACTGTTGGGGATTTGTTCAGTTAATGCTAAAATTCTGTACAAAGAAATACTTACGGAAGAAAAAAAAAAAAAAAAAAAAAAACCTTAAATATGTTGACATTTGCAAAGTGGATATTTATCTAATTGAGGGAAGATTTTTAAATAAGAAACAGCAACGTAACCTTAACTTCTTCAAAAGGAAAGGCACACGATGCATTTCCGTTGAAATAGAAAAGTAGGCTTAGTGGTATGCTTAGAGGTCACACATTTTCTTTCTTGAAAAAGAAAAAAAATATTATCGAGTAGATTTCAATAGACAAATCTTCAGGGAATGTAAGCAAACATCACTATAATGTTTAACAGTTCTTGAGAACATTTTGTTACACTTAAGTAGCTGTTAACTAAAGTCATACTTTATTTATCAGTTACATTCTAAAATCAAATTTCATTCATATATTTACTTTTAATAGTATGCACGTAGTCTACTAATTAAAGCTCATTTAATTTATATATATATATATATATATATATATATGAAATGAATTTACTTGAGGAGCCTTAAATTATGCTGTAATAGAAATCAAGATTTAATCAATGACGAATGCGAGTACTGTGCAAGTTCATAGAGGTGATTATTTTTTTTTTATTCATTATGAAGAAGTTGCGCTAAGTCGACCCGCCTAATCGAAGAAAAAATGAAAATTGGGAGTGGTTAAATAGCAGCACATGTTACATGCACTAATGCACTAAAAGAAGTGCACTAATTTTCTAAGTACCCTCTTATAAAATGCAAAAAATTATAAAAAAAAAAAAAAAGTCATGAAAACACGTGGTACATGATTAGGGAAACTGTTGAAACATCATAATAGATAGAGAGTCAGAAGTAATTGTTTGGAAAGATTTATAATAGTAAAATGCTAATTTTAACAGTTTTATGAGTTTGTGAACTAATAATAAAAAGGATAATTTGCAAGGGGGTATTAGGAAATAAAAATGAACTCTTTACTTCTAAATTAGAGAATGAGAGAGAACAGAAAATTACATTATTATTAAAAGAAGTTATTAAATTAAAGTTAACTAATTATATATATATATATATATATATATATATTACACAACATACATTGAAATTTAAGAACAAATATTGATGCAAGCATTAAAGAAAGTAAATTCTTATTATTATAAATGTAAAATATTTTTCATTCACCTAAATAAAAATGTGGTAAAAATAAGAAATCGTCGAAAATTCAAAAAAAAAAAAAAAAAAAAAAAAAAAAAAAAAAAACCAGATATTTTGTATGCAAAATCAGAGTATTCCAAAAATGTATTTTAAAAAATAAAAAAAAATAAATTCATGAAACTGTATATATACATATTATTTTCCTTCTATTTACAGTAATACCTTTGACCATGTGTTCGTTTTATCTGTAAACCGTGATACAGGATTAACTTTTGGTTGGAATTTAGTTGAAAATGTGGAAAATTTGATAAGAAGAACCAAGCTCAAATAAAGATAAAAGATAAATATTTTGATTTTTCGTTTATGTATAATTCTTTTCTGCTTAAAAAAAGATGGTGAATAAACTTCTTTTAGTGGAGACTTTATATTTGGAAGAAAGGAAACCTTACGAATATGTTTGTGGGGAAAAGGAGCTTTATAATTGTTTTAAAGATTATTTTTCGACCATGAAGAAAGCAAATAAAAACTTTAAGGTATCCGTACACCTTCAAAGGAAAAATTTTGAAATACATTGATATTTGTTACAAAAATATTTTCTTATGCTAAAATATAACCTAAAACTTTGAAAAATACATTTAATAATTTGCTTTTAAATCAAAAAAAAAAAAAAAATTGGAGTGAAAAACGGAGTGAAAAACGTAGTGAAAATAGTACATAAATGGATAATTAGAATAACGCTCATAACTCAAAAGTAAACAAAAATATCATTATTCTGTAACTTTTATTTTATTTAACATAACAGTTTTGGGGGTTGGTACTACTTTCATGCAGCAAATCTTATTACAACAATTTTTATTGTGTTTCGAGTCAAATAACAATGGAAAATCATAAAAGTTACAACAATACATGATTTACACCTTTGTTACTAAGAATATATCAATTTTATAATCATGAAAGTAGTAGGTGTTCTTAAACAATATATAAGGAAGATACTTGCAAAAATTTTTTAAATTTGGTTCATAACTTTTTCTGATATCTACGTTGTCATATGTAAATATGTCAAGAAAACTCATTTTGGGAAATCAAAATCAAACTTTCAAATGCAGTTTTTAATAATAAACATAATAAAATATATTTAAAATGCCCCTGATTTATATATAACACCTTCTTTGCTTTCTAATACTGTAATCCTTTTCCAAATGTTAGAATTATTTCAGGACGAAATAATGAACCAGCCAGGATGGCTTCAACAAAAGTGCACTTCACATAGCACTTTCAAAATAAGTGTCGGGGCGACACACACAGGAACTTCTACACACGTAGCGAGCCGATCAAAGGGAAAAAAATGTCCGACGAGTCATGCCACACGTTCGGACGCCAATGTAATCCTTTTCTAATGTTGTAAATTATTTCAGGACGAAATAATGAACCAGCCAGGATGGCTTCAGGAACAAACATTATTTAATGCTCGACACGTTCCACAACACAGGACAGGATACAAATACATAAATATAAAACACAGATTCACGAACATGACTACATCGTTCTTTTTACCAAGTCTTTCGCCTTCGATTGCGCTTGCGCTCGCTAGTCGTCCTGCTCGCCAAAAAAGAACATGTGGCGCCATCTGGCCTACCGTTTAATAGTTACATGGAAGGTAGTGGTAAATTACAGTGTTACAATACATAATTTTTTTCCCTAAGAGCTCTTTCGACTCTGCTTTACATTTGGTGTTGAATGACGTTCAGCATCAAAAATTCGACAACTGTCAAGGTGTTTGTATGATTTTAAGTAAAATAACCTGGCGTTACATTTAGTTTCCTCAAAATTTCAAAACAGCCCTTGTACCCATCATTAAATTGTATGACAGCATCCAACGCACCAGATTTTAAAATTTTAAGGCACACAAAAACCTCTTTCGGTACCTTCTGCCAAATTATGCCATTAAAACATTAAGGCTACACAGTACCCTAAAAATGACAAATTTATCGAAATTTTTTTTTTTTTTGCATTTTCCTGTAGCCTATACATTTGGGAATCTTGGCCCCAAATTTTAGATCTATTAACCAATTAGTTTTTAAGATATTTGAAGTTTTCTGAGCATTGTCAGTCACTATTTTTGACAGCTGAGGGGGGCGTGGTTAGTTTCGGTTTCATTTTAAAGCATTTTTCCATTCTTAAATTTAATTAATTACTGATATTTTTTAAATAATATCGATACTTGCAGAGAAGTAGATATTAACTTCAACTTTCACTACTAAAATCATTTATGTTTGTTTATATTTTGAGTTCTTGATGTGCTTATAGTTACTTAGCCAAAATTGATAAGAAAAGGTATTTCTCAAGACCAATATTTATTCTGCATATAATTTATATAAGTTAAAAGTTATTTTAAATTGTTTAAGTGAAGTTTTTTCTGTTGAAAAAATGCCACGGACAAAACTTTCGCAGCTTGAGAAGAGAATCAACACTTCTAAGAGATGGAGTACTGCTGATAATGACAATGCTAAAAACCTGCTTTAGTGGATATAACTACAAAACTTCAGAATACAAATGTCTTTAATATTTCTGCTACATATAAAAGTATCTTTCAAATTACATTATAGTGGATACTTAATGTTTGTTTACAGATAATTTTGGAATATTTTTAAGCAATATTTGCCATAGTGTATCTTTAAAACTTTGCTATGGTCAAAGAAATAGATTTGCATATAAAGTGAATGTTGTATGTGTTATTTGTGACCAAACCTAGAGTGAAACATGTTCATAACAATTAATTGATGCTATATTATATCAAATGTTAGCAAGCATCAATTTTTTAATGTTCCATTTGATGTAAATATGAGATTAGTGCAAGGTATGTTAAGTTTGTGACTTGGCTACTCATCGTTGGAAAAATTCTGCATGCATATGAATTGAAATATAATGTTTAGTAAAACTTAAAAGACATTATGAGCCAAAAGGTCTGATTGGACATCTTGTTGGGTCAAATCAGCCGTTGCTTTATATTCGTAAAGATGTCATTGAGGCGTAGGGCTCAAGGAATGATAAAGATATAGTCGGTATTGGAATGTCATATGATGGAAGCTGGTTGACAAGAGAACATACGTCAACGTCAAATATCGGAATAAAATATGTTATCGACTTGCTGACTGGCTTTGTGATAGACTACGAAGTAATGTCAAAGCGACGTGGAGAATGTGAACAGACTAAATTTGAGTTGGAGAAGAAAGTGCTGAATTTCGTATTTGGTACAAAGGACAACAAAATGTTTGTAGTACAACACATGTCGGATCATCTAGTGCAATGGAAGTAAATGCAGCTGTGAAATTATGGGAAAGATCTGAGAGTATTAGTTTCCGGGACACAATCTTGCTCTTTGACTCTCGGTGTTTTTACCAGTTATCATTAGCACGTGGAAAAAAATCAGGTATTCACAAAGATTGGGTAAAAATAACAATCAACGAAGAATATCTGCCCAAAATCTTGCCTATTTATCAGCGATTATCATCAACTGAATTATTAAGTACATGTGTCAGAGGTTTGACACACAATTCTAATGAAGCATTACATTCGATGATATGGGACAAATATTCCAAAGAAAATACAGCTTCTAGGAGTCGTGTTGATTGCCATGTCGAGTGCAATACCTGAATTTATTGTTGGAACATTAAAAGCTCTAAAAACATTTCAGGATGCTAATTGAATTTGTAACAAGTTTGTCATCAGAACATTTAGTGTACTTTACTCATTATAGGAGAACCTATTTCAGAAAGAAAAGGAAATCTGCAAATTTTAAAGTTGCGCAGAAAAAAATAAAACTTGCTAAATTGCGTCGACTTAAAATTCAGAAAAAATTAGGTGCTATGTACAAACCTGGTAGTTTTTAACTTTTTTTAAACTTTTATTTATATCATTATTATTTTTTATAAGTGTATTGTGTTTTAAAACTTTTGTGAAATTATTATGTTAACTTTAAGCTGAATTATCTGTCATCGTAAAAAATGCTATATCGATATTTTGCAAAAACATATTTTGAATAAATAAAAATATTTGCCATAATATTTAATTAAAGTAGTATTTTCATATATTATATAAGTAGTTAAATAATATATTAAAAATTTAGATCTTTGCAAGTATTATTAGTTTTTGTTTTATGCCTTTAAAAACTTTAAATGCATTTTTCTCAGACTTTTATTTTTGAAGATGTAAGTGTTTTCTAATCCCTAAGACTTTTTTTCTGTTCAAGATAGAGTCTTGAAATTTTTTATACATACTGAGATATATGTGTTCTATAAAAGTTAGTATGGATTTAGGTCTGGGATCCCTAGTTATTTTTTTAAAAAATGTTAAAGTTAATATTTTAAAAATTTTCCTGTTTTTTCCAGGTTTAGCTAGAAAAATAATTATTAAAAATCAACAAGGGAACAGATTTTCAAATCCATACTAACTTTTATTTGCAATAATGTATGAAATATAAATCACTCAAAATAATTAAAAAATTTCAAAAATTGTGTATTTTATAAGGGTTTAAAAAAACTTCAAAATTTTTAAATTTTAAAATAAGGACTAGTTAAATTGACTTTTTATTTTCAGAATCAGTTTAATAATATAGTATGAAAACAATACATAAGTTACTTTTAATATTACTGTCTCTAAAAAAATTTTTTGAAAAAGAGTACCTTGTAGCCTTAATTGGCATTCTGTGTCTTACCATGAAGGCAGTTTGACAGAAGTTCTTTAGAACACAGTTCTAAGTATGTCGGTTTAATTACATTAATATTTCATTGGATAAGCCATTATATTTTTCTTCGGGCTTTTTGCCGCATGACAGTGCTCGCTGATCATAACACCAGCTATCTTTCCCGATAGGGCACTGTCCATGCATAAGTTTATTGCCACTCGATGAACATTGGTACAAGACCGCAATGACATTCTGTTGAAGTTTGAGTAGATTGCCTACATTACTTCGAACAGCAATTCCATAGTAATTTTGCAATTTTTCAATAACCAAATCAGTAAGTTTACCTTTACCAGATACACTTTTATTTTTTAATTTCAGTTTGCGCAATCTCGAACCTACTCTTTTCTGAACATGTCCAATGCATTCCAGTTTAGTCATACTATCTTTCCTATAAGTGTCTTTCACGCTGATAAATCCTTTAGAGTCCCCGTCCCCATAATAGTGTGAATACTTCAAACCTCGTTTCACAATTGATCGTTTGAAGATCCTGTTTGCGCCAATAGCTTCCATCTTTACCGTTAAAATTACTTTGGCACACATGATCTGCTTCAAGTGTCTCGGATACAATACATTTAGGAATTTAAAAAAGCTTTCTGCATGTCGGACAATATAACAACATTATTTCGATGTCCACTATTTTGCCAGTGTCTATCGATAAAGCAGCAACTTACCCATTCATAGAAATGTAACCTCTGCGCAGGAATGCTCCATCGACAGAAACACCGCATTCAGGTAATTTGTTTTTAGAAGAATACATTCTCAAAACTTCATCAGCTGCCATTTGCATTTTCAGTTCAATTACTTCTGAAATCTCAGACATAAGTTTATTCTCATGATTGGTGTATGCAGTTTTACTGAGCCTGGGTAAATTTAATGTTGCACATAATTTATATGCAGCAGAAAAACCTTTCCCAATTTGTCTCATGGCATAAACAAATCTTGCATTTATCTCAGGATAGTTTAATGTTTTCTTCGAGCTGGAAAATGCTGTGCAAAAGTCACAATGCTTACATTTTATTGCAAAACTTGAGCACAATCCATACCTCGAGTCTTCATGTAACAGCTAACCATCGTGGAAGCATTTGGGGCAACAAAGTTGTAAAATTGAGCATAGAAGGAGTTCTATGTCAATAATTCTGTTGCCGGTTAGCGGTTTATTTTCATATTCAGCAATTTCTTCATCTAGAATGGCAGAAAGGTTCAATTTTGAAGCACTGGCATTAGCAGTTACAGTACTATTTTTGCTATCATTTTTGGTAAAACCATTACCACGAAATTGTCTTTTTCTTTTAACACTAATTCTCCTTTTTGAATTTCCCATTTTAAACGAAAAAAATGGAGCTTTTCAACAATAAAAACAATCTTAATCAGAAACTTATAAGAATGAGAACAGAAACCAAAACAGATGTAAACAAACAATAACGATTCTCTTTTCTTGCCAGATTCAAGACAAAAATGTATTTAAAAACCTGTTGCCAAATGTATTTTCAAACATTCTGAAAATTCAGATTCATGCCCTAAAAATTTATTTATTTTGAAACACTGTACATATAAAAGATATTTCGAAAAATAAAAATGTAAACAAACATTTCTTCCAACTTCCTGTCTGCAGAAATGCACTTCCGGTTTCAAAAATCAGCTAAAGAGTAAAAATCAAATTCACGTAACTTAAGTTCTAAATAAGGTATAAGAAAAATTCAAACACTATTAGAAAGAAAACTGTTTAAAATTTAAACTGATATTTAAATTAGAAAATCGAAAATTTTGACAAAAATGACGTTTTAAAGGTGTACGGATACCTTAAATTCCATTTTTAATAGTCGAGAAAAAAAATTAATTGGTGTTTATACATAATGGATTCAATCTCACCTTTATGTCAAAATGCTTTCCAAACGTTTTGGGTAATTTTAAACAAACTGAATGAACATTTTATAAAATTTATTAAAAATTTTCAAAAGTCAATAAATAATTAAGAGTAGGATACTCCTGTGTTTGAAGTTTATTTCAAATGACTCAAAATGAGTTCGATTCTAGTTCGTTTCTCTTGTTTTGTTTTTATCAAGGACTTCGCTCAAGAATGGAATTTATTTTAAAGAATAGAATAAAAGTGGCTTGGTATTCGTTCATTTTGGAATGTGGGAGAATACTGAAATTTCAAGTGAAATACAGGGAGGCTATTTTACGGTACATTTATTTGCAGTGGTTTAAAAAAATTATTATATAAGGTTACTTTAACTACTTTAGCGGCATTGAACTAAAACACAAGGCGACTTTCTTATAAAGAGAAAGGTGAATGAATACATTACTTAACAAATTTCTTTTTTTCCAGGTTAGTAAATATGAGTAATTAACTCATTTAAGTGGAAGTATCTGGAATTCGATGGAAGTGCTGAAATCAGTAGACGAATAATATTTTCTCTATAACTTCATATTTTCTCGACAAGCAGGGGTGTTGAAATAAACATATGAATATATTATAAACACTGAATAAAACTATTTTCTTGATTACATAAAAAAAACACCTTTAAGCAAAAGAAGACAAAAAAAATAAGCAAGTTACAAAATCTACAAAACAATAATAAATTATATATAGAGTCTAATATGAAATCGATTAGGAAAAGAATTAATCTTGAAACCACCACTTTTGTAATGATATCTGACAAATCTTCATAAGAAAAAATGAAATGCAGTAGCTGATATATACAATGTTCCATAACACTTGAAGGCGTTGTTCCATGTTTAGGATATTTTGAAGAAACTTTCACCCTATTCATCAAATACTTCTATCAATTTCTAGGAAAATCTAGATGTTAATGCAGAAAGTGAATCTTTATGACCTTGTACACCCTATATTTTCATTGTAGTATATGAAATAAATTACAATTATGATCCAACCTTCATACATTCTATTACTCGAAAAATGGCTTTGAATAATGACAAACGTTTAATTACATATTTAAGATATTACAATAAATGTTGAATAATTCATAACTTCCCTGATTTGTGGACAAATATAAATACTTTCTTAAGAACTTATTTCACTCCATTTCAGAATTAGTACTCTTATACGTCTGACACCTTGGCATTTTAGAAGAATTTTGTAAAACTAAGAGATTTTACAAATTCCGTTCTTCGCCTTGAATTTATGTGAAGTGAAGGTCATCTCATTTCACAGGACTAGATTAACTTAATATTTAGCAAATTTTCTTCTCCTATCACACACAATTTCCTCAACAGATAAGCTTTGATTTTGTAGTGTATTTTATGTCTTAGCTTCATCATAAATACAAAAAACTGCACATGTTTGGAAAACAACGTCAAAAAGTGTCAATAGTACAGGAATTTATAAATCTCACCAAATGTGAAACTTGTGATGTTCATGCCTGGCTCCTTTTAGCAGCTATACTATGTTTCTATATGCTTCACGCATGTACACTATGTCAGCCAATTTCAATGTTGAGCTTTTCTTGCTATTGTGTAGTAGATTGCAAATTTTCGACAATGCGTAGGGTTATGCATAATACCCAGGAACTCATTGAACTATTCACAACCGTGCAGAAATTCCACAAATATTCAATAAAGTTATGTTTCTTATTCTAAACATGGAAATATTTGACGTTTGTGCTAGAACATTCCTTCATTGGAGTCTAGAGATTAATAGTTTTAGTTACTGTTTTAAAAGTTTAGAATCAAGTAACAAATTATTTTCAATTAAATCTCTTCTATCTAAAGTTTCAGACTACACGCGATTAATATTCTCCTCTGGATGAATTTATTATTTTTTTCGAACTTCCATCGTATAATTCCTTTTTTCATCTTACAGTATTCATGTGCTTTTACCTATCTTACGATCTTGGAAGCTTTAATCCAAGAAATGAATTGTAATTCAACCATGAGCACTATATTTTCTAATGTTAATGAAAACTTCTGTAAATTGCCCACACATTTATCTCTGTAACTACGATGAGAAAGACTAATAACTCAAAATATATGTTATTCGACATTTAATTTGATTCCCTAATTGTATTTAGAGTTAAATTTAGCAATAAAATTAATTGCACAATTGTGGAGGTTGATAGGTAATGTTCCTAGTGTTGATATATGTGAACAGAGCTACATCTTGTCGTGTATGAGTATGCGTGTTGAATGCTTGATGAAATCGTAATTCATATTTAATTATGACGACTAGAAGTATATGGAATAGCTACAAAGAAATAGAAAGGAATCTTTAATTACGATATCCAAGTTTATTTGCGTTGCGTATGCATTGACCTACACTTGTATCTCAATTTTAAAGTAGAGTCCAAGAAGGACAATCAGAATGTTAAATCTGTTAAAGGATGGATTAGACTCAGTTTTTCTACACAAAAAGTATTTATATATTTTCATTGATTTCACATTTTTACTGTAAAAATAGATTAATTCCTCGAAAAACATAAATATTTTAAATTTTGCGAAGAATTATTTAAATACAAATAAAAGTTATTTTCACTATTAAAATATGTTTTCCAAAAACGAATAATTAAAATCATTGATCAGGAAAGAAGAGCAATCGGTGACAAACGCATTTAAGTGGAGTTTCACTACTTTGCACAAGACATTGAAAATTCAGCAAGACAGTTTCGACATACTGTTTTTAATAACATCGTAGAGGTATGAAGCCCTACTTTCAGGAAAGGGTCCAAAACAATCGTTCACAAAATTCCGTGCAGGAAAGGTTAGCAAAAGTTTTATTAAAGCATACATTATACATTTAGTGGTAAGACATTCTTATATATTTTTAACTATAAAGTAAGAAGTGGATTATGTAGATAATCATAAAGCTCTTTAATAACGAAAACATTTAATATATTTCTCTTCCATTAAGTTTAGAATGATGCAACGTAGGTATAACCAGTGTAAATAGTACAAGAAGAGCCGTCAGAAATTAAAACGCCTTGTTTGAGAACCGTGTGTTATATGTGTCACAATTCAGAAAGTAGTTTTACATATGATCATGGAATTAGAATATATTATTGTAAAAAGCAGATTAATCTCTTTAAACATATAAAGATATCGAATTTCGCGAAATATTGCTTAAACAGAAATAAAAATTATATATCCTTCTAAGGAATATTTTATGTCAAACTAAGTATTATAATCATTAACTTTCCAGTGAATGAAAGAAATTGATAGGTGTAGCATTTAGCCATGATCTTTAGCTTTCCAAATTTTTATTCAACATAAACAATATTCCTCAAAACGTTTTTGAAATTCTCTTTGTAACTACATTATAGGTGTAAATTCAATACTGATATAGAAATATATGCCAATTGTGGCTTCGGAAGTAAGCTAGAATTTTAATACGACCGACTACGAACGTTTAGTGGGAATATATTCGTATCTATTTTTAACTAATCCTAAAAAACTAAGTCGTATAAGATTTTTGTATTTTACTTTGAAATTTTCTGTTCAATATAAAAATATGTTGAAACTGTTGGGATTTTGGTAGCTTTTAGTGATCATTCGGTGAGTTGAGTTTTGAGTATTTAAAAGAAGTTAGATATTTCATTTCGTCTTATACACCCAGACGGCGCTTCCATTTGAGATAATATGTCTGAGAATGGAATTGTGAAGAGGATGTCTACTGTCATGTTTTAGGAACCATCCAACAACCTATTTCGCCTTCTGAGTTCGGAATGTTTAATTTAGACAACCTATTGTCTCTGAACTAAACTAAAGAAATACGCATCCTACTTTATTTGTAATTAATCCGATGGAGGAGGCAGTTGATTGTACAATTTTTATTCCTTATTAAATGAATTCTCCTGGAAATCAAAAAAAGATAACCTGCCAAGACATCCCATTGTGGATGGGATATTAAACTAGAATTTTAATATGACCGACAATAAACATTTAGATGTAAGACATTAGTATGTATTTTTAACTAATCTTTATAAACTGAGTTGTATAAGACGTTTGTCTCTCTCTTTTAAATTTTCTGTTCAATATATACCCATGATGGGTTATGACAGTTCCCAACAATCAAAATTTAATAATAGTTATTATAAATCGGCCACACAAGACTGTTTTTTTTAATATACTTAATTATAGTTAAGTTTCAAATATGGATGTCTTGAGAACAGGACGAATATCTGAAACAAACTTGAAAAACATATTTTACTGAAAGAAATATATTTATTTATAAGTAAAATAATCATATTATAAGTAGAAAGGTTTTGGTATGATGTGCTTTTAAAATCCCTAAACAATCTACGCATCCGTAATTTTAGACTTTTATGTAGAAGGTGAAAGAAACATTTAGATTCACCGAAATAAAAAAAGGAAAACAAAAAAAATGCAACTTCAGTCAGAATAAGTAAGTGCATTAAAGGATTAAAATTAGTATTTAAATAAAAAAAAAGGTTTGAAATAGGTATCCGTTCAGTGTCAGAACATAACATTAATGTAAGTTTATTTTTCTTTCGTAAATATACTCTAAATTGTATTTCATTCGGTAATTTAACCTAATGATTTTTTAAAGGGAAAAAGCTCATTTCAAATCAAGATCTCAAAGTAAACATTTTAAAATATTAATATTTATACTCGTTTCAAACATATTTGTTTTATAATGAGACAGTAATTTATTTAGTATACGTGGTAGGTATTTATATTTTTCTGAGAAGGGCAATATCATTTTCCCCCCCTCTTGTCTTAAAAACGCAAAAATTACAAGGAATGAAATGATGATGAAAAAAAAATATTAAAATAGTATTAGGCGTAGTTTCGCGAAAAGAGATAAAACTACCCAAGGAGCGTTTTTCATATAATTTTTAATAAATTACTCAATTAAGAATCTAAGAACTGAAATAAGCGAAATAAATTCAAGTAAAGACTAAAGCAAACCTATCCGATATTAAAATTAAAGGAAAAGATAGATAATTAATGTTAACTTTTTAAAGCTAAAGTGATATTCTAAGAAACACATTTGTAAATGCACTACATGTTGATGAGTATGAATATATTTTTACTTGAAGACTGCGTGTCCAGTACCTGATTAAATCATTACGTGTCTGTTTGATTTACATAAAGAAGTGTGCAAAATCTTGAAGAAATCCGTATTGAATTACGACGAAATAAAAGTACATCTGGTCGCCTCGAGATGAAAGAAAGTGAATTATTAAAACAAGGAAAATTGATCATATTTCCATTCACACTCCCCGCCAGCTAACAACCCCCGGGGGCGGCATAAATAAAAACATTCAAATAAAAATGAATACTTCAATAAAACAATTTATATTGTATCACCTAATAGCGGCAGAAGATAACAATAATTTAGGTTTAATTAGCTTCCTTAACAGAACTCTAAGTTGTACGTCATTCTGTGACAATATTTTAATGAAACCTTAAAAATACTTAATAAGTGAAAAATCAAGAGCAGAAAGTGAAAAGTTTACAGCATTAATATATTTGGATTCGTTTTAAACTGGTTTGTCTTATAATATGACAGTAATGTATATATTTAGCGAAGTAAGGTTTACAACACCAAATATTATTTTTTGAAAATAACTTCATTCTTTTTCTTATTTTATGCCTAGATTTTTCTTCATAACGTAATATATCCATCGCAAACAATGATGTATTTTATTCAAAATAAACATATTCTACTGATAAGGAAACTGCGTCTCTGATTTATAGTTTTGACCTGATCTGTAATTTCTTAAACATATACAAAAGGAACGATATTCAACAAAACTGTTTTGAAATTCTGTTTTTAATTACATCATAGGTGTCGATTCCCCACTTTCGAGAAACATCTTATAAAGAATGTATGAACATTGTGTCTGAGAAAAGAAGGAGGAATTTTAATAAGACCGAAATTTAACGTTTCATGGTATGAATTTTGTATCAATTTTCAACTGAACTTTTTAAACTGATTCGTATAAGATTGTTGTATCTACCTTTGAACGTTTCTGTTAAATACATACCCATGATGGGACTTGGTATTTCGTAAGAATAAAAATGTAATAACGATTATTATGAATCGGTGATAAATTTATTTCTTTAATACATTTAAATATATGTTTCAAATATGAATATATTCCCGAACAGGAAGAAAATCTGAAACAAGTCTGAAAAATATTTTCTACTAAAACAAGTGTACTTAATTATATATAAAATAATTAAATCAAAAATCGAAAATTTCTTGATACGCTGTGTTTTTAAATTCCTTTAAAAATCTACGCATTGGTAATTTGAGACATTGATGTGTAAGGTGAAAGAATCAATTATAGTTACTGCAAGAAAAAAAAAGTGAAAGAAAAATAATGCAATTTTATTCAGAATTAGTAAGTGCATTAAAAGAATAAAAGTAGTATTTAAATAAAAAATATTTGAAACAGATATCATGTCAGCGTCAGAACATAAAATTAATATAGGTTTATTCGCTTACCTTCAAATTATTTTAAGTCGCGTATGCTTTGGTAACTTTACCCTAAGTTATCTTTAAAGGGAAAAACCTATTTAAAAATCAAGAACAAAAAGTCATAACCTAATACATTAATGTTTAGAATCATTTCAAATACTTTAGGCCCTAAATGTGAAAAGTTTTATTTTTTAATCGAAGTAGGAGTTTAAGCTCCAATTATTAATTTTCTGAAACATAGTATTATCATAATTTTCTCCCTCATACATCAGCCTTTTCTTCAAAATGCAATTAAAACAAAGAATGAAAAGATATACTTTAAAAAGAATAAATAAATGCTACTGTAACG
Source organism: Nephila pilipes (assembly GCA_019974015.1). Taxonomy (NCBI): domain Eukaryota; kingdom Metazoa; phylum Arthropoda; class Arachnida; order Araneae; family Nephilidae; genus Nephila; species Nephila pilipes. The sequence continues at coordinate 51,597 of BMAW01067513.1, read as the reverse complement.
GAAGATTCCTTACTGATTTATTATTTGTTTACTACCTCTACGTTCTATTATTAACTCTACGTTCTATTATTTGTTCTGCCTCTATTGCATAAGTTTCCCCTAATTTCATGAAATGATCGGAATTTTTTTTTAAATATTGTTTTATATATATATACTGGCTGATACCCGCCCGCTTCGCTGGACAGACGATAATATATTATTATTTTGGAACCTATACGTAAGATATCAAGAAAATGTTTAATTTTTAAGACTTTAATAATTATTTAAATTTAAAATTTTAAGAAATTGATTGTCTGTAATAGTAGTTATCCTCGACATTCAAATATATAAGGAAAATAAGAAAAATTAGTCAAAAGCCACCCCATATATATATGAAATGGAGGAAATTCATTCCACCGTATACATATTACACCTAGTATTGCCAAAGATGCAACCTTTTGTCAGAATATTCATCATGAGCTTAACATTCAAATGAAATACCTTCGCAATGGCATTGTGTCTATCATAAGACTTTTGTCTTTGCCTCAAGACATATTGATTTCTGACCATTTAGGATTCCAAGTGACTGCAATCTTAAAAAAAAGTCGTGCAAGTCGGGACGTCCAAAATATCTTACATATGTCATAGCCTCTTCAGTTCGTTCATGCATGTAGCGAGGTCCTCCAGTAAACGAAGATTGTCTTGCGTGTGTGCTACTCCGTAAAAAGTCGCAATTTTAGTAATTTTCAAGATCCCGCTATAATTTGAATCTAAACAACATTCCAAATCCATTCCAAATTCAGAAACTCAATTTATTCCAAACTAATTTATTTCTATCGCTAAATATATACGTTTCCTATTTTCGACATGTACGGAATTTCACATAAAGAGCCCCTTCGCCAAAATCTTGCCAATCGTCCATGAGCGCTTCAATACAAAATTAGTTGGTATTTTTCCAATCCGCACGCGTAAATCTCACCAAGTAAACTTAATTGGTGACAATGCACAGTATACATATTAAAAAATATTTTTCGTTTGGCGTCGGAATTTTTTTTGCGATAAAGTCGCCAAAATTACATAATCAACGGATAAGAGTAGATTAAAGGATGAAAATTACATTTTAGATAAGACTTCTGTAAAATCAGGTAATCTAATTTGAATGTAATCCATAAATATAATCTAATGACTATTTAAAGTAAATTCGAGATTAAGAGCAGAAAGTGAACATTTTGGGGCAATAATAGTTGGTATCGTTTCATACATATTCGTCCTATAATATGACAATAGTACATAGAATTTTCGAACTAAGGTTTACAACGTCAATTATTATTATCTGAAGACAACCTTCTTATTTATATTTTCTCATTTTAAATCTTGACTTTTCTTCGAATTGCAAAAACACCATCGCATAAACTGATGTAGTTTATTCAAAATAATCATATGCTATTGATAAGGAAGCTTCCTCTCTGATTTAGTTTTGATTAATTTGAGTTACAGTTATAGAGATTAAAATGGGCAAAAGGAATCGTATAGGGTTGAATGACCCTCCGTCGATAAATGTGATTTGAATGGAATAGGAAAGACTAAACACTCAAAGAAAAATTTTTAAAGAAAGAAAAATCTTTCCTTTTTGATTTATTGAAAAAATTGCAAAGAAAACAAAATTAAAAAGTGCTATGCAAAGTTTCGCAAAGAACGATCGATCCACCCAAAGGAGTTTTTTTAAATCATTGAAAAGTGATATGGTACACCAAAGTGATCCAACTGAAACAATACTTCCTTTGGTGGCCAGTTAAATATAATCCTTACGTAAATGGAAATTATCTGGATTTTCATATGTAATGCCTTAACGAAGATATTTCTGAATATACTGCCCGTTGTCGTTTAAAAGAAGGCTTGTTCCTGAAGTATGCGCGTCGAGTGTCTGATTTAATCGTGTAAATGTTTGTTTGATTTCTGTAAAGGAGTGTGCTAAATCTTCATGAAATCGTATTTAATAGCGAACGACTGGAAGTGCATCGGAATGCCCGGAAAAAAAGGAAAGCGCAATTTAATTTAGATAAACATTTATCATATATATTTGCATTACGTGTGCAATGATCCATTGCGTGTGCTACAATTGTAAATTAAACAGTTAAAGAAGGACTATCAGAAACTAACACTTACTAATCGAAGATTTTGAAGACTATGGTTATACTACAAGGAAATAGTTTCATATATGATTTTAGGCTTTAATTACATTACTATAAAGATATAAATTAAATTCGAAAAACAGTTACAGATTTCTAATATTTCCGAAATATTCCGAGTGTTCGATTACATCGTGCACATGCTTGTCTGATTGCTATAAAGGAATGTGTTGTATCTTTTCTTACTTCGTATACATTTACGACAGCGAGATTCATATAGGACTGCAAAAAAGGGAAAGAAATTTCACTTTTAATTACGAAAAACATTGATTAAACATCCAATGCATTCGTGTGCAATGACTCTCCATCGTTCTCTCAATTGTAAATTCAATAATTAAAGGCGGACCATAAGAAATAAAAACTTGCTATTTCGGGAATACGAAGACAACGGTTATCTTACCAAACGATAGTTTCAAATATGATTGCAGACTTTTTTCTTCTTTACTGTAAATATATAGATTAACTTCGTAAAACACATCAAGATTTCAAATTTTGCAAATTATTGATTAAAGAAAAATACAAACTATATATCGTACTAAGAATATTTTTAGAAAATCTAATGATTATAATCAAGGATCATGAAAGAAGATAAATCGATATTAGTACCATTTAAGCTTGAAAAAGAGTTTCGTAAACTTGCACAAGAGATTCACAATTCGAAGAAACTGCTTTGACATTCTGTTTTTATTAACATCGTAGGAGAAAATCCCCTACTTTCATGAAATAATACATGAAACTTCCACGCTAAATGTTAAGGAATGATTGTAAACGCTAGTTTTATTAGAAAAGACGTTATACATTTAGTGGTAAGACCTTCTTATGTATTTTTAACTATTCTTTGTAATATTTCTCGTGTAGATATTCAAAAAGCCATTTAACAATGAAAAAGTAATCACATTATCCTTAGGTGTGTAAGGACACAAAGTGGGTCTCCCAATTCTAAAATGAAGAGTCCAAGGAGGATCTCCGAAATTAAAAAGCACTGTTTCGTAGTAGTGGATACCACGTTTCCATATCCAAAAAGTAGATAGATTTATACACGATCATAGACTCTTACTTAAATTGACACAATTGCTTAAATTGACACAATTGCTTAAATTGACATTAAAATATATTGTCGCTGAATGATTACTGTATGAAAAATGAATGATTATAATCAGTAAATTTAAAGGACGGGAGGTGTAAAATATTTAGCACTGATCACCTGTTTGGCAAATTTACCTTGAAGGACCTTGAAGATCAGCCTTTTAAAAATCGGATGTAATTCAGTATTTTGACAATACAAAAGTAATGATGGTATACAAGCTTTCCAGTTTTAAAATAATTAAAATACTAATAGAGTTAGGGGGTCAATTTTTTTTGTTAATCAATGCATAACACATTTTTCAAGTAATTTAATACAGGAGCTTAAAAATTATTTATTTATTTTTGTAGCAGAATTATAATTTTGATGCGTTCGAGGGGTTTTGACACCATATAATGAAGTAATATTTTTTTTAAACACTGAAAGTATTAATGTTTGATTAAGAAAAGTAAAACAGAAGAATAATATTCATTATTTCCAAATATTCTTTGAAATTAAACATATATTTAATAGATATTTTTAGATATTTATATATTTGTTATAAACGCTTAATTTCATTTGATAATTTTACTGTGGAAAAAAGTATGCGAGTTTACCAAGAAAAACAAACACAGAAAAAGTAATTAGTCCAAAAAAATAAAGTAACATATTCCCCACCCTCCCCATTTTGTTAAGAATTCCAACTAACTTGAAAACAAAAAGGAGCATGTAATCTATTTTATTCTTTAAAGCGGCATTTTGGATCATTTAAATTAATAGTAATATCGCGAAAATTAATTCTAAGAATATATATTTAAATCAAACCCAATAAAATGTCTAAGCATACTGACATACAAGCACTTACTGACACCCAGAGCACTTATTGATGTATCGAAATACATTATAATCCTCACACTTTTGAATTAATGTCTAAATGGAAAATACCTGTGCCCTAAGGGAAAGTGTGAGTATCTCCAATGAGTCGTAAAATTTTCTATCAACATACATTGTATTGCTGCAACTGTCTCTAATAATCTGTCAAAATGTCCCTAATAATCTAACAATTTCCATTAAAGGGCAGAAAGGATTTTGGAAAATACACTTTTACAATGAATTTGATTGTGCACGTGATTTTTCCGTATTCCTCCCCCCTTTTAATTATTAAACTTTTTCTCTTCCAGTGAAGGAGAAAAAAAATATATGGGCAATTTTCTGTGAGATCTCAGATATACGGAATTATACGTTTGGTTGCTTTTTGGTGGATCTTCAGTTGGTCGGGGTAATGCATGAAATACCTTTAGAGTATGGGTCTGCAAACAAAGGCACGCGAGGTGCTCTCATTAGGCCCAAAATTACGAAACTACTTTTTTACCTACGAAATCGCTAGACAATTATTCAGGTATTTTAAGTAATTTTATGCGCAAGATACTTTCAGTTTTAAAATTTTTGATGCTGAAGTCACTTTATTTTAGTCCCCCAAAATGTTCGAAAAGAGGAAAAGAAAAAAAAATATGCGATTAGTATCTGCAATTTCAAGAAAAATGGAGTTTACCGGATGGAATTTTACCAGTTTCTGCCCAAAGAAGGCTTTCCTAATGCCAAACCTTTGGCCTTAATATATCCTTCAGTTTTAAAAACAACATACTTGTAAGAAAAAAAAAATCAAGAATGAAATACGTGAAGGTCCATTTCAGAACAAATTTTCTGATAATAATCTCGAATCACTGGTAAAGTTAGGAACATCAGATCTTATGCCAGAAATAATTGATATTTTTGCTTCCAGGAAAGAATTTCGCCCTTCCCACCAATACAGGTATCCATGGGTTATATATCAATGCGTTACTAAGCAATAACTGAATAAAATAATATTAAATAAATAATTAAAAACAGCATCTATGTGTTTCTAATTTTTCAATTGGACCTGAAGTGCGTTGTCAGCATCCTAACTACTGTTTGATAGTGAATACGGCCCTAGGGTTGAAATGCTTGCGGTCCCCTGCGTTAGAGGAATAATTAGAATCGTAAAATTGGCATATATTTTACAGGAATAGGTTTTAGTCTCTTATGATTATTATAGCCTTCTTTTTTTGTCAGCTTTTGAATTATTTTCTTAGACAAAACAAATTGTTATTGTTTCTTCCTTACCCAGTGAAATATTTGGTCTTTGAGAATAGAGGTTTCTTTTTTGATATATTATTCATTCAATTTTTTAAATATTATTATTCAAATTTTTCATTATCTTATAGAATTTAGTCCAAATTTTTGTATAATTTTAATTATCAGATGTTCCCTAAGTTTTATAATTTCTTACTAATCCTAACTCGTGTAGTTCTTATCGAATATACTGAAAAAATTTCATTCGCAATTCCGATGTATAAAATTCTACTTACTTTTTAATTTTCAAAAAAATCTAAATATGATTACTTGTCGGTTTCTTTTATAATATTTGTATTTCTATGTTCGGCATTTATGAAATAACTTTACATGGTGTTTATTAATATTGATACAGAAACATAGTTCCTTTATTTTGTCTAATGATAAATAATATGAGATCCAAATAAGTAACATTACGGATGAAAGGGTTTGGAAGCAATTATAGTCGTAATGCTTATTTTAATTTTTCTTAATAATCATTTGATATAATATACTAAATTAGAGATTAAATTAAACGTGTTACTTATGCTAATTAATGATGCAGGAAATTGGAAAATATAATTTTAGTGTATGATATAAGCTGTCAAAAACAGATCCGATAATATTATTAAAAGTATACTCCTTCCATATATGAATATACAAACATAGGAACTAATTATTTAACATTCTTTTAACATAATTCAGGAGTATTTTGTAATTTTGTAAAGAACTTGCATTCATTTTTTCTTTAACGAAATTTTGAATATGAAGAAATTATCAATTCAAATGTATTTTCGATTTTTAATCTGCAGAGAAAATAGTGAATCATCCACATACGTTCTATATAATTTCCTACCCTCTCTCTTTTTTATAATTGAAATGTTAGGTTTCATTCCTTAAAAAAAAAAAAGAAACACTAAGTTTTTGATTATGATTCCATTATTATCGATGTCTCTTTTTCGCATTCCATTTTCGAATTGTACTTTAAATTTGAAAATCATTCTCCTGAATATGCAAAAAGAAAAAAGAAACAGTTTTTAATTTTGTTTTTTTTTTTATTCTTAAACATGTTACCTTGAATCATTTTTGAAATAAAATCCTGTTAAACAAGTTAATTATTAAATTTTAAAAGTTCTGAATTTCCCAGAATTAATTATGAATACTTCTATATTTATTAGAAACTTAAACAATTCTTTTGTAATTCTTTATAACAATAATTTAATGCTTTTAGTCTTATTTAATAAAAAATAAATTTTCTTAATTCCATGCATTATTTTCAGATAAAAAAATTGGAACATTTTTTTTTGTTCAAATACCATTATAAAACGCTCGGGAGATGACATTATTTTCTCAAGAGATATCATCTAAGTTGATTTATTCTCACGAATATTATACATTTTCCTTTTCTTCTGAATTCAAAAATCCATTAAATCATTTTGAAAATATTCTTTCTTTAAACGATTGGGTTTGCACTTTTCTGTTGATTCCTATTTGGCTGAGTAAAGTAGTATTTTGTTGATATATCTACATATGACATCTTCAAATAAATGCTAGAACGAAAAAAAATAGCATTTCAAAATAGTTTAAAAAAAATCACGAATTAAACAAATATTAATGATATGAAGATAACCACAATGCACAGTAAAAATAAATAGGAATAATCCCAGAAAAAAGTATATGTTATCTACAATTGCACGTAGAGGTCAAATATTTATTCGTAACAAACTTACAAACTTAGTACAACGCTCATACTCCAAACAATAAAATATTTATTCAGTATTTCATTGTTATTTTACCTTTCTTAAATGCGTAACTTTTATTTTATTTAAATATTTTAATTTTCTATCTATTTTAATGAAATTATACGTTTTATGCAATATTTTGGATTAATGATTTATTAAATTAGGGTCTTATATCATAAAACTCTTAGAAAATATAAACACATCATCTCGAAGATAACATTTTATAAGTCATATTTAAAAAAAAAAATATTATTAAGTGCATTAGATGAAAGTGTTGATACGATATAAATGAATCTTACCATGACCTCAATGTATCGGTTTCTAATTTCTATATCTCATTTCTTTTAATATTTCCTTAATTTCCATTACTGTTACTTTCATCTCACTTTAATTCGAAAAACAAATACATTATTAACTCTTAAATGTTTCTGATAATTCCTAAGTATCCTTAGAAAGAACATTGTATCGCCTTCCAGTCTTTAATTAATGGACAAACTTAATCTGTAATAGCAGTTTCTCACAAGAATTATTTTCAAATTACAAATGTTTTTACTTAATCTTAAATTGCAATAACTGATCCTTCGCATCCATTGGGCAACCACAGAACTATCCTCCAATCAAGATATAACTGAGGCGGCTCTCTTCAGCAACAAAGTCAGAAGTTAAAATGCCTTAATAACTAATCTGAAGGGGCATCCTCTTTTAGTCTAGTTAATAGTATCAGTGCATGCAATAATTGACGGAGAAATTTTTCTTTAGCCTTCAGAGGTCAAGATTTCGAAATGAAATCGGTGTTCTAAGGTCAAATGTCTTCCCTCTCCTCAGATCAAAAACCTCTTAGGCACAATAACAACCCAGGACATAAGCCCTAGAAGGCAACACGGCCTGTATATTCTAGTAGTATATGTCCTGTCGATGCACAATTTTGCAAATGAGTGTCTATCTAAGACAACCGTATCTATATCACCACGACTAATATACCAGTACGGCAAACTTCTCAAAGAAACCCGCCATTCAAATAGAGATAGCAAAGGACGTCAAATGAAAATGTAGAAAACGAAGTTCGAAAAAAAAAAATTGTGGTATATATATCAATTACAGTACTGGCTATAAAAAAACATCTCCAATATCTTTAACAATATTCCTCTACGCATCATTACGATGATAGAGTAGGTTTAGTATGCGGTTATTATTTTCATCAACAAAATGCCAGAAGTGAAAGCGCCTAAATAACAAGTCTGAAGTGTTTCCCCTTGATCCATGTGCATTAAAAGTCCAGCAAAAAGTGAAGTGTCTACTTTTTTCAAGACCCAGTGATCAAGAATTTAAAATGCCACCATAACTCCATGTTCAACTGTCCTTTTAAACGGGGTCGTAAGCCTACTTGGCTGAACAAAGATCCATCGATCAGAAGATTTTCATCTATTTTCCAAATTACAAGAATCAACATTACTACACAAACTTCAACAAAAAGCTTCAATTCCAACAAAAGTCTAAATTCCAACATTTTCATATATCTTAGTCGAGTATCTTAGAGTCCATTGAAAACGAGTTATTGTTAGTGAATAAGTACAGATCTGTTAACTAATTTGTTAGTTTCATAAGATGGTAAAAGGCTTAGAAATGCATTGCTTCTTTTTGGAAATATTTTAAAGATTTTTTGCAGAGTTAAGGCACATTAACTATCACTTTGAGATACATATAAGTGGGAATGCGTAATCCCCTTAAAATAAAAGTTACAGCCTTCTAGATTGTTGAAACATAGAGCATTCCAGGTTGTTATCTTTTTTTTTTCTTCCAAAGAAATCAATAAAGTTAATAATGCAAGATATTAATCAAAAGTCTATATTCCATCATTAACACATTTCTTGCAAAAATTGACTAAAATAGTTAAATTACTTACTGCGTAATCAGTTAGTTATTTGAAATTTAGATTTTTTTGGCAAATCTCAGTAATCTAAATGTATGTCCGGTGTGCTTTCACTCAAATTTTCAAGGTATTCATATTATTCACGGAGACAATTTACACGAAAAAAAAATTCGAATATAATAAAAATAGCACAAATCTTCTGCAATTGAGTATGCTAGCTTACTGATGTCGTTAACTTGAAAATTCCATGATAATTCAGAAGGGTTTTTGGAATTTAATTCAAATAATATTCTTCATGTTGTTTAATATAAAACATAAAAGTTTAAACTTTAGATTTCTATAAGTAGCTCTACCTTGATTGTGCCAAAGGGTCTTAATTACGATTTTCAGGCATATTTGTACTAATGGAAGGGAATTTTTTGTAAATTATCTTTACAGAAGCAGACTACATCTTGTTTGTTTTCTTATTTTTGAACCAAAAATAATATAATCTGTATAAACTTTCTAAACTATTTTACTCAATTTTAGATAAAAAGAAACCTAATTAAATGATTCATTGAAAAACAAAATATTTAATACGGAAGGAAGCAATATTTTTTATTGGAACTAATTAAACCAAATACAGGATAGAAAGTGAGTAATGAAAATCACAGAAAAAAACACCACACATTATTCTGTATCTGTTGGTTTTATGTCAAAAATTTATCAAGTCAAAACTATATTTGCTTTAGGTTTATTTAACTGATTCCTTTTAAAAACATCATTGTTTAAAGTTAAAACTAGATATTTTTCAAATATTTCTGATATACATATGTATACTTGCTATTGCTTATACGCAAGACTTTCAACTTTACGTATTAAACTCAATAAGTTTAATTTAATATATTTGCAAATTTGTAAGTCTAAACTTCGAAGAATCTGATTTATTTCTGTATTCTTATGAAATTAATATAATTTTCCTCTTAATTTGAAATTAAGAAATATAATTCAATTAAATCTTATCCCTCGCCATTTGTTTGCCAATATATCGTTTGCCTCATAATTATTTATCTTTTCAGAATGTTATTTATTTAAACATTGAAAAAAATATAACTGATTGATAATTGCAAAAAGTATATGTTGTTAAAAATATATTATTTAACAGAAATACTGTCCTGTCGATGAGCTTTTAAATGAATAAACATGAAAAATTTCGCACAATATTGGAAAAATGTTAAATTCTGATTTGTGTAAATTAGTAAAAGAATGGTATAATAGAATAATTTTTCAAATCATATGGCCTTGCAAATTAGTGTATTTATAATATAAATCAATAGCACTTCAAAGAAAACGAAACACATTTCCTCATTCTCTGAACACTCTTAGAACAGGATATTTATATCAAACACGTGTGTAAGGCTATTAATTTGAAAATGCGTTCAATATCTTCCTGAGGTTTTAGAATTGATTTTAAAAAGAGATTTTACAATTTTTAAATTTCGTGATTAAATAGTTTTTGGTTAACTTACAACCGTTTTCTACTCCAAACAACATGTTTTAATAACAGACCATTTCTGATCATCAAATCTGATTCAAGTAGACTTCTAGGGACGAGATACGAATCATAATTTAACTCTGAATACATCGAGTCCAATTTTTTGGAACAAAATGTCGACCTTATATATCTCTTGAACTCCTCTTTATGCTCTAAACTACTAAAATATTCAATATTTATTTTTATATAGAGAAACAAATATACTTATTCCTCGTTCCTTTCATTTGGTGAGGACGCCATGGTAGCTAAGTGGTCATAGTCGAGGTTTGCCGGGGGAGGGGTTAATGCCCTATAAATCTGGTCGAGATTCTACGTCCTCTCGTTGGCTTGGTGTTAAAGTTTCGTGAGAAGGATTTGAGTTCTTGTATTGTCCTTATCACTCCAATGACTTTCAAAGTTTCTGAATCCATTACTAATAGCCATCGTATTGCTTTTCCGATGGACGTTTATAAACTATCAAATTCATAAGCTGGTGTTATTGTAAAAAAAATCTCATAGAAATGTATCCTCAATGGATAGTTACAGGAAAATACGTATGAGAACAATTTAATTTTTTTATGAGTTCAAACTAGTTTTCAATATTTACGTTGGCGATTTTCATTCTGATCATTTTTAGTTTATGTGACTGAGTTAGATGCTGCCGTTAATGCCATGTAATTACAATCGTAACGGAATTTCAAAATACAATCAAATGTAAATTACGCTCAATCATATGCTTCATTACGCAAAAGATTTGCGCTAGTTGTAGATTAAATTATCTTCGTTTATGAGTATTGAATTGCCAGGAAATATAACGCTATTAGGCAAATTATAGATACATATATATGAAATTTTATAGAACGTTTTACAATTAGAAGAGAAAATTTAAGCACAATACTATTTTTGATGCAAATGATTGTAACAAAATAAATGAAATCGAAAGAAAACTCTTCACTTCCTCATTTTCAATGATTTGTTTAAAAATTCAATTTATTTGAATGATTTATCTAGCGTGGTTATGAAAATGGTCGATTTTAACTTATTTGGAAAATTAAGACGACACAATAAGAAAATATTAAATGTAACAAAGTGAAACTAGAAATTCACTCATAAAAGCATTCTAAGCAGCTGTTCAAAATTATTGAAGTAATTTTTGAAAAATATTCGAAAAACTATAGTGGTCACACATTTACTTTCAGGACACAGAAAAAAAAGATTTTTAAGTATAATTCAATAGACAAATCGTCGTAGATCGTAAACAAACATCACTTTAATGTTTAATAAGTCCTAGGACCATTTTCTACACTTAGGGAGCTGTAAGCTAAACTCATTTTATATCTTAGTTACATTCTTTAATCGAAGTTTCTACATATAACACATCGATCAATAACTCCCGAGACTAACCCAGAGATGGCGCTCGTAGTAAACCAGTAACCAGGTCTTTCTAGAGTACTAACCGTTGCTTGAAACGTGTCAAAATCTTAAGTCGATCGGACCAGAAACAGCTGAGTTATCGAGGTTGGAGTAAAGTCGTTTTGTAGTTTGTTTAAAAAATGGAAAAAACCGAGTTTCGTGTTCTGATAAAACATTGTTTTTTAATGGGTAAAAACACCGTGCAAGCGAAACAATGGATTGAAAAATGTTACCCGGACTCTTGTCCATCAAAAGCAACGATTTGTCGGTGGTTTGCCGAGTTTAAACGTGGTCGTACCGACACAAATGACGCGGAACGCTCGGGTAGACCTGTGGAAGCCGTTACACCGGAAAATGTGAGTGAAGTGACAAAAATTATAATGAAAGATCGTAAAGTGAAGCTCCGTGAGATTGCTGAGATGACACAGATATCATATGGAAGTGTATTTACTGAAAAGGTTTTTGAAGTGAAGTGAAAAGGTTTTTCCAAGTGGATTGCAGTTTTCGATGGAACAAAACAGCAACGAGATTCGTGATTCAGAAAGCTGTTTATCGCTATTTACTCTGAAAAAAGATTTCTATGAAAAAGAAAAGAAAAATTGAAAAATAAATAAATAAATAAATAAATAAAAAAAAAAAAAAAAAAAAGATTTGGAAAAGCATTGGAACGATTGTATCACCCTAAAAGGTGATTAACAAAAGGTGTTATGTTAATGAATAAGAAAAATTTTGCAAAAAAAATGTTGTTTTCAATGGTAGACTCGGGAGTTATTGATCGATGTGTTAATTAATTTTAAAAGTACGTGTGCCATCTAATGATTTAAGCCCATATAATTTGTCTACATATAATTGATTTATAAATTTAAGAAGTGATATTGATAGATGCATTAAAGAAAGTATATTCTTATTTTGAATGTAAAATTTTTTTCTTCACTTAAATAAAAAAGGGGTATCAAAAAAATTCAAAAAAATAAGAAAAAGAAGAAGAAAGAAAAAAGAAAAAAAAAGTTTGAAACTGTATACATATTATTTCCCAACGATTTACAGTAATACCTTTCACCAAGCGTTCGTTTTATCTGTAAATCGTGAAACAGGCTTAATTTTGGTTGAAAATGAGAAAAAGTTGAAAAGAGGCACTGCGTTTATAAAATGAAAAATAAATAAATTTTTTTTGATTTTTCGCTTATGTATAATGCTTTTTTTTGCTGTAAAATACGTAAAAAAAAGGGAGAATAAAATTTTTTTAATGGAGACATCGTATTTGAATGAATGAAAACTTGACGAATACTTTTGTGGAAATATAACTTTATAATAGTTTTAAAGGTAATGCTTCCGATCATGAAAGAAAAAACATTTTAAAACTTTAAATTTCATTTTTATTATTCAATAAAAATAATAATTGTTGTTCATAAATAATGGAATAAATTTCAGTTTTATTTCAAAATGTGTTCGAAACATTTTGGATAATTTTAAACATAATTTGAAAGAAACTTTTATAAAATACATTAACAATATTCAAAATTCATTAAATAATTAAGAAGTAGATACTCCTGTGTCTGAAACTTTTTCAAAGGATTACCAATGAGATCGATTCCAGTTCACTTCTCCTGTTATGTTTTTATCAAGAACTTCGCTCAAGAATGGAATTTAAATGTAGTTAAGGGACTTGGTATTCGTTATTCTTGAAATGTGGAATAATTCTGAAATTTCTATATGATGTTTCATATGATGGGTGCATTTCACGGTACATTCCTTTGCAGCGGTTTCAAGAAAATTATTTAATGAGGTTATTTCTACAACTTCAGCAGCATTGAAACTTTAACACAACACGGCTTTCTTATAAAGAGAAAGGTGAATGAATACTTTACTTAACACATTTCCTTTTCTCCAGGATAATAAATTTGATTAATTAACTAATTTCCGTGGAAAAATCTGGAATTCAATGGAAATGCAGAAATCAGTAGGAGAATCAAATTTTCTCTATCAAATCACATTTTCTCGATATACAAGAGTGTTAAATTTTTATACCAATGAAGATATTATAAACATTTTATAAAACTATTTTTTGATAACCTAAAAAAACAACTTTAAATAAAAGAAGAAAAAAATGTGATTAAGATACAACATCTGCAATATAATAATATAATAAGAATTTATATCAAGCCTAATACCAATTCGATTTGGAAAAGAAAGGATTTTCAAACCTTTCTTTTGTAATGGTATCTCACTAATATTCATAAACAAAAATAAACTGCAATAGTCAATATTTGCAATGTTCCATAACCCTTAAAAACGATGTTCCAAGCTAAGGATTTCGTAAACAAACTTTTACCTATTCATTGCTAACTTCCTTCAATCTTTTTAAAATAGTCTAGGTGTAAAGACAGAAAGTGAATCGTTATGACTTTCTCCTCGCTATATTTTAATTGTTGTCCCTAAAATAAATTACAATTATAGTCTAACCTTTATAACTTCTATTACCGAAACAACATGTTTTAATAATGGCAAACATGTAATTACATATTTATGAGATTAGAATCAATGTTGGATCACTCAGAACTTTCCTGATTTGTGATCAAATATAAATACTTTTGTTTAAACTAGCCTCTCTTAATTTCAGAAATATTTCCCTCGCATGCCTGACACCTGGGCGTTTTTTAATAACAGCGTTTACAAAATTCTTCCTTAGGCCTGATTTTATATGAAGCGAAGACAAGCACATTTTACTGGACTCGAATCACAGAACATTTAGCACACATTCTTCTCCTATCATACATGATTTCCTCACTTTATAAGCTTTGATTTTGTGGTGTTTCTTTTGTCTTAGCATCTCCATAAATAAAACAAACTGCACAGGGATGAAAAACAGCATACAAAACTATCAACAGTACAGGAATTTATAAATCGCACGAAATGAGTCATTTGTGATCTTTACCCCTGACTCCTTTTATGCGGATAAGATATGTTTCTATTATTCACACGTGTACACTGCATCTGCCAAATGCTTTGATTCGATTTTCTTGTTATTATGAAGCAGATTACAAAACAACTCCAAGACGTAGAATTATGCAAAATATCATGAAAGTAAATAAACAATTCAGAACCATGCAGAAACGTGCCATGGGCGAATTGTTTTTTCCATAAAAATTTAATAAAGTCATGTTTCTTATTCTAAACATGGAAATATTTGTTCCTTGTGTTAGAACATTCCTTCGTTGCAGTATAGAGATTAATCGTTCTAGTTAATGTTTTAAAAGTTTTGAATCGTTAACCAAATATTTTTCAATTTAATTTGTTCTCTCTAAATTTATTAATATTCTCACTTGGAAGATTTTATTATTATTCTCAAATTTATTATTTTTCTCGTAGTTCATATATATATATATTTCCATATTTCATGTTACAGAATTCAAGAGCTTTTAATAATCATAAATCTTCAGTTGAGAAAAAGAATTGTAATTCAACCATTAATACTATAATCTTCTCATGTCAATGAAAACTTCTAAAAATAGCCCGCACATTTACCTCCATACTTACGATGAAACAAACTAATAACTCAAAACAATTTGTTATGACTAATTTAATTAGATTCACTTTTTGCTTTTTGAATTAAATATAGCAATAAAAATTAATTGCACATACGTGGAGGTTGATAAGTAATGTCCCGACGCAGAGATATGTGAATATAGATACAGGTTGTCGTGTATGAGTAAACATATTCCTGAAGAATGCGTGTTGAATGTTTGAGGAAATCACAATTTGAATTTAAAGCAGACGACTTGAAGTATACAGGATAGCCACAAAGAAAGAGGAAAAGGCTCTTTCAATTCTGAAAAGAATACATGAAAAATTCTTTGCAATAAGTATGCATTAACCGACCACTTGTCAATATTAAAATAAAGTCCTTAGAGGACATTTAGAATGCATAATCCATTTTAGGTTCGTTGGGACCCCTTTTTTCTACCAAAAATGTTTTTAGTTTTGTATATGATCACGGTTTTCACTATTTAACTGCAAAAACAGATAAATTCCACGATAACATTAATATTTCGCGAAATATTGCTGAAATAGAATTAAAAGATATTGTTACGAATAAGGAATATCTTTTTTCCAAAAACGGATGATTATAATCTTTGATCAGGAAAGAAGAGTAAAGGATGCCAGTAGCATTTAGGTTTGAAGTGGAGCTTCGAATATTTGCACAAAAATCATAAATTTTTCAAGACTGTTTTTAATAATATCATAAGGGTTAACCCCCTACATTCATGAACCTTCATAACGCAATCCAATAGGATTTGGAGCTCAAAAAGTGAACAAGAGTTTTATTGATACTGACATTATACATTTAGTGGTAAGAGATTCTTGTATATTCTTAACTATTCTTTAAAATCTTGGACATGCAGATAGTGATAACGTTCTTTAATTACGAAAATAATTAGTATTTAAGCTAGTTGCAAACATGTTTTGCTTTTAATATGACAATATAATATATATAAAATTTGAAGTGGGGTTCTAAACGTAAATAATTATTTTTCTAAACAAAACATCATTATTTTTTCCTTTTAGACCCAGCTTTTTCTTGAAAACGCAACCAATGCATTGCAAGAAATAATATATTTAACTAAAAATAATCATATGCTATTGATACGGAAGATTCATATCTGTTTTTTTTTATTCAGTAACTTAAGCTATGGGTTTGGTGATTAAAAGGAACAAAATGAATCATAGTGTTGCAGAGAGGTCTCCGATCGTGGATAAGATTTGAATGAAATCAGATGGACTAATCGATCGAAAAAATAAGCAATTTCATTAGCTGTATCATTTGTGAATTAAGGTAAAGCAATCAGAATTAAATCTAACAATTCTGAAAATTATAGTTATCTGGAGGTTTATAAGTGGTGCCAAAACGAAAACATTAATGAATAGCATTGCATGTGTGCGTGTGGGAGTATATTTATCACTGAAGTGTGCATGCTGAGTGTCTGATTAAATCTTGCACATGTTTGTCTGATTTCTCTAAAGTAGTGTGTTAAGACTTGGGAATCTTCGTATTGAATTATGAAAATTACAAATATATAAGATCGTCTCTAAAAGTAGGAAAGTTCCCTTTAATTGCAAAAAAGATTGTTCATTTTTCATTTGCATTACATGTGCAATGACCATCTGGAATAAAATTTAAATAGTTCAAGACGCACCATGAAAAGAAATACTTATATTTATAAGAATGTGCTGATTACGTTTATCCTACTAGAAAATTGTTTTACATGTGATTAATAGATTTCCATTACATTACTTTCAAATGTATAAATTCATTTTGCAAAACACATAAATATTTGCTTAGTATATTAAATTTTCCTTTAATAGAAATAAAACATGAATATCAAATATTTTTTTGGAACACTAATAATTGTAATCATTAATGAGGGAAGAAGAGAAATCGATTTCAGTAGCATTTAGGCTTGAAGTGGAGTTTTGCTTATTTTCCCAAGAAATTTAAATTTTATTAGAACGTTTTGAAACTTAGTTGTTTTATAACATCACAGGGGTAAATCCCCGAACATCCCCAAATCTTCCAGAACATTTTTTAAAGAAATTGAAGCAGAGAAAGTTGGCAAGAGATTTATTAATACATATATTATATATTTAATGATAAGGGATTCTTATAATTTTTAACTATTATTTATAAACTCAGTCACGTAGATAGTCGTAATGATCTATAATTAGGAATATAGATTAACTCCGCAAAACACATAAAGATCTCAAAATTTGCGAAATATTGCTTCAAAAGAAATAAATACTATATACCCTGATAAGGACTATTTTTAGACAATCTAATGTTTATAATCTATAAACAGGAATGAAGATAAATAGATGTCTGCAGCATTTAGCCCTGAAAATTTGTTTCGCAAATCTGCACAAAAGAATCCCAATCAACTGCTCTGACATTTTGTTTTTAATACATAATAGGAGTTAGTCCCCTACTTTCGTCAAACGGTTCAGGGTAGAATCTTGCAATAATCTGAGGAGTGTTTGTAAAGGATAGTTTTTTTTTATAAAAGGCATTATACATTTAGTGGTAAGACATTCTTCTATTTTCTTAAATATTCGTTTCAAACATGGTAATGTAGATATTCGTAACGCTATTTAATTACGAATAAAATAATCACCTTTCCTATACATTAGGTATGTAAGGACATACCGTGGGTCTTCCAAATGTAAAATAAATAATCCTGGGAGGAATGTCAGAAATTAAAACTCACTGTTTCGCAGTAGTGGGTACCACGTTTCCATATCGAAAAAGTAGATAGGTTTATATACAATCATGAACTCCATTATAATATTATAATATATATCAATTATCCAACCAGAAAATAGTTTTACATTTAATTAATACTTTTATTACTTTACTGTAAAAATATAGATTCACTTCGCAAAAAACATAAAGATTTGAAATTTTTCGAATATAAACAGAAATAAAAATAATATAACCCTACAAAGGACTATTTTTAAAAACCTAATAATTATAATCAAGAAAGAAGATAATTCGATGTCAGCATAGTTTAGGCTTGAAAAAGAGTTTCGCAAATTTGAAAGAAAATATTCACAGTTCGAATAAACTGCTTCTACATTCTGTTTTTAATAGTACCGTTGGAGAAAGTAACTTACTTTCATGAAACAATCTAGAGTTGAGTTTTCAGAAACCTAAAGAGGAATTTTAAGCGATAGATTTATTATAGAATACTTTATACATTTAGTGGTATGACTTTCTTATGTGCTTTTAACTATTCTTTATGAAATTTGTCATATACATATTCGTAACGCCATTTAATTACGAAAAAATTAATCACATTCCCATTGCATTACGTGTGTAAAGACACAACGTGGTTCTCCCAGTGGTAAAATACTTAGTTAAAAGTGGACCATTAGAAATTAAAACGAACTATTCGCAGTAGTGAGTAACACGTTTCCATATTCCAAAAGTAGTTAGATTTATATAATATCATGGACTCCATTATAATATTATAAAAAAACCGATTAACCTCATAAAAAAAACAAATTTTGCGAAGTATTGCTTAAATTGCTATATAAACAATTGTCGAGGAAGGAATACTGAATGAAAATTTAAGAATTATAATCAGTAAATTTCAAGGAAAGAAAAGAAAGACAGATGTGTAGAATTTAGCCATGATATTCTGTTTTGCAAATTTATAAAATATATAATTTATTCCTCAAAACGGCTCCTAAATTCAATTTTTGAGACACTAGAGAAGTAAATCCCTCACTTTCGTAAAATGACGGCTTGAAAAGAAGATACTTATGAATTTATGAAAAGCTCTAAGGGTGCCCAGGTGGCGTAGCAGCCCTTCATCCCGTATCTTGCTGGGAACTGCGATGTAGGCCTGATACGGTTGAAATTTTGCTGGAATAGGTCTAACTGCTTGCACTTGCTTCTTCAGAGGCGGGTGGGTGGGTAGCCAATAGGATCGTTTGAATTCAGCTTGCAGTGGAGGGTGGGTGGCTGGGTGAAAATTTTCTTATGTTGATGGAAACTTTTGGAGGTATATGAGTTAGTGCTTTGCGATTGGTTGTCCTAGAGATCGGCTATTTCAATGGGGGCGGGGCATGCTTGGTGTTGGGGTATGAACTTAGATATTGAATTAGGAATGAGAGATTAGGTTGAAAGTAATAAAAATTAAAATTAAAATGAAATAAATTACGGTGGTTCATAGGAATCAAGTAAGATTTGTCTAGGTCTTTTTATTTTTGGGTGTAGAATATAACTTTCAATGTTCTGGATATTTGGATTGTTTATGTTATTTAATGAAATAAAGAAATTTTTAGAAAGGTCTTGAATATGTTTTCTGAAAGTTTTGATTTTTAAAGCTTTTCTTATTTCTGTATTCGTCATGAACTACCTAGCTTTTGATATCACTCTTAAGGTAGAATTTTGTGCAGTTTCGAGCATTTTGATATTTGTTTTACTAGAAAAACCCCAAACCGGGCATGCAATTTTATTACGGGACGCATCATGGAGGTGTAGAAAAGCTTTTTATTTTCTATTGACATTTCAGAAATCCGTCCAATTAGAGGGTATAAAGCTCTTGTGAGTTTACGGAATTTTTCACTCGTTTGTATGAAGTGTTGTTTAAAAGTGAGTCGTTTATCGAATGTTATTCCTAAGCATTTGGTAGACTCAGACCAGAGAATTTCTGTATTATACATGGTGGGTGAGGGAGGAAGGATTCTCTTTTTGGTGAAAATCACTGCTGTAGACTTTTCTACACTTATTTTTATCTTCTGTGTGTTGTAATAATTTTCGAAAATTTTTAAGTGAAGATTGAGTGCCTTGGTAATGGTTTTCGGATTTTTATATTTATCCAGCACAGCAGTATCGTCGGCGTATAGGTTTATTTTTGTTGGTGAGTAATTTGGAATGTCGTTCACAAAATTATTAAATGATATCGGGCCAAGCAGAGAGCCCTGTACTACCCCATTGTTAATGTTAAAAGTTTTAGAGTAAGAATTCCCATTTTTTACCTGGAAAGATCTGTTTTTGGCATAAGAGTAGATTAAGTGGATGAGTGGGGGAGGGAAGTTGATTATAATGAGTTTGTAATTTAAGCCGTCAATCCACACTCTGTCGAACGCTTTTTGAATATCTAGGAAGATACACTTGTGGATTGACGATTTTCACAACCTGAAGAAATTGTTTCGGTTAATTTAAGTAGAGGATGTACAGTGGAGAGTTTTTTGACGAATCCATATTGGTTTGGGTTGATAAAGTTGTTGTCATCTATGAAAGTTTTTAGTCTGTTTAAAATTATAACTTCAGTAAGTTTACTTAGTGTGGATAAAAGGGAAAATGGTCTGTAGCTGTTTGGGGAATGTGAGTTTTTTCCAAGCTTGAGTATGGGAAAGATGATAGAAGTTTTCCAGGAATTAGGAAAATATTTGAATTTTAGTATTTTATTAATGATGTAAGCTAGGATTAAAATGATTTTTAAAGGAAGATTTTCAAGCATTTTGTTAGTAATTTCATCCTTGCCAGGTGCCTTTTTTGCATTTTTTTTTTTTTTTTTGATATATTCAATGATTTTATCTGGGCAAGCTGGTTCGATGAAGGTGTTAGTAGGGGATGGAAAAAAGTTATTTAATTTAGCGGAGACTTCGTTATCTATATTGGTATGAAAGTCAGTGGGTCTTGGGTTTTCTTGAAACTTTGTGGTCTGGGTCTCTGCTAAGATATTGGCTTTATAGATATCAGTGACTGATATGCCGCCGCTTGTGTTTAAAGTAGGAATTTTGGGTTTTTTTCTTTTTAAAAAATTTTGTGGTTTGCCAGAGGGAATTATCTGTGGTATTAAGTGCTAGAAGTCGTTGATTCCAATTCAGTTCTTTGAAAATTTTAATTTCATTTTTGATTTCAGCTTTTATTCTATTGAGTTGACTCTTGATGCTGGGGTTTAAAGTCCTTTAATAAAGTTTTCTGAGTTTGTTTTTGTTTTTAATAAAGTTTCTGATGTTTTGTGGCGTGTAGGTGGAGTTGTTGTTTTTGATTGGTGTGGAGGCTTGATTGTAAGCAGTTATTATTTTGTTGGTGAGAAAATCTATTTTATTTTCAAGTTGTGGTGGGGTGGTGATGTGGGTGAAGTCATAAAAGCTAATGTTTTGTTGTATGATATTGGTGAAATCTGACCAGTGTGTTTTAAGATGTGTTTTGGTTTCATTTTTTGGAATATTTAAATTAAAAGTGATTATGACTGGGTTGTGGTCAGATAAAAGTTCTGGAATTGCAGTGATCTCAAAGGGGTAGTAGAATTCTCTTATTAAAGCAATGTCTAAAGTATTTGTGGAATTATGTCCAAATCTAGAGGGTCTGGGAGGGAAGGTAATTTGTAAGTCAAATTTATCGGCGAAGTTTTTGAGTTGAATTATTCTGGTGTAGTATTTCTGCAATTCCAATAATTGTGTGTGGCATTGAAATCGCCAAAAATCACACAATTTGAGTTAGTTTGCAGTATGGATTCTAGGTCAAGAGTGAATAATATTTTATCTGAGGAAGGGGGGATGTATATGGATGCAATTGAGAAGGTGTTGTGATTTGGAGGGGTGATTGTGATAATGGTGGCTTCGACATATGGGAGCGGTGTTATAGTCTATAGATGGTGTGCAATATTGTTTTTAAGAAGTATCATGGGTCCCCCGAGGGTTGAGTTTCCGTAATTCTGTCATTTCTGTAGGAAATATAGTTTGCGAGGTAAAAACTGTTGCTGGGTCTGAGTCTAGTTTCTTGTATCAGTAAAATATCAGGGGAGTGCTTCTCTACGAATACTCGTAGCTCCACAGTACGAGCATTAACTCCGTTCGCGTTCCATGAGCACAAACTGAAGCCTAAGATATTGGGATTATTTAAAGAATTAATTTGAATAGACATAGGATTCTGATTCTAGGAGCGCCTTAATAATGCATATTTTTTGTTGCGGTTGATTTTAACAGCCGTAATCCTGGGCAGTTGTTGTGCAAAACCAGGAAATTTATTTAGCAAATCCGCAAGGAGGAAAAGTAGGTCAGTGGGTTGGGCAAGATTATTCCCTTGTCTATTGCATTGTGGGGGGGTTATTTTGAGGTGGTTTTCTGTGAAATCTAGCCTCAATTTTAAAGTAAACTTCTGTTTCGCTCGCTTTGGGTGGCGCCATCTGGGGACGTGGAGCGTTCGTAATTGCTTGAGCAAATGTATAATTTTCGTTTATTTTGCTGCTAGTAAAGAGTTTTGAATTTCTAAAGTCCGTAGTACCTTTAGGAGGCTTAGGGTAGCTTGGGCAGCGAGCCCAGGAGGGCATATGGCCGTGGGTTTCACAGTTGATGCATAGAGGATTGGATTGTTTTTCTTTTATGCTACAATCTCTCATGAAGTGTGGCTCTTCACATTTAAGACATCTGGGTGCCAATCTGCAATTTTTGGATGAGTGGTGGTACTTGTTACAGTTGTAACATTGAGTCACACCACTTGCTCGATATCCCTCCACTTTAACTGCCATATAGCAGATGCGGTCTAAGTTGAAAATTTCTTTTGCGGCCTTTTCTGTTCTGGGCAACGTAACAAGAAAGACGGAGAGAAGTCGTTTTGTTCTGCGATTATGCAGTTGTGCTACCTTATCTACCTCAAAACCAAGGTCTTTTAATTCTTCCTGGATGTCGTTTGTTGCTGTATCTCGAGGAAGTCATTCGATACAAATTTTAAGAGGTCTTTCATATACCGGTTTAATTATGTAATATTCGTAGTTAATATTTTGTAGTGTGCTATTTATTTCTCTATATTCACTTTCAGTATTGGTATATAGCTTTATGTATTCGCCTGAAAGACGAGTACGTAGATTTGGGAATTTTTCGGTAAGCGTTTTTAGTTGCTCTCTATAGTTTTTTGTAATTTTGAGCTTGCTAGGGGGTGGTAGAGAGTGTCCATTTGGTATCTGTACCGTGATTGGTTGTTGTATCTGCAAAGCGGGCGAATCAGAAGTTTCGTTACTAATATTATTTAATCCTTGAAATCTGTTATTTGTGATTAATAAGTTTTACGAAGGATTTTGAGTAGAATTTATTTTGGCAGTTTTCCTCGTTGGAGGAGAGATTAAACCATTTTCATCATTTCTTTTAAATTGTTTGGAAGTGGAAGATTTTAGTGATAGATAAAGATTCTGGTTCTGACTAAGATTTAAGTTTAAGTGGGAGTGAGGGGGACAGCCGTTTATCTCACAGGGACCAATAGATTGAAAAGCACTTACCATTTGGTCTCTTTTTCTTCCCAGGATCTTGAGTTCGTTTTTTTCTATCTGATACAGTTCAGTGTCCTCGTATTGCGGGTACCTTTGTATGTTTCCGAGTAGGTTGGATTGGTTTAGGATCTTTATGTTGAGTACTTATATTTCCATCGCAAATTTCCTTCTAGCCATGCATGGGGATTATCCTTGTGGATTAGAAATTGGTGAGTTTGCTGGAGTGGAGTTAGGCGTTGAGTTCATTTCCATTTCCGAGTTCATTTCATTTTCATTTCCATTTTCAGTCCACGTCGGGTAGGGTAAGTAATCGAGAGATAATGTGGTAGAAGTAGAGGTAGGAAGGATTCCAATCCTCACTAAAAATTACTGTTTAGGTTGGGAATCGTTGATTTAGCAGAAGAGGTCAGAGCGGGAGCGTTTTAGAAGTGTGTCCGTCTTGCTCGAGAGCCCAGTATCGCCGAAAAGAAGGTAGGAAAGTGAGGTAGAATTTTAACATAACAGACATTAGATACTTAGTGGTAAGTCATTCGCATTTATTTTTAACCATTTTTTATGATCGAGGTCATATAGACTTTTTTTTGTCCCTTTAAATGTTTCTTTTCAATATATACTCATTTTGGTACTTGGAACTTCCAAAGTATAAGAATTTAATATCAATTATTATACAATAGTGAAAAAATTTCATTTTTAGTATAATTAAACATAAATTTCAAACTTGGGCATCTTCGAAAAATGTTTTATTGTAAAGGAAATTCATTTAAATATGTATAATATTCGTATCATAAACCGTAGACAATTTTATGTATTTTTAAAATCCTTTGAAAACACAATGTGCGCATGGGTGATTTTCTAATTTGATATATATATTGTAAGTGCAATTTAAAATCGATGTGAGAAAAAAAAAGAACTAGAATAAGTTAGTACATTCGAATAATTTTTTTTTATTTAAATAATTAATTTGCATTGTATAACCTAACATTGACAGAATATAACAAAAATGTAGGTTTATTTTCATTCCTTAAAAATACTCTAAGTTGTATGTCATTCTGTAAAAATAATGTAAAGAAATACCAAAAGCACAATAAAATACAAATCAAGAGCAGATAGTGAACATTTTAGAGCAATAATATAATTAGATTCGTTTCAGATATATTTGTCTTACAATGTGACAATAAATTATTTATTTTTTGAAGTAAGTTAAACAACGCCGATTATTATTTTCAGAACAAAACTTCATCATATTTTCTTCTTTTACATTCTGACTTTTCTACCAAACGCAAAAAATGCTTGGGAAATAAAATTCATATATTTCATTGAAAACAATCACATTCTATTGATACGTAAATTTCCTCTCTGATTTAATTTTAATTATCTTGAGCTATGGATATGGAGGTTAAAATGAGGGGAAAGGAATCATGTATTGTTAGAGTGACCCTCCGTTGATGGATGATGTTTGAATCGATGGAGAAAGCCTAAACGTGAAAAAAAAAATAGTTAATCCTCTCATTTCTGATTTGATGAACACTATAAGAAAAAAAATCAAAATTAAAAGGTTCTACAAAAAGTTTCGCCCCCCCCATTTGCGTTTATTTTATAGTATTAAGTTACTCAATTATATATAAGATTTAAAATAAATGATATAGCTTGGAGAAATCGAACCTGGTAAACGGATGCAATATTAAAATTAAAGGAAACAATACACTATTAATTTGAGTATATTTAAGCTAAATGTTATAAAAAGTAAAGGAAATGAAAAATTATTAAATTGACTATATTTAAACTAAATGTAATTATAATGGGAGCAAACGATAAAGAATTGAAAAGTGATCTGTTAAACTGAAAGAATGTCAACTAACTCAACAGTTCCTTTGGAAGCTATTTAAAGTAAACAGTTACGCACATTGAACTTCTCTGGAGTTTCTTAAGTGATGCCCTAACGAAGACATTTGTGAATACATTGCATGTTGTCGTGTACGAGTGGGTTTGTACAGGAAGTATGCGTGTCGAGTTCCTGATTTAATCGTTTACATGCTTTTTTTTCTGTAAAGGATTGTGCTAAATCTTGGCGAATTTATGTATCGCATATCCTCGAAGAGAAAGAAACCACCCTTTTACTGTGAAAAACATTCATCATATTTCCTTTGCATTACGCGTGAAATGAGTGTAAGCGGGCATTATAATTTAATATTCAATAGTCCAAGAATTATCTTCGGAAATTGAAACTTACTATTCCTAGATTATGGGGAACACGATTTTCCAACAAAAAAATAATTTGACATAAATTTGCAGACTTCCGTTACATTATTGTAAAAATATAGATTGACTTCGCAAAATACATAAATATTATAATTTTAAGAAGTATTCCTGCAAAAGAAAAAAAATATTCACCGGGCTATGGTCTATTTTTATAATAAAAAAACTACTATATAACCTACTGAAAAATATTTTAGAAAAACTAAAGATTGTTATCTGTATTCAGGAAAGAAGTGAAGTCGATGCCTGAAACATTTCGGTTAGATGTTGTGCATGGCAAATTTGAACAAGACATACAAAATTTTCAGGAATGTTTTGAAATTCTACTTTTAGTAACAGTATATGAGTATTTCCACTATTTTCATAAAACTGTCGTTTATAAAAATGATACAAATCTCTGACGAAACAATAAGAAATAATTTTATTATAACTGGCATTCAACATTTAGTAGTAAGACATTCCTATGTAATTTTAACTGTTCTTTATAAACTCGCTCATGCTGTGAGTCGTAACACCATTTAATTAAAAAAAATAATCACATTTCCTTTGTGTTACGTGTATAAGAACGCAGCGTGCTTCTCTCAATCGTAAAATACATAGTTCAATGAGGATCATCTGTAATTAAATATGCAATGTTTCGGAGTAGTGAGTTACATGTTTCCAGATCCGAAAAAAAAAAGAAAATTAGCATTATATACCATAATGTACTCCATTATATTAATGTAAAAAAACCGACTAATCTCATAAAACATATAAATATATCAAATTTTACGGAATATTGCATAAATTGGAATAAAAAATTATATCGTGGAGGATTGAATTTTGTATGAATATAAGGATTATAGTCATTAAAGTTGCATGGAAAGGAAATACATTGAAGTGCGCAGGTTAGATGTTGTGTTTCGCCAACTTGTACAAGACACACAAAAGTTTTCAGGAAAGTTTTCAAATTCCCCTTTTTTCATAAAATAGTCAATAACGAAAGTAAACAGAATTTTATCAGGAAAAGTAAACTAGGGTTTTATTATCATGGGCATTTAATAATTAGTGACAAAAAATCTTATATATATTTAACTACTCTATATTTAAACGGTCATATAGATAGACTTAACGCAATTTAATTACGGAAAAAACGATCGCATTTCTTTTGCATTAGGCATGGAATGACCCAACGTTTGTCTCTTAATTTTAAAGTAAATAATCCAAGAAGGACCATTAGAAATGAAAAGGGTTTGTATCAGAATCGTAGGTAATACGTTTGCATATCGAAGAAATAATTAGTTTTATTTATGATAATTGACTTTTATTATATTACTGTGAAAAATAATTAAGCTCTTAAAGCATATCAGGATATAAAATATGGCGAAATACTGCTTAAATAGAAATAAAAATTACATAATTTTTAAAGAATATTTTATGAAAAACTAACGAATTGATTCATTAAGTTGCACTCTAAAAAAACGAAAACGATATCAGTAGTTTTAGGCTTGATAAACTGTTTTATAACTAAATACTATAATTCTATTTTCAGTAACCTGATGGGAATAAATCTCCTACTTTCGTGAAATGATCGGAAATAAAGAATAGAATATTGGCTGGGTATGTAAGCTAGATGTTTAATGAGATATATATGAAACATTTAGTGGTAAGACATTCTAATATAATTTTAATTATTTTTTAATTTTAATAATAAATTAGTGGTTGATATCGAAAAATTGATCACATTTCCTTTGCATTCCATGTGCAATAATATAACGTGAGTTATCTATTCTAAAATAAATAGTCTAAGAAGGACCAACAGAAATTAATACTCATTGTTTTAGGGTAATGTGTACCACGTTTTAATATTTCAAAAGTAGTTAGTTTTATATATAACCACGGATTTCAATTGTATTTTAATAAAAATTGATTAATCTTTCGTAAAACGTGTAACCATTACCAAATTTGTGAAACATTGTTGAAATAGACATAAATAATATATACAGTAATGGAATATTTTGTGAAAACTACCGAATTTATTCATCAAGTTGCAATCGAAAAAAAAGAAAAAAAAATGATGTCAGCATTTTTAGGCCTAACATTCTGTTTTTCAAATTAGAATAATAAACACCTAATTATAGTTTTCACAATATTATAGGAGTAAATCGTCTACTTGTATAAACTGTTTGATAAAGAAGAATAAGAAAATAGTGGCTAGGAAAGTAAGCTAGATTTTTAATAACACAGATAATATACATTTAGTGATAAGACATTCGTACTTTTTTTTTAAATAATATTTATGAACTAAGTTATAAAAGATTTTTTTCTCTTATAGACCGTTCCTATTCAATATATATTTATGATGGAACATAATATTTTCCTACAATAAAAATTAAATAGCAACTATTATGAGTCGAGGAAGAGTGTATTTCTTTAGTTTAGATAATTATATGTTTCGAACATGGGTATCTTCAAGTATAAGATAAAATGCCAGAACAAGCTAGAAAATCATTTTTAGTAGATAAATTCATTTATTTACTAAAAATTTACATATCAAATAATCATATTGTAATTCGTAGAATATTTCGTTACGCTGTGATTTTAAAATCCTTGAACAATATACCAATGCATAAGTTTCAGAATTTATTGAATAAGGGAAAATAGCCACTGTGAGTCAATATGGGGAACCAATTACAAAACAATCAGAATACATCAGTGCATTTAAAGAATGAAATTAGTGTTTAAATAAATAAATTAAAATGCATACCTTAAAGTGTCAGAACATAACTGTAAAGAAGGTTTATTTTTCGTCCATAAGAGTACTCTCAGTTGTATGTAAGTATACGATCACCACAAAGAGAAAGGAAATTCCTATTTAATTACGAAAAACATTGATCATATTTCCTTCACATTAGGTGTGCAATCAATTACACACATGTCAAACAATTTGTAAATTCATACTTGATGTAAATTCATACATTTTCAAACAGACTCTGAGAAATGAAAACAATCTTTTTTCAAGATTGTGGAGACTACGTTTATCTTACCAGAAACTATTTTGTCATATCATTATAGACTTCAAACACTACTGTATAAATGTAAATTAGTTTCGCAAAACACATAAATATGTCAATTTTTTCAAAGTATTGCTTAAATAGAAACAAAAATAATATATCTTTATAAGGACTAGATTTTAGAAAACGTAATTATTATAATAATTAATCAGGAAATAAAAAAATTAATGTCTAAAGCATTTAGGCTTGAAGAGGAGTTTAGCTAATTGGCACAAAATATTCACAATTCGAAATACACAATATTGACATTCTGTTTTTAATAACATCATAGGGATTAGTCCCCTTACTTTCATGAAATGTTCCCGTTGCAAATATCTCCCCAAGGCTGAGGAAAGAATGTATGCATTAGTTTTTTATAACAGAAATTCAACATTTAGTGGATGGATAATTTTATGTACTTTTTAACTTCTCTTTAAGAGCTCCATCGTATATATAGACGTAAAGCTATTTAATAATGAAAAAATATATCACATTTCATTTACACTAACTTAGCGATGACCCAACGTCTCAGTTGCAAAGAAAATAGTTTAAGCAGGGCCATCAGAAATTAAAACGCGCTGTTTCGGAGTAGTGCGTACCACGTTTCCTTATCTAAAAAGTAGTTAGCTCTATATACGTTTATGGACTAGATTATATTCCCGTAAAAAAAAAAAAAAAAAAAAAAAAATTATTATCGCAAAACATATTAATATTATCAAACATTGTGAAATATTACTTAAATTTAAATTTAAAAAAATATATAGCCGTGTAAGTAAAATTGTATCAAAAACCAATGATTATTATCAAGAAGTGGCAAAAATAGAATAGAAATTGTGATGTTTGCAGAGTATAACCCTGATTCTCTATTTAGCAATATTTTAAAACATGTACATTATACCTTAAAATAGTTCTCGAAAAATCAATTTTTAATGACATCATAACGATAAATCTCCTAGTTTCGTGAAATGACAAATTCAGAAGTAGGTGGGTTGGCAAGGCAGAATTTTATTATGACAGACATTAAATACTTAGTGGTAAAATATTCGTTTCGTATTTAAACTGCTCTTTATGATCTATATCGCATATATTTTTTCTCTTTTTGATATATCTATTCAATTTATATATATATATATATATATATATATATATATATATATATATATACATGTATATAGTATATACACATGCTATATACTAATATATCATATATATATATATATACATATACATCATCATATATATATATATATACATATATAATATATACATATATATATACACACACACACATATATATATATATATATATATATATATATATATATATACTTACTGACTGTTATCTTTGATGTCCGTGGAATTGTGCATCACGAATACGCACCGAAAAGACAAATGAGTACTATCAAGATATTCTCCGGCGACTCCACGACGCAGTTCAGCGCAAAATACTAGACATGTGGACGGGGAACAACTGCACTTGCATTATATCAACGCACCAGCACATTCATTCCAATTGATCCACACTTTCTTAGCCAAACATGGAATTGTAACGTTCGCCAACCTACCTATTCTCCAGATCTGGCTCCTTGATACGTTTTGAGTGTAGAGAAGAGATAATGCGGAACGCTACAACGAAATTGAACACCATTCCAAAAGAAGACTTCCATAGGTGTTTCCATCTGTGGAAGGATCGGTGAGCTATGTGTGTGCAAGCACAAGGAACTTGCTGTGAGGGGGATTAGGGTCCCAACTCCGTCACGTATTCGAAATATTTTTTCTGGCCATAGTTCGGATACATTTTAGACAGGCCTCTTATTTATATATATATATATATATATATATATATACATACATATATATATATATATATATGGAAAGTTACCCAAATTCAATGCAATCATCAACATGCTAGGAAATATTCTCAATAACACGAAAACTTATATTGCAGAGAATGAATAATTGCTATGTCTTGGAGTAAAATCACTTACTCCAATCCATATCAATATATAAATAAAACTTTACAAACTAAGAAAATGTATAAAAATAAACTTGAATATTTAAATATTAAAAAGGAGAATATATATTACAGAAATTTGTTATAAGAAAATTTAAACAAAATAATAAATTAAAATATATATGTCATAGATAAAAATCACCTACTTTTATGAAATGATAAAGAATTCAAAGCGTTTAAAAGGTAAGGATGGTTTGCAAAGTATAGTTTTATTATAAAACACGTTTTACATTTCGTGGTAAGACATTCTGTTTCATTTTTAACTATTCTTTATAATTTTTCTCATGTAGATATTCATAACGTCATTTCATTACGAAAAAAATTAATCGTATTTGCTTTACCACCTCATACCATACACCTCATGGTGAATAATATTAATCGATTAAAACCTAAATATTTATGAAACATCATTAGAAATGAATAAATACTTTGCTACAAAAATTAAAAAAAAACATTATATGATCTTTGAACAATATAAAATTTTAAACCTTCGAAACAAAAAATAACTTCATCAACAAACCAGAAAATCTATAACTGAATTAAAAGTAAACATTTAGAATAATGTATGTAATGTCACTAATAATGTTCCATATCTTGGAATGGATTCTACTAGCATTCGATTCTACTAGTCTTACTGATTAAACATCATTCAGCGAATTGTATTATAAAAGAAACACGGTAACAAACCCAAAATCTGCACATTCAAAAAATCATCCATCTACGAGAAAAAGAAGAAAGTCAATTTAAAAAATACAAAAAAATTTGACAAAATATGAATCTGCTGTTCCATCCACTAAATATCATCATGTCTGCATCCATTGTAGTTATGAATTAATATCGAGTTTTAAATACAAAATTTTTATTAAAAAACTATTTTCAGAAAATTACTCAAAAATGTTGGGACAATGACAAGAATTGATTCTGAAAATTCACCAGCCTTCTTAAAGAAGTCCCCTAAAGTCGTTGCAATTTTGAAAATTAATTTAACCTAATTTCTTAAATAAATCTTAGCTTTTCAACAACAAGAATTTTGTATTAGATATATTTTTCCCACTTAAATTTCATGACAAGTGATAACATGTTTGAGCATTACTTATATAGTACACTTGCCACACAAAGAAATACATACACACATATAAGTTGAAATTTAAATCTTAATGTAAATAAATACATTATAATTCGAAAAAATTTAGGAAATAAGAATTCCAAATGTTGTAAATTTATACAGAAAGAAAAAAAAAAAAAAATTATTATTCTATTGAATAAAATACTTGGGCGAGGACCTATATATAATTACTGGAAAATCGAAACGAATAAGAAAAATAAAAATAAAAAACGTTAAAAAAATTTTCTATTCAAAGTTTTCTGAAGCACTGATTTAGCCATCCAAGGTGCACTTTTTTATACTTATTGTTTAACTACTTTATTAATAAAAAGTTAAAGTAAACAAATAAATATTGAGAAATAGACAGTTGTAAAATCTACCGATAATAAAATTAAAGGAAACGATACATTATTAAAATGAATATATTTAGCGAAATGTAATTAAAATTGTAGCATACGATAAGAAATTGAAAAGTGATCTGGTATGCTAAAAGTAATTTAACCAGAACAATAGCCCCTTCAGTGGCTAAAAAATAAATAAAAGTACAAATTTAACTACATAAGCGAATTATAACATACTACAAATAAATTTCAAAATTAAGTACAAGGAAACTATGAATAATGTTGCCAATCTAAAACGCTTATAAAAAAAGGAACAATTTTTATTTACTCATATGAATTTAAGTGTGGTAATGGGAATTTGAATTGCAAAAGAACAGTATATCACAAAAGTAGACTAATAGATGCTGTAGTCTTATTAATAAGATATTTATTAAGACATGAGACATGCTGATTTTGCACTCATTGTTCAAATCCTATCCAACACGACAAAGTGTTGAAACAGCGGTAAGGAACCAAATCCGTTTTTAATTGTTTCTAGGCCAAAATTTATGAAAAAGCAAAATATATATATATATAATAATAATAATAATGCCACCACTAAGAAAAGGAAGTCGTAAATAAGCTGCTATGACTCACTTAGGAATTGTTCAATATGATGTCCAACGTACTCTGGCGCATGTTTTAGGCACAAAACAGCATTTTCTACAGCTGGGCATAGTGTACTGGATGACATAAAATTCGAGTTTATTTAGTAATACATGCTTTCACTTAAGTTCGTAATCGGAGCCCCGTACGAATAATCTTTTTGGTAGCTATATAGCCAGAATTCAGTATTCTTCAGATCAGGGAATTACAGCTAACAGATTTTGGGAATTAGTGTTTATATGTTTAAAACACGTTTGGCTTATAATGTGACAATACTGTAGATATTATTTGAAGTAAGGTTCTAAACATAAATAATTATTTTTCTCAACTTAACAGCAATATTTGTTTTCTGTTTACATCTAGGTTTTTCTAGAAAACGCAAAAAATACAATGAAAGAAATAATGAATTTTAATAAAAATAATCATATGCTATTGATGCGGAAGGTGCCTCTCCGTTTTATTCTTTATTAACTTAAGCTAAGGAATTGTAAATTAAAAGAAGCAAGATGAATTGTTTAGTGGCAAAAAGGACCTACGATCGCAGATAAGATTTGAATGAAATGAAAAAGACGAATTATTCATACAAAACACTTTCGTTAGATGTATCTTTAATAAATTGCTGTAAAACAATTAGAATTGAAGTTAACATTTCTGTAAATTATTGTTATCTGGAGGTTTATAAATGATATCCTAAAGAAGACATTTTTGAAAAACACTGCATGTGCGCATGTGTGAGAATGTTTATCCCTGAAGTGTGCATGTTGAGTGTCTGAGTAAATCTTGCACATATTTGTCTGATTTCTCTAACGGATTGTGCTAAAATTTGCTGATATTCTTATTTAATTACAAAAATTAAAAATATATAAGATCGCCCTCCAAAAAAAGGAAATTTGCCCTTTAACTGCAAAAAACTTTGATCATTTTTAATTGCATTACGTGTTCAATAGCCATACACGGTACTTTGAATTGTAATTTTAATAGTTGAAGACAGACCGTCAGAAATGAAAGGTTACCCTTCCAAGATTATGAGGATTACATTTATCTTAAAACAAAATAGTTTCACATCTAATAAATAGACTTCCATTACATTACAGTAAATATATAGATTCATTTTACAAAACACATAAATGTGAAATTTTTTGTGAAATATTGCATATTATTTATCATTAATATTACATAAGCTTATATGCATGAATATGAAATATTTTTTGAAAAATGAATAATCAATTATCAAGAGAAAAGAGTAATAGATGTCAGTAGCATTTAGGCTTAAAATAGAGTTCCGCAAATTCGCACAAGAAAATCAAATTCTTAAGATAACTTAACATTGTTTGTTGTAACATCATAGGAGAAAATCTCCTACTTTCGTAAAATGTTAAGATGGAAAATTATATATAATCGGGTCAGACGTTGACGTTGACGTTGAAATTCAATGGGCGCCAGGAGCGCGGAGCACTCCACAAGCCCAAATCTGGTATTTATTAAGTCCTTTGGATAAAATGAAAATTTACATTGTGGAGAGGAATTTCTTGCGGATGAGAGGGTAAAATTTTGGAGAGTAGAGATGAAAAGTTCTTGAGAAATGAGCTGATTGATGAGCCCACCAAAGCGGGCGCCATCTGTTGAGCAGTTAATGAGTATGTACTTGAAAAATTTGAAGTTCCACGAGGGAAAAAGTTGATCTTGCGATGGGTGAAGAGAAGCGACTGCGATTGGCTGCATTATTCTTCAGAGATATCCATAAGCGCTTCTAAGAAGGTGAATTTTTTGTTTGCTTGTCCTTTTGCATTTTGAATCTTATGGAGATTTGTAAGCAGTCCTGGAATGATTGAGAAGATTTCGGCAAGAGCTTTGAGTTGTTCGATGGCTTCAAAAATGTTGTTGAAAGGATTTTTCTGGTGGCTTTTTGCATTATGTTGTAGGATATTCCTTGAATTTTTTGATGAATCTGGGTTTTCGTCCGTTTGGGGCGCCATCTGTTGGTTTGATTTTAAAGCATTTGCAAAAGTGTAGTCTTCACGAACATTATTTGTTTTGGGTGCGTTGCTTTTAGTAATTGTTCCTTTTGGATAGAGTTTGCATCCTCCTTATGAGGCGGAGTGTCCAATTTCGTTGCAGTTAATACATTTTATTTCTTAAATTTTTCCTTCGATGTTACAGTCTCTGGTTGCGTTTGAGCCTGAGCATTTTAAGCATCTGGGGATCATACGGCAATTATATGAACTGTGATGATAATCGGGGCAGAAATTGTTATCAAGAGTTTTATTATAACAGTAATTATATATTTAGTGGTAAGACATTCTTATGTATTTTTAACTATTCTTTATAAACTCGGTCATGTAGTAAGTCATAACGCCCTTTAATTACGAAAAGAATTATCACAATCCATTTGCATTACGTGTTCAATGATACAACGTGGGTATCTCAATTGTAAATAGTATAAGAAGATTAGAAATTAAAACGCACTGTTTGAGGAACCATCTTGGGTACCACGTTTCATAATCCAGAAAGTTGCTTTTTGTATAATCCTGGACTACAAATATGTTATTGTAAAATCTGATTAATCTCTTTAAATTTATAAATATATCAAATTGTACAAATTATAACTTCAATAGAAAAAAAAAACTATACATCCGTCTAAGGAATATTTTATACAGAAACTAAGGATTTTAACCTTTAAGTTACAAGAGAAGAAAAGAAATTGATGTGCGTGCCATTTAGGTCTGTACTTTAATTTTCCATATTTATACAATAGAAACAGTATTGTTCAAAACCATTTTGAAATTTTGTTTTAAATTACATCATAGGGATCAATTCCCTACTTAAATGAAATAGCGAAAAAAGGAGTGAAAGAACATTGTGGTGGGGAAGCAAGCTGGAATGTTGATAAGATGGACAATAAACGTTAAATGGAAAGACATTCATATCTATTTTTAAATAATCTTCATAAACTTAGATGTATAAGATTGTTGTATCTCTTTTGAACGTTTCTGTTCAATATACACCCATGGTGGAACATGACATTTCCCAACAGTAAAAATTTAAAACTAATTATTCTGAATCTGTGACAAGTTTTCTTCTTTAATATAGTTATATATAAGTTTCAGAAAAGGAAATCTTCGCGAAAAGGACGAAAATCTGAAACAAGCTTGGAAAACATTTTCTATTGAAAGAAATGAATTTTTTTATATATAAAAATGTATAAGTAAATAATCACATTTTAAATCGAATATTTTTTGGTATACTGTGTTTTAATATCCCTTAACAATAGACTCATCGGTTATTTTAGACTCTCATGTATAAGGTGAAAGAGTAATTTATAGTCATTGCAAAAAAAAAAAGAAAAAAAAATGAAAAAAAGAGAAAGAAAAAGAATACAACTTCAATCAGAATAAGTATGTGCATTAAATGAATACAATTATTATTTAAATAAAAACCATATTTTCCAATAAATATCATATCAGAACAAAAGATTAATCTAGGTTTATTTGTAATCTTTAAAATTATTCAAAATCGTAGTTTATTCGGTAACTTTACCTGAAGGCAGGAGTACTTAACCTTATTTCCCGTTTCTGCACATCTGACAAACAGGAAATTGCTGGCGGGCGCAATTTGAAAAAAAGTATAACGATTCTTATTATTTCTTTATTTTATTGCAATCATAAGGACCATAAACAATATCCTACACTAAAAAGATAACAAGAAATTCAATATAGCTACATTTAAAATGATTTTTGGTATAGCATAGTATCACTTATTTTTCAAAGTTTGGCGTTGAAGATGATATTTCCAATCTTACAGCATCTTCAAGATTGCTATCCTGCAGTTGAGATCTGACTGCGGCTTTGATTGTGTTCATTGCTGAAAAAAAAGATTCACATTTATATTGGGAACCGAAACAGGATTTTGATTTGTAAGCTTCTGTTTTTAAAAGGGGACATTTTTTATCTTCTGCTAGATTCTAAATATTTTCATAAATGCAACATCAGTTTGAATATTTAAAATCTCACCTTTTATTGAAGATGCTTCTTCCTGAATAATTTTTCCTATGGAATTTGAAACTGCCGAAATATTAATTTGAAGTTTGAAAAGATTTTTAAAAAATGAAACGAATATGTCAAGCATCGAAAACTGCCGCAATCTTTTTTTGAATTGTTCCAAAAGATACTGAAGGTGACCAATAAATAAATTTGGGTCAAACGAATTTTCCAACGATCACTCTTTCATTTTTGGAAAATGATCAGGATACCTTTTGATTAAATTTTCTTTACAAACTTGTAATTTTGATTTAAAAATACTAATTGAAGAAACCATTTGCACTATATCTTCATTTTCCCCCTGAAAGTGAAAGCTTAAAATGTTCCATTTTTAAAAATATTATTTAAAATTGCCAAGTCCCTCAAACAGATATTGTCTTCCAATTGTTCGAAACGATCTCTTTTTTAAATGAAATATTTTTTATTCACAACTAGATGTTCTAAATATTAGGCGAGAGCCTTACCTGTACTTAATCATCTTATACGTGTGTTTTAAATTAGGTCAGATTTCGTAGAATTGCCATCTTCTACAATTGATATAAAGATTTTATGTGATAAAGGATTTGTTACATTTTTTTTGATTATATTTATAACTAAATTCATGACATGCTCAAGGAATAATATTTTATCACATAATGCTTCTTGGAGAATAATGCAATGATAATTCATGAAGAACGTGAAAGATTCATTTTTTTTTTTGCAATGAGATATGAATCCATTTTTGGAGCCCACCAATGATGGAGCCCCATCTGTAATTATTGTTGATAACTTTTGTAAAGGCATATTAATTTTTTTAGTATAATTTTTATAGATATTAAAAATATCTTCTCGTATTTTTTTGTATTTACATTGGTAGTAGTTTTAGTAGTTATTATTTTACACTAAAATCAATAGAACCCCGCGTTATGCATACTTCTAATTGCGCTGCATCAGATAAATCTGTCGACTTGTCTAACTGAAGAAAAATCATTCACATTTT
Organism: Nephila pilipes; assembly: GCA_019974015.1. NCBI lineage: Eukaryota > Metazoa > Arthropoda > Arachnida > Araneae > Nephilidae > Nephila > Nephila pilipes. Next base: position 13,512 of record BMAW01067513.1, on the reverse strand, counting down.
TCTATATCATCGTTCATCTGACTTTATAGATTAGTTGATAACCCCTGTATTATATTAGTAGTTGTATCGATGGATAACTGCACATCTTGTATTGGTGTGAAAATGTCTTTTTTATACAAAATCATTCAAACAATCCATCAACTCCCATTAGAATTGCTTTCTTATTTAATTCTCTGTCCGAGAAAGGCTTTGTACTTTTTGACAACAAATGAGAAATCTTAAGGAAGCGATTGTGGTATTTTTACTTTTATTTGCACAAAGTAAATACCGCTTGCTGAGCAGATAGCCTTGATTTAAATTGATTAGTTTTCCTTTTTATCATTTCTGTTTTAGGAGGTTAATCAACATCGAAAGTATTGTGATTTGTCTTGAAATGGCATTCGAGGTTATGCTTCTTCAAAACTGATTCAGTGCTTTTGCAAATCAAACAAACACACTTGTCATTTCTCTGGATAAATCCGTAGTCTTCTTTCCAATCGGTGTCGAAATGATACATTCGTTGTCACTTGCTCGAGGAACTCATTTTAGGTTGTCGTAAGTAAAATAAAAATTAAAAAAGTTTTGAAAGTTAAATCGCTGAGAAAATTCTTATTGTGCAATAGATACGACGCGTGTGTCGTCAATGACAGTAAAAACTGATAAGACAAAACTGTGTTGTCAGTATTACTTGTAGAAAAACAGTGTTGCAAATATTAGTGGTAACGAAACAGGGTTGCAAATATTAGTGGTAACGAAACAGGGTTGCCAATATTAGTGGTAACAAAAAAGTGTTGCCAGTACAATGATATTGCGCATTATATATTTTTTCTAACATTTTGATGAATTTCGTGGCCACACAAGAATCGTTGTGGGCCATGGTCATTAGTCGTTTCATTTGGCATGTACTACAAACAATTGGAATTAAAGTTGACTGCTACGTAAATTGAACTTTTCTGGAAGTTTATAAGTAATGTCGCAACGACGACACTTGTGAACAACATTGCATGTTATCGTGTATGAGTATGCTGGTAACATAAGTTGAGTGCCTGATTAAATCACCCACATATTTTTTTGATTTCTATAACGAAGTGTTCTGTATCATTTTGAACTTCATAATTAATTGCGACAATTAGAAGTATATAGTATTACCACAAAAGTAAAGAAAGTTCGCTTTTAATTGCGAAAAAAAAATGATTTTATATCCTTTTCATTGCGTGTACAATGACCCTTATTGGATCTTTCAATTGTAAATAGAGTAATAGAAGGCGGACAGACTGAAATAAAAACTTACCATTTCAGGAATGCGACGACAATAATTATCCTACCACAGAATATTTTCACATATGTTTAAGACTTCCATTACTTTACTGCAAAAATATTGACATTCCGTTTTTTTTTAATATCATAGAGGATAGTCCTCTACTCTCATGAAATACTCAAAATTCCGAGTTTCATAAAACCTACAAGAGGATTTTTAAACGATAATTTTACTATAGAACACATTATTTATTTAGTGGTAAGACTGTTTTATGTATTTTTAATTATTCTTTATAAAATTGGTCATGTAGATATTCGTAACGCTATTTAATTCCAAAAAAATAATCACATTTAAATTGCAGTACGTTTGTAAAGACACAAAGTGTGTCTTCTAATTGTAAAACTAATAGCCAAGTGGGACCATCAGAAATTAAAACATACCGTTTCGGAGTAATGCGTACCACGTTTCAATATCCAAAAAGTAGTTAGCTTTATTTACGATCACGGACTCCTTTACAATACTATAAAAAACCAATTAATGTCATAAAATATATAAATGCATCATATTTTCCGAAATATTGCTTGAATTGACATATAAATATATTGTCGAGGAAGGAATACTGTATGAAAAATTAAGGATTATAATCAGTAAATTTCAAGGAAAAAATAAATGGAGGTGTATAGCATTCAGGCCTGATCTTCTGATTTTGCAAATGTATACAACAGACACAATTTTAAATGCAATTATCGGGACAAATACCTTACTTTCAAAAAATTACGTATTAAAATGATCGTAATATAAGGTAGAATATAAGCGTTACAGATATTAAATACTTAGTGGTACGACATTTGTATCAATTTTTAACATTTTTTTTTATGATCGAGGTTATCAAGATTTTTTTTTGTCTCTTTGAATTCTTATTTTCAATATATACCCATGGTGGTTATCGAAAGTTCCAAAAAATTAAATTTATATCAATTATTATGATTTAGCTAAAAAAATTGCATCTTTAGTTGCTTAAACTTAAATTTCCAATATGGGCATCTTTGAAGAATTACAAACAGCCAGAATCTAGATACGGAAAAATTTTCTATAATAAGATATTCCATAATAATTTAATCATGTAGAAACTTAATGTCATAAATCGAAAATATTTTTTTACACTGTGCATTTAAAACCATTTACTAAGACAATGCACACATGGGTGATTTTCAACTTTCATATTTAAGGTGTAAGTGCAATTTAAAATCACTGTGAGAAAAAAAAAAAAAGGACGAGAATTAGTAAGTACCTTAAAAAAATGTTATGCTTAACTAAAACAACTTGCATCAAATTTCCTATCAGCCTCAAAATATAACAATAATGTAGGTTTATTTTTCTTCCTTAAAAGTAATCTAAGTTGTGTGTTATTCTGGAACAAGAATCTAATTAACCGTTAAAAAACAAATAAATTATATATCAAGATCAGAAAGGGAACATTTTAGAGCATTAATTAATTTGGATTCGTTCCAAACATGTTTCTCTTAAAATGTCACAGTAATGTTTGTATTTTTCGAAATTAAGCTTACAACAAAATTGTTATTTCCTGAAGGTGACTTCATTGGATTTTCTCCTTTTACATCCAGACGTTTCTTCAAAACGCAAAAAGTGTATTGCATAAACTCATGCATTTTATTAAAAATAATCATATGCTATTGATACAGAAGCTTTTTTTTTTATTTAGTTTCGATTATTTTGAGCTAATAATATGTTGTTGAAAATGTATCGTATAATGGTAGAGTGATCCTTCATCCATGGATGAGATTTGAATTGATTTAGAAAGACTAAACACTCAAAGAAAAAAATTCATTAATTCTCTGATTTATGATTTAATGAAATTAAAAACAAAAATTAAAATTAAAGCGTTTTGCAAAGAATTTCGAGTAAAGAGATTTAGCCTCCCGATGAACGTTAGTTTTACAATTATTATTAAGCAAATAAATTAAAATACACGATAAGAATTAAAATAAACGATTTAACATTCAGAAATTTAAAATGGTAAATGTATCTATTACTAAAAATAAAGGAAACGATACTATATTATTTTGCGTATAATTCAGTTAAATGTAAAAACAATTGAAGACAATACTTGAAATGAAAACAACGAAAAATTATTAAATTGAATATATTTCGCTAAATGAAATTAGAATGGAAGCAGACGATAAAGGATTGAAATTGATCTGGGAAACAAAGAGTGCTTCAACTAAAAAATATCCTAGATAAATTTATAAGTAAATTACATTGGACTTATCTGGAATTTCTTTAGTGATGGCCTAGCAAAGACAATTGTAATTACACTGCATGTTTTCTTGTAAAAGTACGCTTGTACCGGAAGTATGCGCGTCGAGTGTCTGATTTTTTCGTGTAAATGTTTGTTTGATTTCTGTAACGGATTGTGCTCAATTTTGGCGAAATTGCATTTAATTGCGATGCCTGGAAGTGTATCGGATCAACCCGAAAAGAAGGAAAGCGTTCTTTAATTACGAAAAATATTTATCATATTTCATTTGCATTATGCTTGGAATGACTGTAAGCGGGTATTATAATTTAAAATTCAATAGCTTAAGAATTACCATCACAAATTAAAACTTACTATTCCAAGACTATGGGAAACATGGTTATCCTCCCAAAAAATAGTTTGACATAAGTATTTAGACTCCTATAACATTACTCTAAAAATATAGATAGATTTCGTAAAACACATAAATATTATAATTTTTACGAAATATTGCTTCAGTAGTAAAAAAAAACATTATATAACCGATAGAAAAATATTTTTAGGAAAACTAAATATTATAATCTATATTCAGGATAGAACTGAGGCCGATGCCTGTAGCATTTAGGTTAGATGTTGAGTTTCGCAAACTTATACAAGACATACAAAATTCTATGGAATGTTTGGGAATTTAGAATATAATAAACCCATGAGAGTAATTCTGCTATTTCTGGAAGCAGTCGTTTTCGAAAATAAACAAATCTATGACGAAACAGTAAAAAATTAACTTTATTATGACATGCATTCAACATTTAGTGGTAAAACATTCTTATGTATTTTTAATTATTCTTTATAATACAAGTCATGCAGATAGTCGTTACGCTATTTAATTACAAAATAATAATCACAATTCCTTTGTATTACGTGCGTAAGAATACAACGTGGGTCCCCCAACTGTAAAATAAATACTCCAAGAGTACCATTAGAATTTAAAAAAGCACTGTTTCTTAGTAGTGAGTAACACGTTTCCATATCCAAAAAGTAATTTACTTTAAATACTATCATTGACTTCATTACATTACTGTATAAAAACCGATTAATCTCCTAAAATATATAAATACATGAAATTTTGCAAAATATTGCTTCCATTGAAATAAAAAAATATTGTCGGGGAATGAATATTGTGCGAAAATCTAAGGATATAATCATTAAGTTGCAAGGAAAGAAAAGAAATTGATGTTTTTGGTTAGATGTTGTGTTTCTTCAATTTGTACAAGACACACAAACTTCAACCGGAATGTTTTGCAATTGTGCTTTCAAAAACATCACAGGAGCAATTCCTCTATTTTCAAAAAAATGACCAATAACAAATAAATAAATCGGAATTGTAGCAGCGAAAGTAAACTAGGGTTTTATTATAACGGACATTCAACAATTAGTGGTAAGAAAATCTTATATTCTTTTAACTACTCTTTATTAACATGTATAGATAGATTTAACGAAATTTAATTACGAAAAAATTTATCACATTTCTTTTGCATTACGTATGCAATGAATGACCGAATGTTTGTCTTTCAAATGTACAGTAAATAATCCAAGAAGAACCATTAGAAATAAGAAGGCTTTGTATCCGAGAATCGTAGGCAACACGTTTGCATAACCCGAAAGTTGTTAGTTTTATTTATGATAATTGACATTCATTATATTACTGTGAAAAGTGATTAAACTCTTAAAACATATCAGTATATAAAATTTGGTGGAATACTGCTTGAGTAGAAATAAAAATTACAGAAGTTGTAAAGAATATTTAATGAAAAACTAATGAATTTATTCATGAAGTTGAAAAAGAAAATAATGTCAGTAATTTTAGGCTTGGTGTACTGTATTACAAATTAGTACGATACACACTTTATTCAGTTTTAAGTAACCTTTTATTAGGAAATCCCATCTTTTTAAAAAGATCGGAAATAAAGAAAAGGAAATATTGGAATCCGTGTTCAGTGATACAAATTGAGTTTCCGACCGTGGTTTAAAATATCGAAATACCTCGTCAATAGCCCTCGTGTTGCTATTAGTGCGACGTTAATAAGAACTAAAGTAAACTAAACGTGGGTTCCCAATTCTAAAGTAAATAGTCAGAGAAGGACCAACAGAAATAAATACTTATGGTTTAAGGGTATTTGATACCCCGTTTTAATATTTAAAAATTAGTTTTATATATATATATGATGGGCTGATAATGTATTTTTTTTAAAAAAAACTAATAATCTCACGTAAAATATATAAATATTAAAATTTTTACGAAATATTGCTAAAATAGAAATAAAAAACATGTGTATATTATAGGAATATGTTTTGAAAAAATAAAGATTTTCTTCTTTAAGTTACAAATAAAAAAAAGAAAAAAAATTTGATGCAAGCATCTATAGGCTTATGTTTTTCAAATTAATATAATAAACAACTAATAATGATTTCGCTATCATTAAAGGAGTAAATCGTCTACTTGCATGAGCTCTTCCATAAAGAAGAATAAGAAAATTGTAAATAGGAAAGTAAGCTAGAATTTCAATATGACAGGCAATAAACATTTAGTGAAAAGACATTCGTATCTATTTTTAACTAATTTTTATGAACTAAGTTGTATATGATTTTTTATCTTATAGAACGTTTCTTTTCAATATATACACTTGATGGAACGTTATATTTCCCTACAAAAAAAATTAATAGCAGGTTATTCTGATTTGACGAAAAGTGTATTTCTGTTGTAATGCCGCAAGACCAATTATTTAGAAATTTGTAAGGAATGTTATTTACAAGTGGAAAGTGTCGAACATAGATGACCTTAAATCAAAGATTACAATAGCAATGGATGTTCTGGATATATATATATATATATATATATATATATATATATATATATATATACATATATATGTGTGTATGTGTGTGAGAGAGAGTTTGTGTCTTTGTGAATGTATGTGTGCGTGTGTTTGTGTATATATGTGTGCGTGTGTTTGTGTATATATGTGTACGTGTGTTTGTGTGTATAGTTATATGTGTTGTGAAATACAATTTTAATGATATAACTTCTGCCTTAGTAACAACTTTTCTAAATACTATTCTTACCGTTAGTTTTTATCTTAATATTTCTACAAAATTTTGTTATCTAATTTGATATTATGTAACATGCTTTAATTTTAGTATTTAATTAAATATGTTTCTTTTTATTTTAAAAAGCCTAATTTTTTTGGTTGTGAAATATATAATATTTTTTTAAATGATTCGGTTACTTTAACTTTTTATCGTGACTGAATTTTATGATATGGATTAGATAAATATAATAAATCAATTGTTATAATTTTTTCTTAGAGTTTATGGAATGGAATAATCTGTGGTTTTTACCACTGGGACATTACTTAAAGTAGTTTTGCCTCTAGCTTTTAAATCAGTTAAAGGATCAACCAAACAGCGTTTTTTCAAATCAACCAGCAAACCAAAATGCTCCAAAAAGTCCGCACCGATAATAGGCTTAGTAACCTCAGCGACAATGAAAGGCCATTGTAAATTACGTCTTAAACCTAAATCAAGTGTCAGTAACTTAGAACCAAAAGTCGCGATTTTAGATGCATTAGCTGCGTATAAAAAGAAATCAGTTTTCCCATTACTTTTAGTTACATACGCTTTAGGATAACAGGAACATCACTACCAGTATCAACAAGAAAACCGGTACGATTGTTTACATCATTAACAAAAAGCCTGCGACTTTCACCTCTTAAAACTGAAGACGTCGCTACTCCTGTGAGTGATTCGAGTTTTTTTGCTCAAATGCACATGGAGGTATGCAACGTTTTGCCTTTTCCCGATATTTAAAATGGTACCAGCACAGCCAACCTTCCCATTTCTTAGCACTAGCTCTAGATACCGATGCACTTCGTCTACGTTGTGGTTTTGGGGATGCATGTCTTGAACCCGACCTAACCAATCTCGAGAGTTCATCTAACTGTTGTTGCATCTTAAACAATTGTTCATCCCGACGACTAACGTGATCAGTACTCGAATTACGATCAGAAACGGAGTTTATACTGCCCTGTGAAAATTCAATGATTTTGTCAGCCATTTCCGCTAACTTGTTTAGTTTCTCTGAACTAACAGCTAGAACGGCTTGAACTTGCGGTGGTAAACGCCTCATCCAGATGTTTTTAAGAAAAGATTCGTCTACATGGTTCTCACTTAATTCACACATTTGTCTAAGCAATAAAGACGGGGATCTATCACCTAGTTCCAAATCCTCAATTAGAGTTTTAACTTTCCGGTTTTGCGATACTTAAAACTGCTCTAGTAAACGGTTTTTGAGAGCCGTATATGGACACGGGGGTGGTTCACACACTATATCTGTAGCATGTGAAAGAGTTTCAGGGTCCAATGAAGCAACTAGGTGGTCGAATTTTATTTGCTCAACCGTAATGCCAGCTAACCTAAAACTAGCTTCAAGCTGCATAAAAAATAGCTTCACGGGGCCAAAAACTAGGGACCTTAACTGTTACTCTTTCACAACCATTATTTGAACCTACAGCTCCTTCAATTTTAGTATCTGTACCTTCAAGCGACATCTCTATCTGAGCTAGTGGGATAATGAGTGAGTGATCGTGAAGTTTATTGGCGCAAGAGGAGTTATTGAGAATGTATGTATGTAAAGCGCACTGGTGTAAGAGCTAGATGTAACTAAATCAACATCTCAAAGCGGCAAAAAAATAAAAATTTTACCGACCAAATTCCTGCCTCAGAGGTTCGAACCATAGATAGGGACGTTACCAATTCGCAGGTGTCAGAGAGTTTCCGTCGGATAGTATATCTTGACAACTTGCTTCCAATTAGCCTTTCCTGGAGTATTCCATGCTTGTTTCTTGAACGGGTCACCAGCTTATAGGAAGTGGAGTTGCTAAACCCTCAGTTCCCTATAATATCCAATCTCAGCTTATGAGGGATTTCTTCAGTTCAGAAGGTGTAGAATACATAAATAACAGGAAAGACCAAAAAACACAAGATAACAGGAACTAACAATTTATTTCAAACTTAACAAATACTTTAAAACGAGAACTTCACAGGTCTGGAATCTGCGTAGCTAGTGTGTCTACCAAAGATCGCTTCCTCCTTTTCTTTAAATCGGCTTGCAGTTCCGCAGACAAAAATGACGTCACAAGTTGACGTAGGCAGCCGCCACATCTGTAGCAGTTCGTAAAATATTATTTATTATTGTGCTTACGAAGATGGATAAAAATACAACGTATACTGTTTATTTTATGTAATTATCTCTCACTGACAAAATTTAACAACTTTAGTGTAAGAACTATTTCAATATTCGAGCACGTTAGGATACATCTCTGCTGAGGATTACGAATTTACCAGAAAAAAAAATAACTGCAAGACATCCAGCGTTTTCTTCAAAAAGCAAAAAAAAAAATATTTTTATTTTGAATTAAATGCTTATTTTTAAATTTTAACCTAAATGTTTTCTCCGACCAAATTTCAGATACAGCGGTGACTATTTATACTGGCTTTGAGTTTAATGGTTTCTATAAGAACAAGTATTAGCCTCGCCTACTTGATTCTGTTCGCGCGAGAATTATGTGAGTTCCTGTTCAGAGTCATTGCAGGCGATGAGATAAGGATACACCTGTTTTTCCAAGAAACAAATATCTGAAACCAGTTCATTCCCCAGTGAGGAAGAAATTCAGTATTTTCACGTTCGACTTAGAAGGTATTAGCCACAGTATTTTCGAATGCGAAAAATGTGATTCAACTCGATTTCTTCCATCATGGAACCATTCATGTGACATGCTAATAAAGAACGTAATTAGTAACCAAACTCAGGTTCGTCATTCGACGAAACAGACCTATACTCTTTACATAAGTTTGTTCTTGAACGATAGTACCAAATAACACAAAGCAAGGCTCTGACAAAAAGACATTTTTTTGTTTCGGAGGGATGAGATTGGATCCCTCGGCTGTGAGAGTTGACACGTCGCCATTAGACATTCCCCTGTTCCCTGCATTGAAAGCCACTTTTTCGGTATATCACATCCTAAACAATACTAATGAGGAATAGGCTATAGCACATTTCCCTATATGCTGTTCCCAAAGTCTTTCCAAAATGGTTTATACAACCTGATTCTGATTGCATGCTACGTAAAATGTCTCTCTATATATCATAGGGGACTAAGCAATGTATAACATTCTTGATAATATGGCTTTTTTGGCAATAAATTTTCCGTGTCTAAAAAGTGCTAATTCTTAGTTTTTGATCATTCCTTTTATACTTTTTGAGTTCTTGGAAATTGCTGTTTTAAGCAAAAAACTATTTCTTTATAAATATATATTTTAAACCAAATTTTAATAAGGGTGTCGAACGTTATATAGTTAAAGATTAATTTGTTTCCTAAATAACTAATTTCGCCGCCAGATCTACGTAGTAAAAATTAAAAATTCAAAGAATTAAATTAGTATTGGACGGATTACTTACGTCGCAAATGGAAGACATGTTATGGAAGCAAACAGACAACGAAATTTTGAACATTGATTAAGTGATCGTTACAACATCTAATCACGGTTCTTTCTAAGGTTTCACACTACATCAAAGGTTGGATGCATAAGCTTCGACAGAATTAACTTGTATTAATCCTTCTACATGACGGGTCCATATTCGAACTAAGATTAGAACCTTCCACAAGACCAATAAATTCGAGACGCTCGTTCGTGACCATGATTCTGCCAATTGATTGAATTATTGAATGAATAAATTACTATGTTGTCTTAAAATTTCAGAGTATTTATATAAACAACAATAGAACTTTTGGCTTCAAAAACTTCTTTTTCTCTTATATGATATACATTCCTATATATTACATTATTTATTCTAAATATGATACATTTAAGTCAATCGGAAAATTTGTTACCCTGACATAAACCAAATAGTATGATCTTAAAGATTTAAACACCTTACAGGTATAATTATGAGAAAATGTGTCAAGATCAAATGAAAAATCACATTTTTCATTAAATTTAAATGTTAAATTCTTTCATCGCGTACAGTGTAATGAATAAAGTAATTAAATTTGATATTTTTATGCAGCGAAAATAAATTGCTTTCAAAACTTTAAATTAATAAAAATTTATAAACAATTAAATAGTATAATCAAAATTTTCTATCATTTTAATACAAGTATTGCATAATAAAAAAAAATTCGTAAAAGTTTTTTTTTATTAAAAAGAACACTTTTCTAGCAAAGAAATTAACTTATATTAGATAGAAGAAAAATATCAGAACTATTGAAAATCATTTTTTAAAACTCTTATCAATGCTCTACTTAAATGCAACACTAGAACGATTGGGAACATTTTTCGTAATTCTGAATATCTCTCAAGTGAAAAGTAAACCAGCCGAATTGGAAACTCACTCGTACGCTATGCACATCCTGCCTAGTGAGGAGTTGGTGACTGTAATGTGCAACAGTCTCACTACAAGGGGGATATCTAGTGACATGAAGACTGAAACAAAAATCTCTAATGGAAAATGCACATATCCAGTTATAAGAGCACGTAAGAAACCATTAAATAAATCTTGAAAAAGTGCACAACAATCCATTAAAACTTTTTTTACGAAAAACTGTTTTAGAGGTAAGGCATTCTTATGCATTTTTAACTATTCTTTATAATCATTGACAAGTAGATATTCGTAACACCATTTCAACTATTCTTTATAATCATGGACAAGTAGATATTCGTAATACAATTTCAATACGAAAAAAATAATCATATTTAATTTGCATTACATATGTAAGGACACAACGTGGGTCTCCGATTTTTAAAATAAGTTCTCTAAGAGGACCATCAGAATTTAAAAAGAACAGTTTCGGAGTAGTGGGTACAAGGTTCCAAGTTTTTTATAGGGGACAAAATGATTTCAAATCAAGAACAAAAAAAAAAAAAAAAAAACTTAAAACTTAATACTTAGACTCGTTTCAAACATATTTGATTTATAATGTGACATACAATATATATTATTTGATTAGGGTTCTAAACGTAAATATTTTTTTTTCTTCTGAACATAACAGCATTATTTGTTTTCGTTTTACTTCTAGGTTTTTCTTAAAAATGCGAAAAATATAGTGCAAGAAATAATGAATTTTAGTAAAAATAATCATATGCTTTGATACGGAAGATTTCTCTCTGTTTTATTATTAATAAACTTAAGCTAGGGATTTGATGATTAAAATTAGCAAATTGAATCGTAGAGATGCAGAGAGGCCTCTGATCGTGGATAAGATTTGAATGAATTGAGATTGAGTAATCAATGAAACAAAACACTTTCATTAGATGTACCTTTTATAATTTATAGTAAAATCAATTAGAATTGAAGAAAATAGTTCTGTAAATTATTGTTATCTGAAGTTTAAAAGTTTTCCCCAAATGAAGACATGAGTAGCACTGCATATGTGCATGCGTGAGAATGTTTATCCCTGAAGTGTGCTTGTTGAGTGTCTGATTAAATCTTGCACATGTTTGTCTGATTTCTCCAACGGAGTGTGCTAAACTTGGTGATATTCGTATTTATCTACGACAAATAGAAATATGCAAGAATACCCAATGGAGGAAAGTGCAATTAAATTGCGAAAAGCTTTGATCATTTTATTGGCATTACATTTGCAGTAACCATTCACAGGTACTGAATTGAATTCCAATCGTTTAAGACGGACCAGCAAAAAGGAAAGCTTAATATTCCAATATTGTAAGGATTACAGTTATTCTACAAGAGAATAATTTCACATATGGAAAAATGACTTCCATTACATTACTGTAAAATATGTAGATTCATTTTGCAAAGCACAGAAATGTTTGAAATTTTGCGAAATATTGCTTGAATAGAAATAAAAATTATTCATGTGAATAAGGAATATCTTTTTTTTCAAGTTCGAAAGTAATCATTCGTATTTGAAAAAAAAAATATTCATTAATCAGGAAAGAAGTGTAATCGATGAAAGTCACATTTAGGCTAGAAGTACACTTTCGCATTTGCGCACAATAAAATCAAATTTTTTAAAACTCTGAAATAACATGACAGGAGTACGTACCCTAAAGTCACAAAATGCTCTGACTAAAAGTAATAAGTATTAAGAGAAACGTTGACGTTGATATTCAATGGGCGCCTGGAGCGCTCCACAAGTCCAATTTAAAAAGTCACTTTGGAGAGTTGGTTTTGTCATTCTAAAACTGTGGATCATGGGTTATTAAGAGAAAAAAAATTAGCAAGTGTTTTATTGTAACAGTAATTATATATTTATTGGTAAGACATTCTTATGTATTTTTAAATATTCTTCATAAACTCGGTCATGTAGAAATTCATAACGCCTTATAATTACGAAAACAAATACCATATTTCCTTTGATTTAGCTGTAGAATAACACAACGCGTTTTTCTAATTGTAAATAGTACTAGAAGGTCACAAATTAAATCGCATTGATTGAGGAACGTGGGTACCACTTTTCATAATTCAGAAAATAGCTTTATATATGATCATGGACAACTAATACATTATTGCTAAAACGGATTAATCTCTATAAATATAAAAGGATATCAAATTTTTCGAAATATTGATTAAATAGAAATTTAAATTACATTTACTTCTAAGGAATTTTTTATAATAATTTATGTATTATAATCTTTAAGTTAGAAGAGAAGGAAAAAAATTGATGTGTGTAGCAGTTATCTCTGATCTTCAGTCTTCCAAATATATACAATAGAAATAATATTCAACCAAATTGTATTAAAAATATGTTTTTAATTACATCATAGGGGTCAATTCCCTACTTTCATAAAATGGCGTATAAAGAAATGTATGGATATTGTGGTTGGGAAAGGAAGATAGTATTTTTTTATGAAGGACAGTAAACGTTTCATTGTAAGACATTCGTATCTATTTTATTTAATCTTTATACATTAAGTCGTATACAATTGTTATCATTTT